>CM031237.1:729843291-730443291 GCA_018340775.1 Taxus wallichiana var. yunnanensis | reverse complement strand
ACAACTTGACTTACAAAAATGCATAATGAAGGCTAAATTTAAACCCTCCAACCATAGGTAAGGTTGGCATGAAAATTTAAGAGGTATGGGACAAGTTTAAGAAAGTTTAACTTGTTCCAAAAGACTCCAAAATCAGCTTCCAATGACAAATTTGAATTTCAAAAGGAGGTGGAGTGTTTGCTACTCAAAATTTAATTTTCACATCACTTACACATTTTTTACAACACTTTAATTTTAGGCCAACAAATATAATAATTACTTTCTTATGTCCCAATTTGATTAATTAATTTTAACATGTTTACTCACATTAATTTACCATAATTAATAAATAATGAAAGGGTAAACACATCACTTAATAAACACATAAAAACATCAATAAAAAGGAATGAAATAAATAAATACACATAACCCTTGGTCACATTTATAGGAGATCCCCCATGGGAATTCCTAATAATCAAACACACACACACATGAACAATACAAGTTGCCATGGTTACCTTGTTGAATTCATCTAGAATTCCAATGTGGTTGGTCTCGATCCCCAGATGTTTGTTGTGATATTTCTAACTTGCACAATACAAATACCCCTTCGGCCTCGTGGCCATATCAGAATATCCAAATGAATATATTATAATTTGAAAATCATCAATATATATATGAATCACAACAACATCTAGGCAATCAACAATATCACTTACAATTTCATCAAAGAACTATATAATCATCAATTTTAAATTCAATTTTCTCGGTCTACTCAATATATTTAAATATCACATGTCCTAACAACATCCATACATATGTATATAACCATGTCCAACATCATGTCAACATCTATATAAAATGTCTCTAACAATCATAATTCATCATATATGAATCGAGTCAACAATAATCCATGATATGACATCTAACACCATACTAAATCAAAACTTTAATAACGTCCATAATATAGTCAATAGTATTGTGATAAATATCAAAAAGCGTCGAAGGGAAGTGGGCACTACACAAGAGGCTAGTTCCCACTTCGCATCGACCCAAACAAGCAAATTCCCGGAACATTATCAAAACAAGGAGGAAGAAAATTACAGAAATTTGGGGGTCCTCACTTCTTCCAACAAAACCCACGTGGTCGGCATAAAAATTAGTATTTCCAACCAACCATAAAATCCACAAAAGCGTATGGACACATAAATTTTATTAATGATAATAAAGAGAGTGTAGGTTTGGTGGTTGAGTGAATTAGATTCACCATTAAATAGTTTTTTTGTTCTTTTTAAAACTCAAGGCTTACGTGGAGATTGGTCGACAAGGGTGGAGAACTAGTGGTAGGAGTTTTGAAAAAAACATAGGAAAATGACCAACCATAGCATCATAACGGGGGCCCTCTTCTTTGTGCAAACTAAGGCTCGATGCGTGAAGTAACCAACCAAACAATAAAATCTCTTATTGATAATTAACAATAAATTTGATAACAATCGACAATAAAAATAATGAAGTTATCGTCAATTGATAGTTAAAATATTATTATTATTATTACCACTCAAAACAATTATTAATCATATTGACAATGACCGACATACAATTTTTTCAATCGAGAACACGATTTTCCCTTTAATAAGATATCGTAAAGGACGTTGTAGGGGCGATAACAAAAACATCGACACGACACAAGCAAACACGGCGAAGAGGGAGAAAGCTTAATATTTCTTGTGATAAGGGTGATGTCAACAAAAAAATCAAAAAGAGCACACCAACATTCAATGCTTAACAACAAGGTCACCGAAGTATAAGCAAGTGTAACACTTGAATGAAGCATTACAACGTGCATATAACAATGAATTGATTGACCATAAGATAAATCAAAGGATGTAATCATCAAGACGATGAATCTTTTAGGAGGGAAGCATGTAACACCCTAAAGCTGTCGTTACTTTCTCTAGAGCATTCAAGTGTTGATATATGATTTCTCCTATATAAGGACATGTTCCTTTGGTTTTGGGAAGTCATGCTTGATATGGATTATATCTTTTCTGCTCTTAAGATCTTTGACTGAACTGGAATATGCTTGGACTCTTTTGTTTCTTTCATTCTTTGCATTTGAGTACAATCTGATTTCTGGAAGATTGTGGATTTATCCACCCTTATGACTCAACCTTGGATCAGTTGCATTGATCCAAGGGATGTTTTAATTTTATTCAGGATGAACAAATTGTATTGATATTTCGAGAGTTACTAAGTCTGACTGAGCTTTGAATGTTCAATTCAGAGGTTAACTCTGGCTGATCATGGTAATCAGAATTTGGTTCCAGTTATCATAGCATCGGGAAGGACCTGGACCGTAAGCCAGGTAAGATGTGTATGTTTTATATCTAAAGCTTAATTTTCTTGATGCCAAACGGAATCTGATCCAAGAATGTTTTATCATGTTTGAACTCTATTACTGATTAGTCCTATCTTGGGGACCTAGACTAGAATCAATAAGGTTATTAGTTTTAACCTAAACTATAACCTAATGTTGCAGGGTTAGTTAATCTAACCTAGTCCTAAAACTACGAGCTTAATACTTCTAAGGGTTAAATAAACCTATCACTATGAGAGTGACTAATGTTATATCCTATGGAAATAACACTAAATTCTACCTATGATCTAACCTAAGTCACTAACCTAACCTAAACTAATGCTATGAAGGGGACCTAAGGAGGTCACGAGTCATGGGCGTAGTTTCCATGGCATTTAAGAAAGGATAAGGATGGGGCGGGGAATGCTACCGAGTTAGCGGAGGATAAGTTTGTTAGAGGAATCACGTGGCAACATCTCTACGAATGGGAATGTTTGTTTATGTTGTTTTAGCATTCACCAACTTTGACATTCGGTGCAATGGAAAATAGGCGGGAGAATAAAAATAAATGCAATTAATGAGCATCGGGCATCGGCGCGGATTGCTTGGGAAGGCATGCAGTGGAATTTTGCTTGGTTGTTTTGTTTTCCATGCATTCCATTTTTCGCTCTACATGAGCACTTGGTTCTTTGAACCAGCCATCTACTCTTCATTGCGAGGCAATTTTGAGAGTTCCAAATTTACTTCTCTATCGGGGAAGTATATAAGGCATGGAGGTAACAATATTTTGTTGTTTAATCTTTCGTGGAAGAAGAAGAGAAGGTGCAAGTGCATTTAGAGGTCTTCTTCAAAGTTTTCAAAGTTTTAACTATTAAAATCTTGCTTTCCTTTAAATGTTTTCATTAGAACAACTCGTCACGATTATATATGCATATTTTGACTTGGTAGTATGATGATTTGGGTTTTATGTTGATTTGGGGTTCTGGGTTGTGTTTGGATCCTAGATGAAACCTGCTTCATTATTCTTGTTTTCCATGTTGTGAATCCAATATGGAATTTTGCTTTGTGGTTGGAAGTGTTATAACTTTTCCTTATCTACTAGAGATATTTAATTAGAAACTAGCTCCATGAAAGAATGCATGCTAGATGGTTACGCGTTTGAAAAACACCACTGTATTTATTCACTATTCGAATATAATTTTTGGATTACGTGTTTGAAAAACACCACTGTATCTATTTACTATTCGAATATAACTTTATTATTGATTGTTTTCTTCATTGTATGAACTCCGATTATTCTTGGTCCATGTTCGGGAAAGTAAGTATGATTTTGTGGTTGGAGTGTTAGTTTATTCGGTGAAACACATTGTACTAGTTGCATGAGTTAGAAATAATGCTTGAAGTCTAAGCCTATAATTTTTACTTCAAAGAGGTATGAATGTCCTTATGCATACAAGTTCTATGAGTAAGGAAGTATGTGGTTAAAGCTGTTGTTTTTATGATTTTTCATGGATATTAGGATCACGAGTTATGTTCAAGAGAAAACGTATTTGGATAAGGCCTTTATCTCCTGGAAAATTCACAAATTAATCTTGGATCTGCCTTGGTGGAAATTATGTTTACTATGTGGTTGAGATATGACTGTGTTTTACCTTGAGGTGACGGTGAAGTCTACTTCTTAAGGCTGCATTACACAATGTCGGGAATTCTACTTTAAAAGAAAAACAATGAATTCAACCGATCGGGGGATCATTTTTGAAAGTTCCCTAAACATCCCTAAATGGTGTTAGTGTAGAAGATCATCTTGAGAGCTTTCCAATGACTATGAGAACGCGACAAACGGACATCGGGAGCTCTAGATATGTTCGGTCAAAGTTCGGTCAACGGGAAAGTCAACTCTAGTCAACTAGTCAATATTGGACCGAATTGCACTGTAACACGTGGCTTGCCAAACACTCGTCGAATTCTCTCGATTTGCCTATTGGGAGATGACAAGTGGACGATAGGATTACCGAGTTAATTATTTCTAATTCCACATTGTATGGGTCGAAATTATATTGGTAAGGCCATTTTCCATATTTGCCAAAACGTTATATATTAATGTGTATACATTAGTATTAAAAAATAATGTTGAAACATTAGTAATAAAACCTACCTAACCACGTGGAGGAGGAAATGAAGCGTTGGTAGGGGGTAGGCCCATGCGTGGATTCCACGTGAAGAATGGAGTGGGTAAGGTTTATTAAAACCTTACCCAAAAGAAATGGCGCCTATTTGGGGATTATATCCCATCAAAAACATTTTAAAAAAACCGCTCCCACATATCCTTAGCCGCACTTTATGGGATTTTGATCCTATTTGAAATATTCTAAGCGCCTCCATTGGAATTTAATCCCATTCATAAGCTAATCCGCCACTATGGGATTCTTATCCCTTATTAAACGTGCAAATTGGGTTTTAATCCCATTGAAAAAGGTAAATCCGCCAAAAATAGAGGCCGCTGGGATTTGATCCCCTGACCTCATGGGTCCAAGCCTAATCCTCCAACCAACTCACCTAGGGGCTTGGGCGCACTATAAAATGGGGTGCTTCATCTTATACTGGGGTGCAGTGTCTGCAAGCAGCATAAGGAGGCAATTGCAGAGAATGCCATTTTTGAAGGCCTTGCACTCAGATTGGGCACTTGGAGTAAATAGATGAAATGAAGGAAATTCTGAGACGATTCCAATGATGTAAGATTTGATCTTTTTTGTTAAGGTTTAACCTATTTTTGGAAGATTTGAATGCAGATTTTAACAGGGATCTACAAGACAGCTAGTTGGAAAACATGAATTTCAATGCACTTCTAGTTCGAATTGTGACTTGGTGTAAACATGAAAAGTGTTCAGAATTCAGATCTGATCTCAGAAATATGATTTTTTTCATAGAATGTTTTTAAATCTCTACTTGTAGGTGTTTTTCTAACACAATTGCAGGGAGATCACATTGTGAAAACACTGTAGGAGCCACGGATCGTTCTTGGGACAGTTTCTGCTATTTTTCAGAGTTCTTGGGACATTGATCAGCTCATTTTCAGGTTTTGATTCATTATTGGTTGTTTTTAAGAGTTATTGTACTTGCATTTCAATATTATTAATGGATCGGTTCAATCTGAACCCGGGGACGTAGGAATTTCCGAACCCCGTAAACAATCTCTTTTGTTATCTGAATGTTTCAGTTTTCTGATTATTTATTTGCTACACAAGTTTTCCGCACTTCTATGGATGCATAATAATCAGAATTTAATCAATTTGTGGAGTTAAGAATACTTTAAAATTGGTTAAGAAAATCACGATCTTTGAAAACTTTTAAAAGTGATAAAAAATACAACACACGTTTTCAGATCAAGTTTGGTATCAGAGCAGTTAGATTTCGGATTAGCTTCTAATTGTGTTTGAAAATTTGGCTTCAGTTTCAGTATTGATTTCAGTATTCAGTGTGCAGACATTTTGGGGCTTGTTAATCTTCTTTCGCAGTGTGCAGTTTTGGAAGTACAGGTTGTGTTTGCAGGAACTAGGAATCATGGGCAAGTCATCCAAACAAGAGCAACTGGATGAGCTTGAAGCCATAAACCGCCAACTCCAAGAAGAAAACTCCTTCTTGAGAGATAAATTTTATTCCTTGGAAGAGGAAATAGTGTGGTTAAAATCTGAGCCACAATCCTCTATAACCAAGAAAGAGGAGTATGCCAACAAGATGCTTGAAGAGAGCAAGAAGTTGATGGGCTTTGTTAAAGAGTTGCAGGAAGAAATATGAACCAAGGATGCCCTCTTGGAAAAGCTGCAACAAGGTGAACACAAGAAGGAAATTCCTTCCAAAGAAGATGCAGGTACTATGACAGAAGAATGCATTGTAAGTTGTTCACATTTTAATCCTTCCTCTCTTTCAGTTTCAGATGTTCCTTTGGTTCAGTTTGAAAAACACACTAAGGGAATTGGGTCTAGGCTAATGGTTAAGATGGGATTTAACGGAAAGGGCCTCGGTAAAAATGGACAAGGTGATGCTAACTCAATACAGTGTAGAGGATCAGCCTCGGTTTTAGGTTTGGGTTACTCTAGTGGGAAAATGGAAATTGGAGAAAGTTCCAAAGCATCTGAAGGAAGACAAGCTTCCAACAACCAAGGATCTACACCACTAGAATTGCAGGATTCCACCATCAGGAGGAACAATGAAAGGTGTAAGAAAACAGGTAAAAGAGGTAATCAGATTCCACCTCCTTCCACTTACACTAAAAATAGCACTAAGGGAAAATCAAATCCTAAAACTTCTAATACACTCTTTCAGTTGGAACAATATAGCTTTGGTAGGTAGAAATATGCTTTCCCTTGCACATTTTGTGAAGGTACTAATCATTCTGTTGCATATTGTTGGAAGAGGAAAAATTTGATTAAGAAGTTAATGCCTTTTGTGAATGATAAGGCAAGTGCTAAAGACCAATCTCACCAAGGAAAGGCGAGAAATGGCAAGAATGTTACCTCTCCTAAACAGGGGAATCATTCTCGTAGACAGAGTTCTGAGAATGGTAAAATGGGTAAGACTCCTAAAAACAGGGAAGTTAAATTTTGTTCCCATTGTAATAGGAATGGTCATGATGTTAAGGTTTGTTGGTTTGTTTCTAAACAACAAAATTGGAAAGTTGTTAAAAAGAACAATATTGTAAAACCAACAGTGCTAAACCTAACTAAAACTCATTGTGGTACTGAGGAGGTAAAACAACCAAAACGGAAAAACCCAAGTGATTGGTTTGGAAAAACACTCCTCAACTTTATATTTGCACTACAGTAAATTGTTGATAGTAGGCAAGCAAAATAAATTTCAGAGCTATATTTTAGGGATTCCTGTTGATTGATAAGGATTTGTTCCTAAGTTGATATTTAAGCTTTGAAAATGAATGGAAACAACTGAAGAGAAGATTTGAGTGATAGGTTCATCATACTCATGTTTTGTTTTCTCAAATTGGTTGGTAGTTCCATTTTTGAAAACACTATGCAGGGATAAGCATCAGTAGCATGTCTAAATTTGAAACTTGCAGTGGTAATCAACATAATCACAAAGTGTTAGTTGAACACTAGCTTCCGTTATAGATGGGTGTTATTATCTGACTTATTATTTGTGATGGCGATACAGTGTTTTGGCATATTCATGTTGATTCAGTTGTTGACTATAACTATTTTTGGGCGTTGATAGTCTATTATATTCTGATAGTGAATACTTGCAGTTGTTACAGTTTCAGATGGGCAGTGGGCACTAGCCTAATTATGGGCAGTTTAGATGTCTTGTATACTGATTTGTGTTATGGAATTGTAATTTTTGGTAATCGGCCGTATCACAAAGTGACAGTTGAACACTAGCTTTCCATAATAGAATGGGTGTTATTATCTGGTCAGTTATTTGTGATGGCATTACAGTGGGGTATGACAGTTCACAGTTGTGCGTAGAGTTGACAGGGTTGCAGCGTTTCAGTTGAACACTAGCTTAATTGGGTGTTATTATCTGATCGGTTATGTGACTAGCTAATCAACTATTTGTAATTATTTAACCTATAATGTTATTTTGGCTTCTTGTATGTGTTTGTTCAATGCAGGAAGAGATAACATGTTTTTGTGGGTTGATACATAGCTTTTTGTGGACAAAAAGCCTTTCTCAGTGGGGAGGTGTGATCAGGGGATAATTTTTGAAAAAGTTCCCTAAACATCCCTAAATGGTGTCAGTGCAGAAGATCATCTCGAGAGATTTCCAATGACTGTGAGAACGTGACAAACGGACATCGGGAGCTCTAGATATGTCGGTCAAAGTTCGGTCAACGAGAAAGTCAACTCTAGTCAACTGGTCAATATTGGACCGAATTGCACTGTGACACGTGGCTTGCCAAACACTCGTCGAATTCACTCGATTTTCCTATCGGGAGACGACAAGTGGACTATAGGATTACCGAGTTAATTATTTCTAATTCCACATTGTATGGGTCGAAATTATATTGGTAAGGCCACTTTCCATATTTGCCAAAACATTATATATTAATGTGTATACATTAGTATTAAAAAATAATGTTGAAACATTAGTAATAAAACCTACCTAACCACGTGGAGGAGGAAATGAAGCGTTGGTAGGGGCTAGGCCCATGCGTGGATTCCACGTGAAGAATGGAGTGGGTAAGGTTTATTAAAACCTTACCCAAAAGAAATGGCGCCTATTTGGGATTATATCCCATTAAAAACATTTTAAAAAAACCACTCCCACATATCCTTAGCCGCACTTTATGGGATTTTGATCCTATTTAAAATATTCTAAGCGCCTCCATTGGAATTTAATCCCATTCATAAGCTAATCCGCCACTATGGGATTCTTATCCCTTATTAAACGTGCAAATTGGGTTTTACTCCCATTGAAAAAGGTAAATCTGCCAAAAATAGAGGCCGCTGAAGGATTTGATCCCCTGACCTCATGGGTCCAAGCCTAATCCTCCAACCAACTCGCCTAGGGGTTTGGGTGCACTCTAAAATGGGGTGCTTCATCTTATACTTTGAGAGTGCAGTGCATGTGTAAGCAAGCATAAGGAGGCGATTTTGAGAGAACACCATTTTTGAAGGCCTTGCACTCAGATTGGGCACTTTGAAAAAAAATATGAAATGAAGGAAATTATGAGATGATTCTAACGATGTAAGATTTGATCTTTTTGTTGAGTTTTAACTTGTTTTTGGAAGCTTTGAATGCAGATTTTAACAGGGATCTACAAGATAGCTAGTTGGAAAACACGAATTTCAATGCACTTCTGGTCCGAATTGTGACTTGGTGTAAACATGAAAAGTGTTCAGAATTCAGATATGATCTCATAAATATGATTTTTTTTCATATAATGTTTTTAAATCTCTACTTGTAGGTGTTTTTCTAACACAGTTGCAGGGAGATCACATTGTGAAAACACTTGTAGGAGCCACGGATCGTTCTTGGGACAGTTTCTACTATTTTTCAGAGTTCTTGGGACATTGATCAGCTGATTTGTGGGTTTTGATTCATTATTGGTTGTTTTTAAGAGTTATTGTACTTTCATTTCAATATTATTAATGGATCGGTTCAATCGAACCCGGGGACGTAGGAATTTCCGAACCCCGTAAACAATCTCTTTTGTTATCTGAATGTTTCATTTTTCTGATTATTTATTTGCTACACAAGTTTTCCGCACTTCTATGGATGCATAATAATCAGAATTTAATCAATTTGTGGAGTTAAGAATACTTAAAATTGGTTAAGAAAATCATGATCTTTGAAAACTTTTAAAAGTGATAAAAAAGTACAACACACGTTTTAGATCATCAACGTCGTTAAGTTTATTTATGTACAGCTAATGCTTTTCCTTTTGTAGTTGAAACCTTGGTTAAAATGATCCATATGCAACTGAATGATTTATTTATTATGTATAGTTAAAGCGCTGATAACTACTATGGTGTGAGTAGGATGGCTTTTGAGGCATTGCTGAATGTGTATTTAGAATTCTATTATTGACTTTGTACATGCATTTTGGTTTTGTATCTTGAAATGATATGACAACCTAAGCGTGCAACGGTTGAAGTAAATTAGTTTTGATCCATTGGTAATAAATAGGTAAAGGTAAGGTTATCCTAATTCTTACACCCAAATGGTTTGTGTAATGAAGGAAATGTAGATTGTTTACTTTAGAGTATGATTGTGATCGAGATTAGATCATTTATAACGTTTTATGTAAAGAAAACGTTATTGGCTTTTTTTAATGTATTGTGTAAGATCATAGTGATCCATTGGAAAATCCTAAGGTAGCTCTATTTGATCGATATTTTTGTTAAATGTAAGTATAGTTTTACTTGCCCTCTTCTTACGAGTGGACGAGAGAATGTACATCACTACTTGGATGTTAGTATAATTCTGAACTTGATTAAAATAAAGTTCTGATTTTCTCTGCTCCTTCCTCTAAGTTATGAAGGAAAGAAATTATAAAATTTCAAAATACGAAGGTATTTAAACTCACACTCTCTTGAAATTATAGTGTTCTCTTCTTTAGAATTCCTATAAGGAACTCTCTTTGTCTGGTTATGAGATGACAAGAGGTGCTGTTAAGAATAAGAGGAAGAAATTGTAAGTGGTGAGATCTTAACTTAGAAGACTCCTTTCATTTACTGGCAGTACCATTGTCTTGAATTTAAACTCAGTTTGTTATCTCTTGTATAAAGGTAGCCCTGTAGTTAGAATTTTGCATACTTATCAATGATTGAAAATTGGTATAATAGAGTTAATGATAGTTCTTTAGGTGTTCTTGCTGTGCGAGATAGTAAACTATCCTTTTCCTAAATTGTTTTTATGCGAACCTGTTGGATGCTTACCTTAAAAAGGTTTTATTCTTTTAATTGGAGTGAAATAAACATGATTGACACTATTCTCGGCTTTGCATATGATTAGGTACATATGATACAGAATGTCCTTTCTTCTTTTCTTGTATTAAACAAATCATCTAAAATAGACTAAGTTGAAATTATGTCTGTGATTTGAGTTACGATATAAAGTCATTGGAAAAAGGAAAACTAGTGTGAATCATGATTTTGGATTTGATGAAATTGATGTCATTTAAACAGGATTGTTTAATGAAAACAATTGGTGGAATGTAATTGTTTAAGGATTTGCGCTTATCATGCTCGGTTCACTAAACTGACCCGTGCTAGAAATTTTTGTAGATGGTCATCTTAAAGTGGTAAAGGCAGGCAGATCTGATATGATGCAATGACTGTTTAATCTGGTTTTTATGAAGAATTCCGACATGATTTTTCTAATTGTACTATAGAAGAAAGTTAATCCTTGCTGAAGACTATTGTATTAAAATATGCTGAAGTGCATAGGTTGTAATTGTATAGGTTTGGGGATAAATGAAATGGGGACATATTACTTATGTGGTTTGTGTTATTTAGTTGTTGGAATGATCTTCCTATTACCGGTATGAATGAGTGTGCATTCTTATTATTCTATGCAATGGGGTCCGGATGGATTTCCCTAAGTAAGCTTTATTTAATTATGTGGATGAATACTACATATTTTTGTTAGTAATTCTTATATCATATGATTATGGTTAAATTGGAAATCAGACCATTGCATGATTAGGGAAGTTGAGAGTGAACTATGCCCTAAAACGTAGCTTTAACTTGAAGATTATTCTTTTACTCTCTTAATGTTCTAATTCAAAGCAATGTAATGATGGTTATAAATCACCATGTCTTAATGGTAATAAGTTTGATATGTTTTAGTCTTTAAGGTTATTTACGAACCCTTGCTGGTTTAGTTATTTTCCTAATGGGGAAAAACTTAAGGGCTATTGCCCTATTTGTGGATACAAGGTTGTTAGGTACCAACTGACAACTTGAAACAATTTTAAATCTATTAAAACCCTTTTGTGAAACTGAACCTAATTACAGAAGGTAACTCAAGGAGTGTGAGACTCAGGGTTAGGGAAGGCTACCCAATTAGGAGGGCCTGTAATCCAAATATATAACTCATCATAAGTAAATTTTTGGAGGTATGTACATCTTTCCGGAGGTGTTCCGTAGGATGTTGACACATGTCAACTGCAGGGTTGTACCTTCGAGAAGATTAGGATCTTCTCGAGGATACAACAATGCAGATGACATATGGCAACACCCTTCTGTATTGATCGTTAAGATTTACACCTGAAACTTGATCAAGATTTCCCTCTAGGTTAGTTAGGATCATAGACAGGTTATGAGGAAGCCCCTTGAGACTCGGGTACTTTGACACATGGGGTTAACATAGTTTGACCCAAGTATGTCGGTTTACCCCTAGTCTTGAGGGCATCCTTATAACGTGAATTATGATATTATCCCGATCCAGAATGAAAACTTGGGGCATGAGGGTGACAAAGGTCGGTATATGACGTTACATATAACATTAGAGTGAGGTGAAGGACATATTATGGATTGTGAGTATCTTTGTCAAGGAATAAGTAATATGAACAATATGTTTCAAACCTTTGGCCAAAGTATCGCATATTTCACCGATTACGTTGTCTATGACACCTAGTCTAAGGATCGTGATGCCGATGAATAATGGTAACAATTTTTGAGATAGGTTCCTTGGACAGAGCACTCAGAATCCGGAATAGGGAAGAGAACCACGAGAATGAAAGTTCTTAGTTGAAAACTTCAATCTCAAAGTTACGCATGAATAGATTGGTAGTTCACCGAGTCATGGAATGAATAGATAAGTGGTATATTGAGTCATTACAGTTGCATATGGTTATCTGTTATAAGAATGATTGTTATGATATGTGTGTTCTAAATTATGTATTTAGAACAAGAAAACATTAATAAATAAAAATAAAAAATCTTCTTGTTCTAAGGTATTAAATTGAGGATGTTACATCTTGGTATCAGAGCTGAAGGTTGCATCTCTTGGACCTATTGTGTCCATAGTCTGATGAAAACCTAAATTTTCTTGTAACAGAAAATGGTTAGAACAAGGGAAACATTGCAAATAATGCTCCACCTAAGGAAGGGGCAGCAACAACCCAAAAACTTGATGAGATCCTTGTTGCCCTACTAGACACAAGAGATCATTTGGCTGTACTTGAACAACAAGTGATGGGAAAAGAGGAGGATGATGAAGCCTGGTAATAACAATCAGCCACCTCCACGAGGACAACCACGATATGGGTGTTGGTAATAACAATGGAAATGTACCTATCCAACTAGAAAACAAAAAGGCCGAGGTTACAGCGTGGAACTCACTAATGATATAAAAAGGATAAGTCCAACTAAATTTGATGGCACCACATTAGGAGATGGAGTTGAGAAGCGGCTCAGTGAAATGGAGAAGTACTTTGCAATAAGAAACTTCTCGGAGGAAACCAAAGCTATTTGGGAGCATATCGGCTTTCCCATGAAGCATCTTCATGGTGGGATAGTCGTAAGGTGAGCTAAATATTGATGAAACTAACATTACTTGGGATCAATTTAAAGGCTATTTTAGGCAACGTTGGCTACCACAACTTTTCTATGATCAGAAAATGATAGAATTCTAGAACTTGGTTCAAGGGAAGCTAATAATCGAGCAGTCTTGGGGCGGTTTACAAAACTCCTCAAGTATGTTCCGCAGTATCAAACTGACGAGAAGTTTAGAATACAGAAATTCATCATGGGACTGAATCCTGTGATTGGAGGAGAGGTTGATATTCACATCCCAACCATTATGGAAGGGGTTTTGAAAAAGCCATAAGGTAGGAATAGAAATTAAAGGCTATTACGCTCATAAAGAGGAAGTGCTGAAGAAGATTTCAAACCCTTCTTCAACTTCTCTTTGCACCCAAGAAGGGACCATGGAAAAAGTTTGGCAACAAAAATAAGTTTTCAATGGATATTAATAAGAAAATGACAATGAATAAGCCTGTTGGAAATGTAAGGGATGGTTTTGCCAAAAATTATAATAATGGGCAGAAGTCCTATGGAGGCCAACGTGATAATTTTAATTTGGAAATAATTTTGAGCCTAAAAAGGGACCTGTAGGAGGCTGCTATAATTGTGGCAAAGATCACTATGCCAACCAATGCCCTTTGAAGAAGGATGATCGTAATCAATAGCATAAGATACATGTTGTAGTAGCAAACAAGCTAGCTGAAAAGCAAGTGACACCTATAAAAGTTCCTCGTAAGTTATTTGGCATACCTGTAACTATTCTTTTTGATACAGGAGCTACTGAATGTTTTATTTCTAGTAAACTCGCTTCGAAACTTAAAAGAAAAGCTAGAAAAATGGATAAATCTTGGACTGTATAGTATGGTAATAACTCTGTTCATACAATTAGTATGTGTCTTTTTGGGGCAGTCCTTGACTTACCTAACTTTTCCATGGAATTTGATCTCTATGTCGCACCATTGGGATCCTATGATGTTTTCATTGGCGTTAATTGGTTAGTGACCATAAAGCAAAAGTGGACTACTTTGAAAAATATATAAGTTGTTTAGATGATCTCTGTAAAAGTAGAGATTCAAGATGTAAAATGGGAAATTTTAGTTAGGAAACCTTCACTATGCAACTTAAAAAGGATAAAAATAAAGGATGTAGCTTATATCTTTGTAAAGATATACGAATCGTAGAAGACGATGTCGATTTCAAGAAATGGTACCCGCTGTTATAGATTTTCAGGACGTATTTTGGAGGAATTACCAAAGTTTACCACCCAAAAGGGAATTTAACTTCACTATTGAAATCAAACCAGGGATGGAGCCTATTTCTAAAGCACCTTATCGGATGACTACTACAGAGTTAGTCGAGCTTAAGGCTCAATTGCAAGAACTTTTGTCTAAAGGTTTGATTAGACCAAGTGTTTCACCTTGGGGAGCGCCAGTGATATTTGTGAAAAAGAAATATGGGACACTTAGATTGTGTATTGATTATCGGATGTTGAACAAGGAAACAATCAAGAACAGATACCCACTTCCTAGAATTGATGATTTATTTGATCAGATGCGTGGAGCATCAGTTTATTCCAAGATATATCTTCGATCTGGGTATCATCAATTAAGGATTAAAGAAGAAGATATTCATAAAACAGACTTTCCGGACAAGGTACGGACATTATGAATTCACGGTTTTACCCTTTCGATTAACTAATGCACCCAGACTTTTATAAACTTAATGAATGATATCTTTCAAGAATATTTGGACAAGTTTTTGCTTGTATTCTTGGATGATATTCTCATATATTCTAAAAGTGCCGAGGAGCATAATGAGCATTTGAAAGTAGTCTTGGAAATTTTGAGGAAAAGAAGGTTATTCGGTAAGTTATCAAAATGTTCTTTCTTTGATACCGAAGTTCATTATTTGCGTCATGTCATTAGTAAAGAAGGAATTGCTATGAATCCTTCTAAAATAGTGGTAATAACCGAAGTGGTGGCTGCACTAAAGAATGTACATGAAGTAAGAAGCTTCATGGGCCTCGCTGGTTATTATAGAAAATTTGTTAAAGATATTTCTAAAGTGGCTACACCGATAACTTCATTACAGAAAAAGGATAAGAAATTTTCTTGGGATGATAAGTGTGACTCTGATTTTAAAAATTTTAAAAATCGGTTGACTGCACCTATTTTAGTGTGCACGACCCTAATGGAGACCTTCTTGTTGTAACGGATGCTTACGGAGAAGTCCTTGGAGGTGTTTTGTTACAAAATGATCATGTCATAGCATATGTAAGTAGAAAACTTAAGTTACATGAGCTGAATTATGCCCCTCATGATTTAGAGCTTCTTTGCCATTGTTCATGCACTTCAAGTTTGGAGACACTATTTACTTGGGAAACCTTTTGAGTTGGCCGATCATCTAGGGCTGAAATATATTTTCACTCAGCTAATCTAAATGCAAGACATCGAAGGTGGTTAGAGTTTTTGTCTAAATATGATTTTGATATTAGTTACATAAAAGGAAAAGAGAATAGAGTAGCAGATGCTCTAAGTCGTAGGAAGCACATTTCTGATCTTATAACATTAAGAACTTAGTTTAAAGATGAGGTGAAAAGTGCATTAGAAGGTTTTCATTTTGATAATGAAGGAATCTTACGTTATGAAAAGCAGAGTATACGTACCTTTGCAAAATGATTTGAGAAAGAAATTGCTAGCTGAATTTCATAATTCGCCCTTTCTACACACCCGGGTATTACTAAAATGCTTTCCGATCTAAAACAACAATATTTTTGGAAAGGAATGAAAAAGGATGTTATTAATTTTGTGACTCATTGTCTTGAATGTCGGTGGGTGAAGTCGGAGCACATGCACCATGCTTTGGTTTATTATATCCCCATAAAGCATACCGTAGTACAAATGGCAATTAATAAGCATGGACTTTGTACAAGGCTGCCTATGTCGAGAAATAAACGTGACGTTATCTTAGTAGTTGTTGATAAACTAACGAAGGTAGATCATTTCATCGTTGGAAATCTAAAGGATGATTCTCCTGTGTTAGCTAAAAGGTTTGTGCATGAAATTTTCAGATTGCATGGAGTACCAGAACTAATAATATCAGACAAGGATCCTAGAATGACATCAATATTTTGGCAAACGCTTAATACGGCTCTTGGAAATAAACTAAACTTGATTCTGCGTATCATCCAGGAAACGGATGGACAAAGTGAGAGAGTAAATCAAGTGTTAGAAGATATGTTACAAATGTATTGCATGGATCAACAGTATAAATGGGAAGAGTATCTCCCATTAGTTTAATTTGCATACAACAACACATATCACTCTTCTCTTAAAATGGCACCTTTCGAGGAACTTTATGGAAGAAAGTGTAGAACCCCTGTTAGTTGGGATAGTGTTGAGGATAGAGAGGTAATTGGGCATGAAATCCTTACTGAAATGGAACAACAAGTTAAAATGATTCGTGAACAATTGAAGGAAGTAGCAGATAGGCAAAAGAGTTATGCTGACTTAAAGCGGGTTGACCGAAAATTTGAACTTGGTGAAAAGGTTTTTCTTCGTGTTAAACCAAGAAAGAGTTCTATAACTTTTGGCAAGGCTGCCAAGTTATCACCTCATTTTGTTGGACATTTTGAAATTGTCGAAGTAATCAATCCCATAGCTTACCGATTAGCATTACCACCTGCTTTGTCATGAATGCATGATGTTTTCCATATTTCTTTGCTTAAGAAATATGTTTCTAACTTGTCACATGTTTTAAATTGGAATTCCTTGCAGGTCCAAGACCCGGGAATAATCATGGTTAAACCCACTCCATTGCTAGAAACTCACCAATTGCATTTGAGAAATCGTGAAATACAAGTAATGTAAGGTCTAGTGGGACCGGTTTAACGAAGAAATAGCAACTTGCGAAAATCTGGAAGAGATGAATCTTTGCTTTTCCCTTTCTTTTTGAGGCAATTGAAAGTTGTTGGTGATAGAAAAAGAAAAAAAAACTATTATTATGAATTTATCTTTTCGTGTCTTTATGTAAGCCGAGTTTAGGGGCAAGCATTTAATCAGGTTGAATAAGTAGTATAATGATACTGATTTCTAAAACTATTCAAGTTTGAAATAGTTAATTTGTTCAGTGAGTTAATAAATTGATTGACCATAAGATAAATCAAAGGATGTAATCATCAGGATGATGAATCTTTTAGGAGGGAAGCATGTAACACCCTGAACTGTTGTTAATTTCTCCTGAGCATTCAAGTGTTGATATATGATTTCTCCTATATAAGGATATGTTCCTTTGGTTTTGGGAAGTCATGCTTGATATGGATTATATCTTTTCTACTCTTAAGATCTTTGACTGAACCGGAATATGCTTGGACTCTTTTGTTTCTTTCATTCTTCACATTTGAGTACAATCTGATTTCTAGAAGATTGTGGATTTATCCAGCCTTATGATTCAACCTTGGATCAGTTGCATTGATCCAAGGGATGTTTTAATTTTATTCAGGATGAACAAATTGTATTGATATTTTGAGAGTTACTAAGTCTGACTAAGTTTTGAATGTTCAATCCCGGAGGTTAACTCTGGCTGATCTTGGTAATCATAATCTGATTCCAGTTATCATAGCATCGGGAAGGACACTGGACCGTAAGCAAAGTAAGATGTGTATGTTTTCTATCTAAAGCTTAATTTTTCTTGATGCCAAGTGGATTCTGATCTAGGAATGTTTTATCCTGTTTGAACTCTATTAATGATTAGTCCTATCTTGTGGACCTAAACTAGAATCAGTAAGGTTATTAGTTTAAACCTAAACTATAACCTAATGTTACGGGGTTAGTTAATCTAACCTAATCCTAAAACTATGAGCTTAATACTTCTAAGGGTTAACTAAACCTATCACTATGGAGAGTGACTAATGTTATATCCTATGGCAATAAGACTAAAGTCTACCTATGATCTAACCTAAGTCACTAACCTAACCTAAACTAATGCTATGAAGGGGGACCTAAGGAGGTTCGCGAGTCATGGGCAGTAGTTTCCATGGCATTTAAGAAAGGATAAGGATGGGGGAAGGGAATTCTGCCAGAGTTAGCAGAGGATAAGTTTGTTAGAGGAATCCCACGTGGCAACATCTCTAAGAATGGGAATGTTTTTTTATGTTGTTTTAGCATTCACCAACTTTGGCAGTCAGTAGCAATGGAAAATAGGTGGGAGAATAAAAATAAATGTAATTAATGAGCATCGGGCCTCAAGCGTAGATTGCTTGGGAAGGCATGCAAGTGGAATTTCGCTTGGTTGTTTTTTTTTCCATTCATTCCGTTTTTCACTCTGCATGAGCACTGGTTCTTTGAACCAGCCATCTACTCTTCATTGCAAGGCAATTTTCAGAGTTCCAAATTTACTTCTCTATCGGGGAAGTATATAAGGCATCTAGGTAACAATATTTTGTTGTTTAATCTTTCGTGGAAGAAGAAGAAAAGGTGTGAGCACATTCGCAGAGGTCTTCTTCGAATTTTTAGCGATTACTATCAGGCATGATAGGCCCTAAGCTGTTAAAATCTTGCTTTCCTTTAAATGTTTTCATTAGAACAACTCTTTCCCGAGGATATATGCATATTCGACTTGGTAGTAACAATGATTTGGGTTTTATGTTGATTTGGGGTTACGGGTTGTGTTTGGATCCTACATGAAACCGCTTCATTATTCTTGTTTTCCATCTTTGTGAATCCAATATGGAGTTTTCTTTGTGGTTGGAAGTGTTATAAGTTTTCCTTATCTACTAGAGATATTTGATTAGAAACTAGATCCATGAAGGAATAAATGCTAGATGGTTACGTGTTTGAAAAACGCCACTGTATTTATTCACTGTTCGAATATAATTTTTGGATTACGTGTTTGAAAAACACCACTGTATCTATTTACTATTTGAATATAATTTTATTATTGATTGTTTTCTTTGTTGTATGAACTCCAACTATTACTGGTCCATGTTCGGAAAGTAAGTAATTGATTTTGTGGTTGGAGTGTTAGTTTATTCAGTGAAACGTGATTGTACTAGTTGCGTGAGTTAGAAATAATACTTGAAGTCTAAGCCTATACTTTCTACTTCAAAGGGGTCTGAATGTTCTTATGCATACAAGTTCTATGCGTAAGGAAGTATGTGGTTAAACTGTTGGTTTTATGATTTTTCATGAATATTAGGATCATGGTTATGTTCAAGAGAAAATGTATTTGGATAAGCCCTTTATCTCTGGAAGATTCGTGGATTAATCTCGGATCTACCTTGGTGGAAATTATGTTTAATGTGTGGTTGAGATATGACTGTGTTTTACCCTGAGGTGACTGTGAAATCTACTTCTTAGGGCCGCATTACACAATGTCGGGAATTCTACTTTGAAATAAAAACAACGACTTCAATGTCGATAAGCTTATTTACGTTCAGCTAATGCTTTTCCTTTTGTAGTTGAAATTTGGGTTGAAATGATCCATATGCAACTGAATGATTTATTTATTTTGTACAGTTAAAGTGCTGATAACTACTATGGTATGAGTAGGATGGCTTTTGAGGCATTGTTGAATCTGTATTTAGAATTCTATTATTGACTTTGTACATGCATTTTTGGTTTTGTATCTTGAAATGATATAACAACCTAACTGTGCAACGGTTGAAATAATTTAGTTTTGATCCATTGGTAATAAATAGGTAATGGGAAGGTTATCCTAACTCTTAGACCCAAATGGTTTGAGTAATGAAGGAAATGTAGATTGTTTACTTTAGAGCAGGATTGTGGTATGAGATTAGATCATTTATAACGTTTTATGTAAAGAAAACGTTATTGGATTTTGTTTAATGTATTGTTGTAAGATCATAGTGATCTATTGGCAAATCCGAAGGTAGCTCTATTTGATCTAAGCTTTTGGTTAAATGTAAGTATTTTTTTAGTTGCCCTCTTCTTACCTGATTGGATGAGAGAATGTACATTACTACTTGGATGTTAGTATAGTTTTGAACTTGATTAAAATAAAGTTCTGATTTTCTCTGCTCCTTCCTCTAAGTTATGAAGGAAAGAAATTATAGGATTTCAAAATACGAAGGTATTCACACTCACTCTCTCTTGAAATTATAGTGTTCTCTTCTTTAGAATTCCTATAAGGAACTCTACTGTCTGGTTATGAGATGACAAGACTGTTAAGAATAAGAGGGAAGAAATTGTAAGTGGTGAGATCTTAACTTAGAAGACTCCTTTCATTTACTGGCAGTACCATTGTCTTGAATTTAAACTCAGTTTGTTATCTCTTGTATAAAGGTAATCCCTGTAGTTAGAATTTTGCATACTTATCAATGATTGAAAATTAGTATAATAGAGTTAATGATAGTTGCTGGGTGTTCTTGCGTGAGATAGTAAACTATCCTTTTCCTAAATTGTTTTTATGCGAACCTGTTGTATGCTTACCTTAAAAAGGTTTTATTCTTTAATTGGAACGAATAAACATGATTGACACTGTTCTTGGCCTTGCGGATGATTAGGTACATATGATACCAAATGTCCTTTCTTCTTTTCTTGTATTATACAAATCATCGAAATAGAATAAGTTGAAATTATGTCCGTGATTTGAACTAAGAGATAAATTTATTTGAAAAAGGAATAACTAGTGTGAATCATGATTTTGGATTTGATGAAATTGATATCATTTAAATAGGGTTGTTAAATGAAAACAATTAGTGGAATGCAATTGTTTAAGGATTAGCACTTATCATGCTCGATTCACTAAACCGACCCGTCTAGCAATTTTGCGAGATGGTCATCTTAAAGTGGTAAAGGTAGGAAGATCTCGATATGATACAATGATATTTGTTTGATGAGGTTTTTATGAAGAATTCGACATGATTTTTCTACTTGTACTATAGCAGAAAGTTAATCCTTGTTGTAGACTATTGTATTAAAATATGCTTTGAAGTGCATAAGTTGTAATTGTATAGGTTTGGGGATAAATGAAATGGGGACATATTACTTATGGGGGTTGTGTTATTTAGTTGTTGGAATGATCTTCTTATTACCGGTATGAATGAGTGTGCATTTTTTTTCTATACAATGGGGTCCGAATGGATTTCCTTAGATAAACTTTATTTAATTATGTGGATGAATACTACATATATTTTTGGTTAGTAATTCTTATATCATATGATTTTGGTTAAATTGGAAATCAGACCATTGAATGATTAGGGAAGTTTAGAGTGAACTATGCCCTAAAATGTAGCTTTAACTAGAAGAGTATTCTATTACTCTCTTAATGTTCTAATTCAAAGAAATGTAGCGATGGTTATAAATCACCATGTCTTAATGGTAATAAGTATGATATGTTTCAATCTTTAAGGTTGTGATGAACCCTTCTTTGGTGTAGTTATTTTCCTAATGGGAAAAGCTAGGGCTATTGCCCTATTTGTGGATACAAGGTTGTTACCAACCGACAACTTGAAACAATTTTAAATCTATTAAAACTCTTTGGTGAAACTGAACCTAATTACAAAAGGTAAGCGAAGGAGTGTGAGACTCGGGGATAGGGAAGGCTACCCAATTAGGAGGGCTCTGTAATCTAAATATATAACTCATCATAAGTAAATTTTGGAAGTAAGTACATCTTTCCAAGGTTGTTCTATAGGATGTTGACACATGTCATCTACTGAGGGTTGTACCTTTCGAAGATTGGGATCTTCTCGAGGATACAACAATGCAGATGACATATGGAAACACCCTTTTACATTAATCGTTAAGATTTACACCTGAAACTTGATCAAGGTTTCCCTGGGACGAGTTAGGATCGAGAGGGTTATGAGGCAGCCCCTTGAGACTCAGGGTACCTTGACACATGGGGTTAACATCAGTTGACCCAGTATGTCAGCTTACCCCTAGTCTTCAAGGGCATCCTTATAACGTGAATTATGATATTATCCCGATCCAAAGTGAAAACTTGGGGCAAGAGGACTGACAGAGGTCAGTATAAGACGTTCTATATAACATTAGAGTGGGGTGAAGGATGTATTCTAGATTGATGAGTATGCCGTCAAGGAATAAGTAATATGAATAGTATGTTTCAAACCTTTGGCCAAAGTATCGCAAGTTGCTGATTGCGTTGTCCTATGTCACCTAGTCTAAGGATTGTGATGCCGATGAATAATGGTAACAATTGTTCAGATAGGTTCCTTGGACAGAGCACTCAGAATCCTAGAATAGGGAAGAGAACCACGAGAATGAAAGTGCTCAGTTGAAAACTTCAATCTCAAAGTTACGCATGAATAGATTGGTAGTTCACCGAGTCATGGAATGAATAGATCGGTGGTATACTGAGTCATTACAGCTGCATATGGTTATCTGTTATAAGAATGATTGTTATGATATGTGTGTTCTAAATTATGTATTTAGAACAAGAGAACATTAATATAAATAAATAAAAAATCTTCTTGTTCTAAGGTATTAAATTGAGGATGTTACAATACCACCATTTAATGTTAAATATTGGAGATGAATACCCATTATTTTCTTAAGATTATTTTGTAACTTGTCACTTCCACATTATGACATGTTGTGCATTCTCATCCCATCACACCACCACCATGTAGCCTTGCGCTTTATTTTTACATGTTGGAGCTTAACTTTGGTAGATGATATATTCCAAATATGGACTATGTTTTCCTCTATTCCAAAGGATCTAGAGATCTCTTTAGGTGTAATTTTGTATGCAACTAGTATTGGGATATTTTGGGAACATTGGAAAATTTGATATGTCCTTTGGTTCACACCTCTCCACAAAATAATTTTTTTACCACAAAATTTTTACACTCTTAGTAATGAAGGTACATCTTCCTCATCTCTATAATTTTCTCCATTGTGTCTTAACTAGAGATGAACTCGAGAAAAAAATTGTGACAATAGTTAGTGGCTCCCTTTATTTTCTACCACTTGACATGTCCCATAGTTTCTTGGTTCATCTAAAGAACTATCTTAACCTTCAATGCACTACACATGGTTAAGATGAAAATGTTTTCTCTTTTATGTTGAATACACAAACAAGGATGTATAATACTACATGTAATGGCGTTATAAAAATTACCAATTTATGAATTTCCTAATACCTAAGTCTTACAACAATGCAACATTCAATTTGTAAACATAATTGTTGATATTATGTGTATAAACATTACCGAATGATGTAGGTATTAAATTAATGCAACATACATTTTGCAATGGAAAATAATTGTAATGTAACAACAATTGCAAACTTTTCCCTCAAACATGGGGTCTTAAACATGCATCCAACAAACTACACATACTCAAATCAAATGATTGAAACCTTCTTCTAGGAGTGCCTCTTTACCAAAACTTTTTCAATACTAATAAATGGTAAGAAATCATGAATATAAGAATGCAAATGAAACGATACAAACATATATGGGTTACCCATTATACTTGGAATATTTAACCAAGAGACTAATATTTTTCACAAACTTTTTCATTTGACTCAATGCAGTCACGATGTCTTGGTTTTCATGGTATCTTTTCTTATCAATTCACTTCTAGAGGAAATAAAAAGATTCTTATATTCTCTTTTTGTACACTTTTATTAACAAAGTGAATACAACAATATATGGTAATCATATCCATTTTCTTTTCAATTTATGTTAGCATCCTTAACTAAAAATTGAAATATACTTGTACAATTTTCCCTTCAACATGGTTTTATTTTTAGTTCCAAATATACATGCATTGTAAAATGTTGTTCCTCTACAAAATTTTACCATTATAGGTTTTTAAAACATTTCATTCAAATATTCACTACAAATGTATCAAAAATTTATTTTCAAATGGAAGAAAAAAAAGGAAATGTACATTCAAAAACAACACTTCTTATTGTACCTTAAAATTGATTTAGAGAATCTCTCATGATTTCTACCTCCACATTTTAACTCCAATAGTGAGTTATTTTTTTCACCAAAATTTGAATAGGAGGTACATAATAATAACATGCTCAAAAAATTCAGCTATTAAATTTTTTATCCATAAAATACAAGCAATGTCTTACCAACCCATTTTTCATAGATGATCCTCTACGTGTTTTTGATATTTTCATTTTCTACATGGGATTGGCTTGTCTCTCATACTTTTTGTTTTTGTTCCACTTTCATTTTATGAAGTTGTGGGTGGGGTTTCTAACACTTCTCAATCTTGTGTCCACTCTTCTAAAAATGAATACCAATATTTTTGTTATTCCCTGTATCTTGTTTAGGAGGATAGTCTTTATCATTTTCCTTTAAGGATATCCTTTTCCAAAACATAACAACATAGTGGTTATCCAATCCAAAAATGTGCATAGAAATAAGTTCCATAAATCTTTTGTTACCCCACCCACCTTCGCATAATATAACTGAATGTTGGAATATTTACATTGCCCAAAATGTATAGGACATCTAGTTGTGATGATTTTGAGCTAAAAGCTGGATTCTAGTTTCCTCTTTTGTACCCACTCACATCATCACTTTGTGAGGTCTTCCCAATATTAAAATAAATATCATCCTCATTAGTAGGATTATCAACAAAAATATTGTTTTTACCTTGAATAGGTTGATTTTGGAGTTCTAGTGGTAAAGGCTCTTTTGTTGTTTTGGAGCTTTCCCCAATTTCACTCTTACAAATTTCATATCCATATTCTTGCATAGTGAGGTTTCTCAATTATATATATGGGATTATTAATACCTTATCCATTTATTCCAAGGCCCTCTCCATCAAAACCCATCATATTCAGTAATTTAGATCCAATACCTCTAGTATGATCTTCAAACTTACCAAAATAAACATGATCGATTTTTATGGGAGAAAGGTAAATGTTTTGATTTACTTATAATGCATAAGTCTAATTTGGTTTGTGCATCTATAGTAGAGGGTTATTCCTTGGTGTATTTTTCTTTCTCCTCCACTTTATTACCAGTTTGAAACTTTTCCATGATCATATTCTTTGCTTCTAATTCCAATTACAATGTTTCAATGACACCTAGAAAGATAAATCCTTGTTTGGTTAGTTTCTATTGAGTTTCAATAATTTCATTTTTCAATGATTTCCATCTCTTTCTCAACTAATAATTCTCCTATTAAATATGAAAGTTAATGGATTTTAACTACTCAAATTTTAGAGCCTTGCTCATGGTTAACTTGTTGCAACTTATATTCAATTAAAAACTAAACCAAATGTAATAATCTCAAGTGGAAAACTACTAGCAATGCCTCATAAATCCCGATCACTAGTTGATCCAAAAATGGTGAGTTTTATTAACTTGGGTTTTCTGTTATCATAGATACTTAATAATTATCTAAAATTAATTTACTATATTAAATTTGGAACTTAAGTATGCTAATGTTGAAGTGTAATAATAATTTAGAATTGTGCTCCCAATTCTACGTTCATATATTTCATTTTCCATTTCCCATAAAATGTGTAAATTATGTGAATTGGTTTAAATGTTTAAAAATTAGATCATAACCAAAATAAACATCAACATATGAAGGAGAAATAGAGACTTGTATTTCCACAAATTGATAATGGATTTCACCTTGAATGGATACATCTCTGGGTTTCTAAAATGAAGAACTAATCCTATTAATGATGCCAAAAGAATCACATTTCTTACATAAAATTCTCCACAATTGAGAAATTATTTTTACAAGCACCTCAGACTACTTTTTAGGAATCCTTATAACCAAATCTTAGCTCTCTTCTTGATCGTGTTATCTTCGTGGACCAAACGGTCTACTTTACTTGCATTTTCTCTCTCCATAAAGCTAAAATATCTATCAAAGGATTAAATTATCTCCAAATTTTACAAAATTTCTTCAAGTATATATCTCTTCTACTCCAATATTCCTACTGGAAATATATTACAACAAGAACAATTATCCAAAGAAAATGGCATATAATTCTATATTAGTTAAGATTAAGCACCATACACAATCCTTTAACATGCATGAGTATCTCTAGTGTAAATTTGTTGGAAGGAATAAGATTATTACTACTATTTACATATGACATTTATGAAAAGAAAAGAAAACTAAAATTAACATAATGCTAAGGAAGAGAGAATTATTTCCCTAGAAGAAAAATAATGACATCTACTTATTACAAATATTATTCTATGAACTTCCAATCTATACGATGTACATGACCTATTGTTATTATTATTTAATAATATTTTTTCTTCATATGTTATTTGTATTGTATATTGGGATGATTTTCAAATTCCTCTCTTACTATAGTGTAAAATCATATATATTACGAGTTCAATGTTAAAGAAATGTTTCACATTATATGTTAAACAAAAATCCTACTAACATACTTATCTTAAATAAATTTATAACGCCCACATTTTACACACATAAATACAACAGTAAAAATATCGGGATAATTTTTTTGACTTACATTGCTCACTACACAACAACGCTTGGGCTCGAGCAAAAGAAACTACACAATGCACAAGACACTTACATAATTCATCGAATCACATAGACACACGACAACACCATATAAATGTCGATGCCACACTTTCTCCAATGAAAAATGCTAGCAATAAGTCAACCACAAGAAAAGGGACTCAAAGATAGGAAACCCCACAACACATCATTATCATGATTACATATTCATTACGATTAACATTCCAATAACATTATTATGTAAGTATAATTTTCTCCTTCTTCCACCTACATATTCATAAGTTCATTCCACATTCAACTTACACTTTGACCATTTAAGTTTTCTCTTTATCCCTTATGACAATATTCATAACTTAAATTATTATTTTCCATATTTCAAATTGCATACAAGGTTCCTAATTCTCTCATTCTTATGCTAAAGGTTTGTTTCCTAAAATATGTTTAGTTGATGTTAAATTTTACCCTCATTATGCAAGGGGACCAACCATAAGTTTTCGAGGGAAAAAAATAATACTATTCCAAGAAGGAGAAGGTTAAAGTTTCCCTTTCCTATAAACTTACTTGCATTAGAAGCACAATTGTTCTCGTACTATGGTTGTTTTGGTTCCAAAATTTAGTTTGATTCTATTAATCATTTACATGACATAATTTTATTCTATTTTATTTTTAGTGGACTCTATATTGGCTCGAATGCCTAGTCCCACCAAGAACAATTTGTATCCATTCTTAACAAAAGTCAAAGCTTAAATCAACCATAAGGACTTCACGTGATAACTTTTTCCTAGACCATTATCACATATACTTTTGTTCCTCATTTCATTGACATTGTTTCTTAGGTCTCTTTTAAGTCGACATCATTCAAATCAAATTCGTTTTCACAGAGTTACTAACAGTTCTCTACCCACAAGTTAACCCCTTAATCAACAAAGGTTTACTTTAATTCCAATTGTACCTAAAGATCTACACCCCAACTATAAACAATTTAAAGTGAGAAGAAAAATCAATGCTAAACAACCTTCATGAAAGACCAAGGTGTTACGTTGTTAGAAACCAAGGTAACACATTTCGCTGAGAGGATCTAAAGAGATCATTAACATGAGTTTAAGTCATAGTACAACTATTTCACTAATTCTATTGCATCATTTGGATCCCAACGGGAAAATTTATTCGTTGACAAGAAAAATTTCTAGATATGCCTTCGTAAGACTTGGTGTTCCATTAGGATACTAAGGAATTAATATCTCTACTTGCTCTATAAGAAGTCTATCCAGGTCATTCCTAACCATTGGGATTCATGACAATAAGGATAAACATACCGACCATGACGGTAATACAAACTAGGGATTTTATTTACCTAAACTAGGAGGTTGCATCAAGAGTAAGTTAAGTTCATTCTACGGTTTTAATTTCTTCTATGGTAAGAAGGATCACACATGAAGACATGTTATGCGTGAATCTTATACTAGGGTTGAGTGTTTCGATTAAATCTCTTTGTTACATTTACAAGGTAAGAATACAACACACTAATTATATAATTTTTATTGAACATTGAAAATGCACTACTAGATATTAACTTCAAATTAGTTTACCATATATATATCAAACATTTTTTTACCATACGTGAATTATGAATCAATTTGAACCTATGATTAAATTCAAAATCCTAAGATATCCATAAAGAAACATTTCATACATATTAGCAAATCACAAATATAACTTATCTATAAAATGAGACTACATTATACATATATTATTTTACAATGACCTATATAAATTACAATAATAAATAATGAATTACACATCGCCTTTTTGCCATCTTTCTTGCATCCTGCAAAACCATGTGAGCATGAAATCAACGATAAATCGCTGGCATGGCATCCACCTTAATCTAACATAATTAACGTCTTTAATTTCCCATTTACATAATAATATTAATAATTTTCATTGGAAAGGAAAAAGGGTAAGAGACATGTATTCATTTCATTTCATTTCACTTCGTAACCAAGAAGAGAGAAGAAGATAAGAAAGAGAGAGAAACACCATTTTTCCAAAAGTCATATTTCACACAACAAACCATGAGATAGAATCCCAAACAACTATTTACAAGTTTGAACAAGTTTCCACAGGGGTTTGATAACCCGACGAGGGTCCCACAAATTTCTTTTTACATTTTCATGTTAGCTACAAAAATTTCAAAACAGGCTCGGAGGCTAAGAAACCACTTTCATACGTTGTATTCCGATGAGGAAACATGCCACGGTTAAATTTATATGTGTCCAATTATATACCAAGAGTCCATAAGAACTAACAGAATTTGGGCGGTGAACGGTTTATGATTGGCGTGTATTTTTCCGGGGCCATCGGTCATAATTGGCCCTGATGTAAATGAATTAATGTTAGCTCGAGGGCTTAGAAAACCACATCCAAAACCAACATTCATTGGATGAACGTGCAATGAGAAACTCCCTACAAGTTCCTCTATATATGGAGAATTCACCAGAGTCGATAGGACTAAGAATTGGAAAATAGTTATCAAACAACAACATGTTTTCTAGAGCCACCGGTCATAATTGGTCTAGTTTGACCTAGTCAAACTGCAACTAGAGGCCTACAAAATGTCATTGCCAAACTATTAAGAAAAGTGTTTTTCCCCAAACTGAAGGTTCTAGAGAATTGTCTAGTAAAAATAATAGAGGATTGTGAAGGCGGAAAGAAAATTTGTTGTTTAGGGATCAAATGATGAGGCAAAATGAAACCCAAATTTCTAAATTTGGCAGCTTCCTACAAGCTCTAAGACGGTGTAAGGGTTCTATAAGGGCGTCAAAAGATCACAAATTTTTATTCAAGGTCGATCCAAAGATTAAAGTGACTCCTCACATGACAGGGTACATGAATGAATCTTAACATCCCCTCTTTAGAGTTACGAAGGTTTCTTTATGAGTCTCCAAAAATTCCAATTTATCTGTTTTAACAAGGAGCAAATCAACTCATTTACTGAGGAACTCCACTTCAACTCACAATAAAAAGGGTGCTATGACATTCTATTTTGGTTGGGACATTTCTAGATCATCTCGAAGTGAGGGTTTAAGTTTATTGTTTAGCAAGGAAATTTTAGATGTTGTAATTTACGGTATAAAATTTTAATGTTTTAAAACAATTATATTTATTACAATCAAATATACAAAAATGCTTTAGTTTAAAATTTTATTCTGTTATAAAAGAAACTAAAGAACATAAATTATGAGAGATAAGGAGAGATGAACCATGCCTGGAAGATAAAGGAGATGATGAAATGTTGAGCAAGTTATTCAAGGGATGATGGAGAAAAAGGGATGCAATCACTAAATCCCAACTAGAAAACCATATAAAATAACATAGAGCACTCATCTTGATTCAAAACAACTTTCTTAACACCCAACTCAGGAGAACCCATATATATGTTGCAGGGCGTAAAGGCACAAATAAGTCAAGATGAAAAGATATCATCAATGCAACAAATTGAGCCCAGTTTTAAAACCACCAAGCTGAAATATTAGATGATGACTCGAGTAAGGAGAAGCACTATGAGCTCACGAGCTAGAACACACAATGTACCAAATAGAGATCAAGATCATCTCAGTGAGGGACAACCAAAATAAAGAAAACAAGCCACCATGGATGAGGCTCCTACCAACACACTCACGAAAAAGGAAATATCTTCACAACAAAGATTTTAGATGTAATAACGTCAAGTTAGGAAAAACCCACAATGGAAAAAACCTTAAGGAAGCCACAATAAAAAGGCCATCGGGATCATAATCAATGTAGTACTCATCTCAAACTTTCCCTCCACTTCTACAATGGCCACATTGTCTATCTTCTGGAAGCCCCAATAAAAATAAAAGCAGATAGGACCATCATCAAGAATGGTCCCACTTATGTATTTCCCATTGTCTTTAGTATCCTCTTGAGTGTAATACATTATAAGGAAAAAGCCGCATGGATATTTTTGTTTTTTTTAATCCAAACCGATTAGTATTTTCCTATTTTCACCGACATGAGAAAGGGATGATAAATTTTCTCTTCGGTTGTGTAAAGGGATATATTCGACAAAAGAAGTATAAAAAGTGTGAATTGTATGCCCAAACCCATCTTATATACCTTTAAATGTTCAATATATATATGCAAAAGGCTGGTTTGGGTCCTTCAAGAGAAACTCCATAGTAAAATCTCTTAAAAATCCCCTATTTAAGATGCCTGTGGAATTGAACATTGTTCTATTATGACCTTCATCTTCTTTTTTAATCTTCTTCTAAAAACACAAAACAAAACAATGGAAATTATACGTTTCCTCGAGGCATTTGAACCCACTTTAATATAGATCTAGATCTAGGGCATTTATAACTATAACATCTAACAAAACTCCTCTATCTTTTATGCTTTGATGGATGTCCAAACCATGCTCCAAAGATCGTATTTTGATACGGGATGGGAGGATTTGACAAGGGCCATGAAATCTATATTAACACCTTACGGTAGCATTTGTTTGAAAGTTTCTAAGCCTTTTCAACAAACCCATTTTGTGTATATCTAGCTACCATTGCAGTCCACGAGGCCACATTTCTTTTAGGCATCTAGTCGTGAGACACCTAATATATGCTTACACTTAGCATTTCATCCAATTCAAGTATTTTACGACACTTCGTTAATCAACCCATCTTCGCTCCATTGTTAGATGACCATTGGACGACACTCTTCCTGTCATATTCCTCCTATAATCATCTTATTTTGTTAATATCTCTCTTATTAGCTAAACATTCCTCCTTTCGACCATTCAGAACCTCCCTAGTTCTCTCTAGACCACTTCTATTGGCTTCATAGGCTATCTATCAGTCACAATTGGTTATCAGCCCCTCCCAACTCTCAATGAGTCTCTAATCACTTGCTAATCAAGTTTAACTAGCCTAAACCCTAGTTAACTAGCCTAAACCAAGCTTATCTAAGCCTAAAGCATGTTTATCCTAATCTAATCTAAAAGTGCTTTTTGAGCTTTAGTCCCACATGCACCCAAATTCCAAACTCTTCCAAACCAAAACTATAAATACAAGCCTAAGGATTTCCTTTCAAATGGTCCTTCTCTCTCAAACTTTAGAAAGGCATTAAGCTAAATCATTTGATCAACATTTAACCCATATAGAACATGAAATGCTAATCTTGGCCATGTAGCCATTTAGTGAGATTCATTCACCCTCATAGAGTAAACAACAAAACTGATTGCTTAAGTCTTTAGTAGGCATATTTTGTTAAGCTTTCAAGAATAGAGGTTAATGTTATTTGTTAGATTTCTTGTTTATTTCAAGTTTTAATACATGCAAATAGGATTCCTTGCTCATTTCTTATCATATGGTCCATTGAGGGACTTTGCACAAAGCTTTGGGGTCTTACTCCATTTCAATAGCTTTTGCAAAACCTTTCATTGAACACATTTGGCATGCCCGGTGGGACACTTATGTCCATCCTCCATTAATGGAGGTCTTTTAGGTTTTTCAAAGTTCATTTTCAAGTTTTTGGGTCAAATCACTTGTTATTTCCTCATTTTTGTTTCTAACACTAGATAAATGACCTTCATTTACATATATTTTGTGGGTTTGATATAGAAATAGGACACTTTGACTAACAACTAACATGTTTTCTCTTGAAAATTTGAAAATCCATGAGTTTTGCAGGTTTTTCACAGGGTGCACGTAAGTGTTAACAAGGGGCGCGTACACGTCAAAACCCTAGCATCATCCATTTGGAACAGGTGTGTATTATCTGTCGATAGTCCTTGTACTTTGAAAATTATTTGTCTACAGGGATGTGCATGCATCTCCATCATCCGGCACATGTATCCGCACCTCTCGCTGCGTCACGTCAAATGCGCCGACGTGTAAATGTTTTTTGTAAATTTTCACCTCTATAGGGACGCGCACGTGTCTCCATCAAAGGGCACATGCATCCATCTCTCTGGACGCATATTTGTAAATAGGGTTGATTGTGTAAAAATTTAAAATTTTGTTTTATGCTTTGGCACGTCATGACAAGTTAAAACCTAGGGGTCCATGTTATTATGCAAGCATCCCTATTTTTTTGCAAGCATCTGTGTTTTTTATATACTAGCTTACACTAACTTTTGTCTAATGGCACATACGTTGATTTTGCGCATTTCCTGCGTTAGTTAGTTAGTGAGTTTGGTGTTGGTTTTGGTGTAGGTGTCTGTGTAAATATTGAAATTTTTTCTATAAACTATAAAAACCTTTTTTCTAAATCTTTGTTGCAGATTTTAGACACTAAACAAGTTAAAAATAGAGTTTTTCTTTGGTATTTCAGTTTACATAGTTAAGTGTTTTTTTCAGTTTTTTTAGCCTAAAACTAAGTTTGTAAAAAGTGTGTATGCTCTCTCCTCATGCCTTAAAAAGTGATCTTGGATATCAAAAACACTTATACCAAAATTATATCAAATGAACAAAAAACACTTATTTTATAAAGGATGAAGTAAAACTTTCATGTGATTTCAGTAGAATTTTTTCACATTGTGTATGCTCTTCCTTCATGCCTTTTGGTGATCTTAGGAATCAAAAGTAAAGTGTAAGTTATCTTTCTTGACATCAACCTACGAATTGGAAAATTAAAAACTTGTTTTCTACTAGGACCTAATCTCTTATCAAAGAAAGGTGTTAGAAAACAAAAAAATGCTAATACACATGTTTCTTAGGTTGCCAAATGGTGTGCTACTTAAAACCACATTAAGTTAAGAAAGATAAAAAACACACCATATTCAAAACATTGTATTGCAAGTTTCGGAAAAGGGTACATCCCTATCCACTCAACTAGAACATAACCCCTTTGGCATAACGCCTTAAGCTACAACAATGGGGGTGGTTCCAGGAACCCTAAAGTAATCCACCATTGTGTAACCTCATGGATGAAACAGAAGAAGCGCTCCACTTACCCACTTGACTAGTACACCTTGTGAGATAGAGTTACCAATTATTCGTATGGTGACCCTAGGGAGAGCACACGTGGATGCACTAGTTGCCCTTTGTGCTTGAAGGGGGTAAAGTAAAGTAAAGATACTCCCAAGATAGGAGAGGGACTATTTGGGTATATCGTGCTAGCTTAAGACAACTTTGTAACACCTAGTTAAGAGAACATATTAAGGAGGCCATTTAATCTTGCAGCCCACTTTACTAGTTCATTTTCACGTCAGTCAAGCCATCACAAAGTGACAACTCATTTGGAATCTAAACCTTGTTTTTCAAACAAGGAAAATAACCTGTTTGATTTTGATCTAAGTGTCTTTCATCATGAAACTAGATACGTCCCACTTCGCTTAGTTTTATTTTGTCTTTAGACAAGGTGAAGCTCGCCAAGTGGCGCTTAGTTTATTTTCCTTCATCTTTTTGATCTATACCTTTGCATTCTTGTTTCCCATTGGGACAACAAAAGGAATATTTTAGGAGTGTTGTCATAGATAGTGTTCACCACTTTTTGTCCATTTACACTCATCCATGTTTCATGGTGAGTTGTTAAACATCTAAAGTGCATGGATGCGTCCTTATATCTTTGATGGCCACTTGATCTTGATTTCAAGATCATCATCATAGTTAGGATTGATTCATCATTTGATCTCCCTTTGACGTGTTACCTTTTTTCGCATTGTCTCGACACAATTAAGATACTTATGTCGTGTTTTTTGTAAATGTGATCTAAGTATCCACATTGTGGCATTACGCTGCACACATTTTAACACATCCTTAGTATACCTTGACTTGGTTTGATTTCAAACATTTTCCCAAATCTTGAAAGGTGTCACTTACTTTTTTTGTTTTGTCATTTCGATACCACTTTGGCACTAATATCTCGCTTTCTTGATGAAGCTTGATAACGTGTCAATTGGTGTGGTTACGTGGCTTACATTTGTAAACCTCACCCTTTAACATTTTGGCCTTGTTGGTTGTTGAACATGTCATTGTATCCTTTGATTGGGATTCACATCTACCCTTTGTTAATATTTATGCCTTGTTCATTTCGAGCTTGACGTAAATATTGACATTGTGTTGATCATCTTTGCATCGAACTATCACTTTACACATGCATTTACATAGGGTGTATTTCCTTGTTGATTGGCTTTGTGTTTCACACTTGCATGATTGTTCCTTGTGATTATTCATCTAGAAAACTTATTTTCTAGGACAATCATTTTTGATCTCATGAGATTGCATCATCACAATGTCTATTTTCCTTAGACCTTCTTCAAAAAATCATGCACGCATCTCCATACTTACAAAATGTCTAGTTGGATGTCATTATGCTTCCTTGAATCGACATGTCACTTCCTTCCCTTTGAAGGAGTTTCATCACACTATCTAGGTATAGACATTTGTGCTTAAATGACACCAACAATGACTGACTATCATGTGGTTTCTCACATTTACAACAATATGGAACCTAGGTTTAGCAATTCAAATCAAAAGATTCCCATTACAACTAAACCTCATTTGGTTCTTCATGCTAGAGGGCCCATTCGGGTACCCTATTCCCCACCTTCAGCTCATAGTCGGTGGTATGGTTTGGATGCTTCTGATCCAAATTATTATTCAAGTTCCCCCACTCTTCTTCTTCTTTGATTCAGATCCAAACTACCATTCGGACTCCCACTCTTCTTCTGAAGATTCGGATCCCAACTATTGTTCGAATACCCTAGATCAAATCTTGAATCACGGTCCTCCCTTCCTTCGTAGGACCTTTATTCCAAATCACCTCAATGACGTCTTCCTCCTTTGAAGACTCGTGTGACTCCAAGTTCCATCGATCGAACATCTAATTTGGTTCTTGAGTCATGGTCCTCCCTTTCTTCGTAGGACCTCCTTCATCAGTCATCTCAATGACCTCTTCCTCCATCGAAGAGTTCCACGACTTGAATTCCCTCTAGTCAATCATCTAATTCAACTCCTACGTTTCACAACTTAACGAATGGCTATGTGATCCTATTTTCTCTCCTACATTACATCATCTTCTAAAAATGACATAGGTCCAAATCCAAATCATCCATTCATGAGACGCTTACCACCAATCCTACTTCCTCTCTTGAGTCATCTTCTTCTATCAATCAATCTTCCCCACTTATCAGACATGTTTCTTCTATTCAACCTTCTATGGAAAAAAAAACAACCTCTACTAATTGATTTCTCTTAGAATGAAGAAACAATTAGACTACATGATGATATCCCTCTAGAGGATTGCAAACAAGGATTCTTTCTAGAACTCGATACGCTCACGTATTGGGGAAAATAATTTGATTCCTTTTATCGAACATAGAGGAAAAGCCTAAGGTCATGGAACTTGATTCTTCTTCTATTCCATCTTCACCTTCTTTTGAGCATGATGAGATGTCGGGGTCTAGCATTGAGCCATGGCCTATCTTCTCATTACCAAATCATTCATTATCTATCATCATTCCTCAATCAAAATATCTCCTTGGGTCACCGTTGAGTAGCCCATCATCTTCTTCTATTCTTGGGCCACCCTAGGTATTCCTCCATTTTCTACTTGTGGGTCACCTCTTGGTAGCCCATTACCTTCTATTCTTGGGCCACGTCCTAGTATCCCTTCATCCTCTTCTATCTATGGGACCCCTCATTCTCTCTGGAGTAGTCCCTCCTCATCTATACTTGGGCCCATGCCAGTTCTCATCTTCTTCTATTCTTGGGCCATGTCCTCATAGCCCAACTTCTTCCATCTTAGGGCCATATCTGTGTAGCCCTTCCTCATCTTCTATTATCATTGGCTCACCTCTCGTAGCCCATCCTCTTCAATTCTTGGACCATATCCTTTCATCCATCACATCATTTCTTCTATCAATGACTAGGCAAGCCCACCATCATTTCTCTCATTCCTATCATCAATCATAAACGTTCACTTTTCTCCCACTTCTTGGGGTCAGAAAAGTCACACGTCAGCTTATAAGAAACCCAAACATGTTCATTATCAAGCTAAGATCAAAACTTCCAAGAGCTCGAAAACCCCCAACAACTCAAAAATATCAAAATTGTAAATCAAGCACGATTCAAGAATGCACATCAACGTAACCATCAAGTATGGCGCAAAGTGCATAAACCTATGGATAGGGAACTCAAGATCCCACATGAAAATCCTTGTTTAAGGATAAATCATAGTCATTTTTTGAGTACGAGCTCACCATGATCATCGAGATCGGGATAACATAACTCTTGATAAACAAATGCACCTAGTCTCCCTTATCAAGGAAGTCACAAACATCGTTGTTGGATCCTATCACATGGAGTGACATTTTTGGTCCCAACTTTCCAAAACTATAAAAAAGCTAAAAAAAAAAAAACAATTCAAAAATACAAAAAAATTGAGAAAACACAACAAAAATCAAAGGTACAAAGATCAAACATTATAATCAGGTATTGCGTACACATGGATGTTTCTTTCTTCCCTTTCTTATCATTCTTCTACAAGTCTTCCTACCATTTTCATCCCTTTGGTGATATTTTGGTTAGCCTATTCACACGCATTTTGTGACATTTATCTCTATGGTATCCATTTGACCCTGGTCTTTTATCACCTTGGTAAATTAAAGAATGAATGACCTCTTAGAGATCCTATCACATTCAACATCTAATAAACTTGTTGTGAAGAATTTTGGACATATTTGTTGACACTAGCCAATGTCATCATCACAATCACTTCCACCTCCTTCCATCAAGCCATTTGTGGTTCTTAACCCCTTGTCAAACAAGAGAGCTGAAATAAGTTTTTAGAAAGAAAAAGAATCAAAATCAATCAAAAATCAAAAGCTAAAAGCTAAAAGAAAAAGAAAATTGATATATATTACTCTCTCTTGGGGTATTTCCAATAATCTCTATCGGGGATATGGATGCTTGACTAGAAGTAGAGAAATGTTGTGATTAGAATCAAATACATCTCCGTCGGGGCTATGGACGCCTAGCTGGCAAAGAGCAATGTACGGCTATCCTTCCACCATCCAATCACCTATCACCTATCAAAATCAATCATTCCTACACATTGGCTAGGGTGTCTTCACTTGTTGTCTATTAAATCTTCCTTCAAGAGGTAATTAATTTCCACTTCCACACACTAGATCTCTATGAGTAAGAAGGATTAGTATGTTACCAAGTGTATTTTTTTAGACCTTGTTCAGACTCTTACTTTAGTCCATATCTTGTCTCATGATTTGTGCCTTTGGCTAATCACTTCTTCATCGTGAGGCTTCTAAGCTACATTCATATCATTCACATCATTGTTCTTCTACTTCGTTTAGAACATCCATGTGTATAAGATTACTTTTTTCCATGTTTTTGACACCTTCACCTTTTCAAAAAAAATCTTCTCCTTCCTTTCTATCATGTGATTTTAGGCCAACTTATATTGGGGGCATCCTTGCTTCTTCCCAACACTTCATTGGTTTATGTTCATCATCATGTTGAACCTATCCATAATGGCCTTGGGTCCCACTTCTACCGTGAAGAGTTTTCCTTTGAATACTCCCACCTAATCGCTGGGGCATTTTTACATCTTCACCTTTCTTGTACGCATGTGGCCTTATGCCCTTGTACATCCCATCTATCGCTAGGGGCATCCATGCTTCCTCGTCTTCCTGTACATAGTTTAGAAAACTTTCAAAAATAAAAACATTCAAATATGTTAGAAAAATAAAAACATTCAAAACATTCAATATGTTAGAAAAATTCAAATATGTTAGAAAAAAAAAACATTCAAATATGTTTCAAAAACATCAAAACAATATAAATCATCCTACAAAATGTCACTCTTTGGTTCTCACCTATTCATGTGTGACTCATGGATCATCTTGATCTACCTCCATCAACAAAAGCTAGGCTTCTTACTTCATCTGTACTTTGGGGCACAACGAGTTTCTTGTACTGTTTCAGTAGTGCACATTGTTTTTTCATTGGACCAAGTGTCCTCCATTATTCTCCTCACATGTATCCTTTCTTGGGGAACCATCATTAACCCTTGTTGTTAATTCACACAAGTCGAACTAAAGCTTGATAACAAAAACATTGCATTACTTGTTTCTCTGTTAGTTTGGCTTGTTTACTTTCTCATATTGCATTGCATTATGTATGTTGCATGGAGTTAGGCATCTTTTACTTTCTCGTATTGCATTGCATTTTGTATGTTGCATGGAGTTGGTGTTTTTAGCAATGGACATTTGTTCGTATATGGCTTTTCATGTCATACTACACTTTTGTTCATTATTTTTAATAAGGACCGATGATGAAGATCCTTAGCAATATGATGAAAAATAAAGTTGTTTAAAAGGCATTGGATGGATGTTAGCTCATTCCTCTTCCTCATACTCCTTTTTTTCTTCTATATCCCCTTTCTTTCTTCACACTATTCTTTCTTTTTGTTCTTTTCATCATCTTTTCAATCGTCAATCAAGTTCTTCTATCACCCCATCGACAATCGAGGGGGCATCCTCCATTCTACTCATTTTTCTTCTATCCCTTCAAAATTTTCTACTTGTTTATGCTTGTCTACTTTCTTTGAAGTGACGTCGCTTACGCCACCTCAAAGAGGGGAAAATGTAGACACCTAAAATATGCTTACACTTAGCATTTCATCCAATTCAACCAATTGATGACACTTCGTTAATCAACCCATCTTTCTCCACTCTCGGATGCCCATTCATGACACTTTTCAGTCGTATTCCTCCTATAATCAACTTATTTGGCTAATATATCTCTTATTAGCTAAACATTCCTCCTTTTGACCATTCAAAACCTCCCTAGTTCTCTCTAGACCACTTCTATTGGCTTCGTAGGCTATCTATCATCACAATTGGTTATCCAAACCCCTCCCAACTCTCAATGAGTCTCTAATCACTTGCTAATCAAGTTTAACTAGCCTAAACCCTAGTTAACTAGCCTAAACCAAGCTTAACTAAGCCTAAAGCATGTTTATCCTAATCTAATCTAAAAGTTTCTTTTTGAGCTTTAGTCCCACATGCACCCAAATTCCAAACTCTTCCAAACCAAAAACTATAAATACAAGGCTAAGCCTACCCATTCAAACTTACAACTTCTCTCATAACAAAGCCAAAACAGCCTAAGAAAGAAAGCTTAAGGCTCATTTGCATTAGCCAAGCTAATAAGGCATTTGATCTTGGGATCCTCCATTAAAAAGCTTCATCTTGCACCCATGATAGGTTAGTAATGGAATAGCTAAACTTGGCCATGTATCCATTTAGTGAGATTCATTCACCCTCATGGAGTAAACAACAAAATTGATTGCTTAAGTCTTTTAGGGCATATTTTGTTAAGCTTTCAAGAATAGAGGTTGATGATATTTTTTATATTTCTTGTTTATTTAATGTTTTAATACATGCAAATAGGATTCCTTGCTCATTTATTATCATATGGTCCATTGAGGGACTTTGCACAAAGCTTTGGGGTATTATTCCATTTCAATAGCTTTTGCAAAACCTTTCATGAACACCAAGTGCATCCTGCCAGTGCATCCTTCCACTCTTGCATACATATCTAGCAGAGCACTTACAACTACAAAATATGATAAAATTTCTCTATATGTTAGGCTTAGATGGATGTCCATATGTTGCTCTAGAGATCACGTTTGGCACAGTCCATGCACTTATTTGCTGCAATTATCCAATCTCTGCTAAATTTACAATGTTAACTGGGTTTCACCATGGTAAATGCCTACAGATCTCAAAATAAATTGCTTGTATTATTATGCAATGAAATTAATGGTTTGATTAGATGTTGAGGTGGCCCATGTGTGGTGTCACCCACCTACTACATGCCTAGCCCTTCCACATGCCACCAAAAAAAACTTCAGATGCAACTACCCTCTATCACACCTCCATTAAATTCTTTAATATTTTATTTTATTTTTTCATGGGGCACTACACGAATGTGATTTCTAGTTAGTCTTAACTAACACACACTAATGCTACCCATCCTATCTTAATTATTTTGATTTTTTTGTTTTATTATTGTGCACTACATTTTCCTCCCCTTATAAAAGCATCATCTTGATGTGACACAAACCAAGGGTAGAAGTAGTGATAAGAAATGAAATAAAATAATGACGACAAGTTATGTCTAGGGATAAGGTCTATTTCAATCAAAACACGATCAAAGGAATGTCAAAAAATTTGAACAATATCTTAAATCCTCAAGGATATGTGAAGATTGGTAGTTCTAGATTACCTTATTACTTAGTTAATATTTTCCTTTACATTACTTCTTAATCTCAATCTCTTAATATTATTTGTTTAAAATTTCAATTGTCTTATGTTCATGGGTGCCCAATAGTAATTGACATCAAGGTGTCACACAAAACTCAACACAACACAAATGACCCATGAGACATCTTGTTACATACTTTCACTACTATATCACATCACAAGAACTCAACCAAACCATGAATTGAACATACATGATCCACACAACATAGTACTTATTACACATGGCCTTGACACAAAAATACTCGTAACATAAGCAGACTAAATAACATGGAATTTCCAACAATTACTCATGTGAAGGTTTCACAGAAATCTAGACCATAACTATAGCTACATAGTGTAAATACAATATCCAATAGTCCATACCAACCAAGGGAACCGTCAAGAGAAAATCATAACAAAACTCACAAGTACACATAAATCATAAACACCAACACCATAAACATAACACCAACATCATACACCTCCCAAAACATCACAAAACAACTCCATCACACACACACACACACACACACACACACAAATCTCTTATGTCTCCCTCTAGTATCTTATGGCTCCCTCAAGTGTCTCTTATGCCTCCCTCAAGCAATAAAATAAATATAATTTTCATTTCTTTCGCTCCCCAAGTAATAAAAAAAGGTAGGTCACCCTATGGCCCTAAGAGCATAGATTTCAGATACCTCTAACCCAAGTGACATAATAACTCATGGTTCAATAACCCAATAGTTATCTATAATACCTTGGGGTGTACCCCCATACAATGAAGTGGGTCTATACGTCCCACAACTCCATGGTGAATCCCATGACCCTATTCCAACACATTACGACATAACAACCAGCATAACAATCCATTTAAAATGCCAAGTGGAAAAATATAAAACCTTGGGCTAGGTTATAAAACTTTTAAAATGGGTACATAAATTTAAGACTATGAAAAGAAAATGGCTAATTAGCCATAGTGGTGAAATTTTTTTTCATGTTAGTGCAAAAACTAATTAAAATGACCAAATATAAGAACAAGTCAATCAATAAAATTGTTGGTTCTAGCAATAAAAGGGAAAGTTTTCAATTTACAAAAAATACTTGTAGAGAAATAACACATCACAATAACTATGTGGCCTTATACGACCATCTAGTGGGGATACTCAATGAGTTCTTTACACTTGGAACATCGAGCCTCAGCTCATAAAATAACATATCAAATAATACAACTATCATCATCTCTATCTAAATCATCCCACCACCACTTCGACAAGGCTCAATATAGTCAAAATAACATAGGTGAATCCATACAATAACCATATTCATAGAGAGAAAAGAGTACAAGTCACCATCTAATGAGCCTAAGGTGTCCATGAAACACAATATGCATGACACCCGTTGAGCAAGTGCCACACATACCAAACAAACAAAAGTGGGTTTTCAGACTATGTAAGGATCCACTTCCTATCTCATACTTGGCTCAAGTGACTGGTCAATGGTACACATTTTCTCACTTTAAACATACACTAAGTTTACCGATTTCCTTTAAGGCCGGTTAGAGTAGGGTCCACAACATAACATATAATTACATCACTAACACAATAGTGATTCACACGCATTAACCATATCATCTTATGCATGATATATATAAGGGAATAACACAATAATTACTTTTATGGGTTATGAAACATCACATTACCACATTTTGCACCCAAAGTGCAATCAATGTACATTATGGATCATGACCACCATATGCCCCTAAATCATGACATGAACTATCACATTTTTTTCTTCATGAATTATACGTATGAGGAACACAATGTATAACCTTACAACATATAGTCAATTCCAATTACAACATGGTGACACACACGATTTATCATAATACGGTGGTGACATCACGATAAAATCCAATTCACTTTACAACAATTTGTTATGCAATACCTCCATAAACCTTCATATCACATAATACCCAAAATACTCCAATATTCCGCAATCCACAATGACATGTTTTTTTTTCACACACAATAAGGTGGTACATCACATATGGACTCTTCATAGAATCTATGAAAAGGAGAGAGAATAATCTCATCACAAGCACATCAACATGGTAACAAATACACACTAAGTAACATACACAACATGTGCATTCAAAATATCACAATTACGACATAGTTCACATCATGCTTATATCACATTACTCTTCCAATATCCACCACCATCATGCAACACCATCACAACTCCAATCTATCCCAGAGGTTCAAGATCATGAACCTCTGCTCTGATACCAAGCATAACGCCTACATTTTACACACATAAATACAACAAGTAAAAAGATTGGGATATTTTATTTTTTTTACTTACATTTCTCACTACACAACACCACAAGGGATCCAAGAAGAGAAAATCCACAATGCACAAGACACTTACATAATTCATCGACTCACATAGACACATGACAACACCATATACATGTCGATGCCACACTTTCTCCAATGAACAAATGCTAGCAATAACTCAGCCACAAGAAAAGGGACTCAAGGATAGGAAATCCCACAACACATCATTATCATGATTACATGTTCATTATGATTAACATTCCAATAACATTATTATGTAAGTATAATTTTCTCCTTCTTCCACCTACATATTCATAAGTTCATTCCACATTCAACTTACAATTTGACCATTTAAGTTTTCTCTTTATCACTTATGAAAATCTTCATAACTTAAATTATTATTTTCCATATTTCAAATTGCATACAAGGTTCCTAATTCTCTTGTTCTTATGTTAAAGGTTTGTTTCATAAAATATGTTTAGTTGATGTTAAATTTTACCCTCATTATGCAAGGGGACCAACCATAAGTTTCTTAGGAAAAAAATAATACTATTCCAAGAAGGAGAAGGTTAAAGTTTCCCTTTCCTATAAACTTACTTGCATTAGAAGCACATTTGTTCTCGTAATATTGTTTTTTTATTCCAAAATTTTGTTTTATTCTATTAATCATTTACATGACATAATTTTATTCTATTTTATTTTTAGTGGACTCTATATTGGCTCGAATGCCTAGTCCCACCAAGAACAATTTGTATCCATTATTAACAAAAATCAAAGCTTAAATCAACCATAAGGACTTCACGTGATAATTTTTTCCTAAACCATTATCACATATAATTTTGTTCCTCATTTCATTGAAATTGTTTCTTACGTCTCTTTTAAGTCGACATATTTCAAAAAAAATCATTTGCACAGAGTTACTAATAGTTCTCTACCCACAAATTAACCCCTTAATCAGCCAAGGTTTACTTTAATTCCAAATGTACCTAAATATCTACGCCCCAACTATAAACAGTTTAAGGTGAGAGGAAAAATTAATGCTAAACAACCTTCATGAAAGACCAAGGTGTTATGTTGTTAGAAACCAAGGTAACACATTTTGCTGAGAGGATCTAAAGAGATCATTAACATGAGTTTAAGTCATAGTACAACTATTTCACTAACTCCATTGTGTCGTCTGGATCCCACCGGGAAAATTTATTCGATGACAAGAAAAATTTCTAGATCTACCTTCGTAAGACTTGGTATTCCATTAGGATACTAAGGGAGTAATATCTACTTGCTCCATAAGAAGTTTTTCCAGGTCATTCCTAACCATTGGGATTCAACGATAAGGCTAAACATACTGACCATGATAGTAATACAAACTAGGGGTTTTATTTACCTAAACTAGGAGGTTCCATCGAGAGCAAGTTAAGTTCATTCTACGGTTTCAATTTCTTCTATGGTAAGAAGGATCACACATGAAGACATGTTATGCACGAATCTTATACTAGGGTTGAGTGTTTTGATTAAATCTCTTTATTACATTTACAAGGTAAGAATACAACACACTAATTAATTAATCATTTATTGAACACTGAAAATGCACTACAAGATATTAACTTCAAATTCATTTACCATATATATATATAATATATATATATTTTTTTACCATACGTAACTATGAATCAAGTTGAACCTATGATTAAATGCACAATTCCTAAGATATCCCTAAAACTAGCATCTCATACATATTAGCAAATTTCAAATATAACTTATTTGTAACATGAGACTACATTATACATATATTCATTTTACAATGACCTATATAAATTACAATAATAAATAATGAATTACACATCACCTTTTCACCATCTTTCTTGTATCCTGCAAAACCACGTGAGCAGCATGAAATCAATGATAAATCAGCTGGCATGGCATCCACCTTAATCTAACATAATTAATGTCTTTAATTTCCCATTTACATAATAATATTAATAATTTGCATTGGAAAGGAAAAGGGTAAGAGACATGTATTCATTTCATTTCATTTCATAACCAAGAAGAGAGAAGAAGATAGGAAAGAGAGAGAAACACTATTTTTCCAAAAGTCAGATTTCACACAACAAGCCATGAGATAGAGTCCCAAATAGTTATTTACAAGTGTCAACAAGTTTCCACAGGGGTTTGATAACCCGACGAGGGTCCCACAACTTTCTTTTTACATTTTCCTGTTAGCTACAAAATCTTCAAAATAGGCTCAGAGGCTAAGAAACCACTTTCATACATTGTCTTCCAATGAGGAAACACACCACAATTAAATTTATATGTGTTCACTTATATACCAAGAGTCCATAGGAATTGATAGGATTTGGAAGTAGAAAATAGTTTACGATTGGCGGCTAGTTTTTGGGGCCATCGGTCGTAATTGGCCTAGATGCAAATGAATAAAAGTTATCTCGAGGGCTCAAAAACCACATCCAAAATTGACGTTTTGATGGATGAATGTGCAACGATAAACTTCCTACAAGTTCCTCTATATATGGAGAATTCACTAGAGTTGACAGGACTAAGAACTAGTAAATGGTTATCAAACGAAAAACATGTTTTCTAGAGCCACTAGTCATAATTGGTCTAGTTTGACCTAGTCAAACTGCAACTAGAGGCCTACAAAATTCCATTTCCAAACTATCAAGAAAAGTTTTTTTCTCAAACTGAAGGTTCTAGGGAATTTTCTAGTAAAAATACTAGAGGTTTGCGAAGGTGGAAAAGACAATTCGTTGTTCAGGGATCAAATGATGAGCCAAAATGAAACCTAACTTTTTAAATTTAGTAGCTTCCTACAACTGTAAGATGGTGTAACAGGGCTCCTATAAGGGTGTCAAAAGATCACAAATTTTTATTCGAGGTCGATCCAAAGATTAAAGTGACTCCTCACATAACAAGGTACATGAATGAAGCTTAACATCCCCTCTCGGAGTTACGAAGCTTTTACGAGTCTTCAAAAACAAGGGATCTGTTTAACAACTGGTCAACTCATTTACAGGGAACTCGACTTCAACCTATCAATAAAAAGGGTACTGCAGCAATATTCTAGTTTGGTTGGGATGTTTCTAGATCATCCCAAAGTGAGGGTTTAAGTTGATTTTTACCAAGGAAATTTTAGATCCTGTAAGTTACAATATAATGTTTTATTGTTTTAAAACAAGTTTATTTAATACAATCAAATATACAAAAATGCTTCAGTTTAAAATTTTATTCCATTGCAAAAGAAAACTAAAGAACATAAATTATGAGAGATAAGGAGAGATGAACCATGCATGGAAGATAAATGAGATGATGAAACATTGAGCAAATTATTCAATGGTTGATGTAGAAAAAGGGAGTCAATCGCTAAATGCCAACTCAAAAACCATTTAAAATAACATAGAGCACTCGAGATTGATTCAAAACAACTCAATAAACACCCAACTTAGGAGAACACATGTATATGTTGTAGGGCATAAAGGCACAAATAAGTCAAGATGCCTATATATCATCAATGTAGCAAATTGAGCCCAATTTTAAACCCACCAAGATGAAATATTAGATGATGAGTCGAGTAAGGAGAATCACTATGATCTCATGAGATAGAAAATGTAATACACCAAAAATAACTTCGAGATAAAATCAATGAGGGACAACTAAAATAAAAAAAACAAGCCACCATGGACGAAGCTCCCACCAACACACTCATGCAAAGGAAATATCTACACAACCGAGATTTTAGATGTAATAACGTCAAGTAGGGAAAAAAACATGATGGAAAAAATCCTTACGGAAGCAATAATAAAAATGCCATCAAGATCATAATCAATGCAGTACTCATCTCAAACCTACCCTCCACTTCTACAATGGCTGCATTGTCTACCATCTTGGAAGCCCCAATAAAAATCAACACGGATAGGACGATCATCAAGAACTGTCCCACTTATGTATTTCCCACTATCCTTATTATCCTCTCAAGTGTAATACATAACAAGGAAAAATCCACATCAAGATTTTTTTTTTTAATCCAAACCCATTATTATTTTCCTATTTTCACCGACACAAGAAAGGGATCATAGATTTTCTCTTAGTTTTGTAAAAGGATATATTCCTGATAAAAGAAGTAGAAGAAGTGTAAAGTGCATACTCAAACCCATCTTATGTACCATTAAATATTCAATCTCTGTATGCAAAAGGCTGGTTTGGGTCCTTGAAGAGAAACTCCATGGTAAAATATGTTAAAAAAATCACCTGTTTAAGATGCCTATGGAATTCAACATTATTCTATTATGACCTTCATGTTATTATTTTTCTTCATATGAAAACAAAAAACAAAACAATGGCAAGTAGATGTTTCCTCAAAGGCATTTGAACCCACTTTAACATAGATCTAGATCCGGGAATTTGCAACTACAACATCTGACAAAAATCTTCTATCTTTTATGCTTTGATGGATGTCCAAACCATGCTCCAAAGATCCCATTTTGATACAGGATGGGAGGATGCTGGAAAGGGTCGTGAAAGTTAGATTTACACCTGCCAATAGCATTTTTTTGAAATTTTCTAAGCCTTTTCAACAAACCCATTTTGTGTATATCTAGCAGCCATTGCAGTCCATGAGGCCACATTTCTTTTAGGCATCCTAGTCGAACAGTTCACATGCCAAGTGCATCCTTCCACTCTTGCATACATATCTACTGGAGCACTTGCAACTACAAAATATGATAAAATTCCTCTATATGTTATGCTTAGATGGACATCCATACCCTATTCTAGAGCTCACATTTGGCATAGACATGCACGTGTTGCTCGAAACTATCCAATCTCGGTATATTTACAATGTTAACTCGAGTTTCACCATGGTAAATTCCTGCGGATCTCAAAATAAATTTCTTGTATTATTATGCAAGGAAATGACTGGTTTGACTAGATGTTGAGGAGGCCCATGTGTGGTGTCAGCCACCTACCACATGCCTACCCCTTCCACACGCCACCAAAAAAACTTCAGACACAACTTCCTCCATCACGCCTGCATTAAATTCTTTAATATTTTATTTTATTTTTATGTGGGGACACTACAATGGGCACTACAAAATCTATGTAAAGATATCGAGAGGTATCGTTCTCGAGATACCTATTCTAATGAGATGGATATTACAAGAATGAACACATGGGGGCCGGGTTGTAGGGTTTCAAGACACTAATGAAAATTCTGATTTCCTGTGCGCACAGTGTGACGCCCTGTTCCTGGGATGTATTTGATGAAAACGGAAATGTTATTGCAGGGACAAAGAGAATACATGGTGCTTTCACGGTTTTTTTCTCATCCTTGTTTTCTTTCTCCTTCTCCTTCTCGTCCTTGTTTTTTCCCTCTTCCTCGGCAGGACCAATAATCGTCAGCTCTGTAACACCAAATTTTTTGAGCTTTATGATCAGCTGCGCGGGTTCTACTTCTCTGACAACAATTATCTTACTTTCCTTGATATCCATGGTGATCGAAACCACCCGTGCAATAAAAAATATTTATTCCAAATCTGTTAAGTCATGTCTAAGAATAATCTAAGATTAGGCCAAGAGAAAACAATCAGGAAGAGGCATCATACCTTGGACTCCTGTGACTGCCCTAAGGGCCTTTCTCTGCCTCTTTTCATCTGATATAGAACAAAATGCTGACTACCATTCTTGACTTCACAAAATTAATACAATAATCAACTACTATACCTTTTTTGTTTGTCCTAATTGGTTGCTCAATTGCAAGCTTCTTGTATCCAAAATAACTACCAACAAAGACCAGGGCACAGATATCCCAAACCAAAAAATTACCAAAACAAAGAATGTTCCAAATGGAACTGTACCAGAGGACTGTTTACCCCACATGAGGAAATTGAGGATAAAGAAAATGACAAAAGCAATGCCAGGGAGTGTGAAAGCAGTCTTGATTGCATTCGTTTTCCACTCTATCCACTTAAACATTTTATACAACCTTGCAGAAGAGTAACTGGAAAACAAACCCATGAAGACCCACAAGAATACCATAGTTGTTATCAGTCCTCGACCATTGGATGGTGAAAGAAACCCAAGTAGAGCAAGGTGACAATAAGGATAACAAAGACTATGAAAAGGAACCCAAAATTGTTGTAGAATTTATGACACTAGATGGAATTTAAGATCAAGAATAATTCAATGAAAACAACTCCATGTGCCAATTATATGCGTCTTCCAATTAAAATAGGCTACTTGTACCATGCGTCCTCTCGGAATTTGCCTAGGGCTTTTGTTTGTCCTACTTCGATGCTCAATTGCAAGCTTCTTGTCGCCCATTTGACATAATTTTCTGCAAGATAGTTCAATGTTATTTTCTTATACAATAGATCAATGTTATTTTCTTGTTCACCAATAATAGGTAGGACTTCTCTACTAGGTTCCTAAAAACATTAATTTCCATCTTAATAAGCGCATTGAAAGAATGCCACAACATACCTGTGATGGGCAATGAAGACCGAAATTTGTGAAGCTTGTTCAAGATACAAGAGATTTATGTAAAGGGGTAAGCCTGCGTAGGTAGTTCAATTGCCAACATTTAATGAAAAAAATCATTTGGGATTGTTGGGAGTCAGGACACACATTCAAGGCATGGTCATGTACGATCAGTCTGAGTGATTTACATCTACAAGATCCTCCCGATATCCTCACAGTCCCATTGTTTATTACACACTTAAAAGCAGTTAGTACGAATGTTTCTGCAACAAATTGAATGTGAGATGTTACGTGACATTGAATGATTGTACCAAACTGCCACTACCCTTCATTTCTTCCTTGAAAGGAGACTGTCAAGGACATTCTCATCTTGCCTTACAAAATGTTCAAAAGCTTCACAAATTATTTTATTCAAGTATCATGTACAATAATACAAACTTCTTTGCTTGAAGTGAATATGGCATTGGAAGTCTTGCTTTGTTTGGTCACTAGTCACTCTCTACTTTGCAACCACACGTACAAAATGTGTTCCCTACACTTTTGACAATGAATTAGATACTCCATTCTGCAACATGGGTCCCCTCCCACATTTATCGAATCTCAAATAATCAAATAAATAATTTATTCCATTCGACATTCGCATTGCATTGTACATGTGCGCTTGCTAGTTTTATGTAACCTAAATATATTAGTTAATTTTACATTCTTAAAAATATATCTCGACACTCTCCATACATTTGTTTACATTTTAAAAACAAAAACATTACATAATATTCGGGGAAAACTACATCGCAAACAAAAGGGGAATGCATCAAACATTGGTTCCACGCCTGTTTAGTGCAATTGCACTTGAAACACATAATCATATCTTCTCGACCCAAGTTCCATCAAGAACAACTCTGAGTTTTTATGTGTGATAACCTCGCATGGTCTCGATAAAGAGATTATAGTTAACTGATGACGATCGTTTTTCCTCCATAGAAACCCTCGCCCTCTCCTTGAGAAGCATCGCTCTTGCCTTCATCTCGCGACCTTCCTGTCCGCCCACCACCTTCTCCACCGCCTTCTGTATCTCCTCCTTTTCTACTAATCCTCCTCTCTTTGCAATCAACTCCAACCCAACTTTCCATTCATTGACGACGTAAGAGCAGTTGAGGAATTGGTCTATGAAGTAAGGCCAACACAGCATGGGGACGCCCAAACTTACACTCTCCAGCGTCGAATTCCATCCACAGTGCGAAATAAAGCAAGCAATACAAGGATGCGATAAAACTGAGAGCTGCGGAGCCCAGGAAACTATACATCCTCGATCTCCCACCCGCTGGACGAAACCAGGAGGAAACTCGGCGCTCGTTCCATCCAACAAATCGGAGCGCACAACCCACAAAAACGGTCTCGTGGTTGCCTCCAGCCCCAATGCCAGTTCGTGGAATTGGTTTACGTTTAAGATCGCCAGGCTGCCGAAGGACACGTAGATGACGGACTCGGGTGGCTGCCGGTCCAACCAATCCAAACACTCCACCTCCTCAGCCCGCAAGGTCCCCTGCCTTGTTTCTAAATCTATAAGAGGACTTATTGAACACACCTTCACACCCTTTTTGGGGTATTCCTCGATTACGGGAGCTTCCAGATCGTAGAAGGAATTGAACAGCACAAGCTCGTCCTGAATTTCTCTCTCTATGTCCAGTGCTATCTCGAAGTGTTTGCGGATACCATCTTCGCCACCAAATATCCACGCCAACTGTGTGGAGTGCAGGGGAGGCATACACGGAAGAACGTTGATCATCTTCTCCACCTTCGCAGTTCCTGCCGAATAACCAAAAGCGAAATCAGAATCTTTACAGTGTGTGAAACTTATGATAATTTAGAGCGTTAATTACCATTAGGAAATACGATTCCGGAAGAAAGCAGGGTGGAACCCAGATGGCAAGCGGCACTGCACGCAACGACATAGTACAAAAGAGAGCATATGGAATTCCGAAATGCTTCCCGATCAGATTTCGGACGTAATACACAGTAAGATCAAAAACTGCGCAGGTGATCTTATGCGGTTCGTTTTCGTTGATTTGTTGGATGAGTTTCTGCAGAGAAGGAGCGAGCGTATCTGTCAACGAGTCCAGCAGTTTGGGAACATCGGAACGTGACACCTCCTCCGGAAGGGCATCGGATATACACACCATTCTTATATTGTCCTGATCCGCCTGTCTTTCCGATCCCATCTTCTCCTTGGCCTCCATTATTCGTGAATGATTGTGCTCGCTATTCACGAAAGTAACCAGAAATCCATCAGAGGCGAGCTTTTGGGCAAAGTGCATCATGGGATTAATGTGACCTTGAAGAGGAAAGGGCACAACCAGCGCATGAGGCCGCTTTTCGCCTGCAAATTGCTTGCCCATCTTTGCAATGCCAACTCTACTTTACTGCAATTACACGCTGCAACAATGTATATGTATAAGTTTTTGAGGCGGCAATCGTTCAAAGCTAGGAGGATTGGATTTATAGCATATTCCCTACCGTACTAATTTTGTCGCATTTGTCATTCTTACTTCCCAACCGGGCATGACCTTTTGTCACTCTCTAGTTGGATAAAAATATGTTTCATAGAGATGTAAGGTAAAGCCACAAATCTCAACCCTATGTGGACAAAGAAACAAGGCAAAGCCACAAATCTCAAGCTGTAAGCAGCACATACAAAGTTCGTAGGGCCCACGCTCAGGGCCAATACTAAAATAGAAATAAATCAATATTTTTTAATTAATTAAGCGATTGGTCCAAAGCGTGGGCTCTATCTCGCTTTGTGCATGTGGATAACGATCGCCTAAATCTCAATCCTATGTGGACAACCACACATGGTTATTTAAAGTTGGGCTGCAATCTTATAGCCTTTGCCGCATATTCTTTGGATTATAATTCTTGCAATTCAAGTCATCGTCTAATGCACTATAGTGTAATTTGTATATTAGCAATCGCATACGAAAGGTGTAATGGAGATGTTGAAGGGAATGGGTCTAAGAAGTTAAACTAGCAATTACACTAGAGCAAAGTGTGATGTGAACATCAAAAGAGATGCGGAGGAAGGAAGATTTGTAGAGAAGGGAAGGAAAATAAAAATTGTAGTTGTATTGGTTAAGGAATTTGATTTGTGACGATTACTCTTACAACTTGTTCGAAATATATATGAGAACACTAATCATTCTTTGAGTGGAAGTCATTGGTGTATTGTATGGGGAAGTGTGGTACTTGGTCACATTGGAAAGTTTCCGTTGTCATAGCTTGTAGACAGGGAACATGCATATATTTCACTTTCAAACTAGCTACATGTGGCGGACATTGAAACTATATATTAAGGGTTCCTTTTATCATCGATTCTATGAACATTTTTAGTAGGATGTTTATTTAGCCATAAAGGTAGAAATTATGGTTTCTATTTAGTTGATTGGTTTGAAAATCATAATTTAGTATATTTATCATGGAAAATTATATTAATGGTGGAAGCCTTCATACATCATTTGTTTACTAGTCCATTGTTGAGGCACAATACAAAAACTCTATGTTATGTTTCCTTCTATTGTCAATTACATGCACATTTTTAATTAGTTTTTTTAATTTATGGAGAAAGGTAGAGATTATGGTTTCTTTATAGTTATAATTCAAACAATCTCTTTGGAAGAATATAATTTGGTTTATTTATCATGGTACTTAATATCAATGGTGCAATTCTTCATAGATCATTTGTTGTCTAACCCATTTCTACGGCATAAAAAGACATTTGTAACAAAATATTATAAAATTCTAACTATTGAGTAGAACCTAACACTTGAAATATTGTCAAAAATGATGGATTGGAAATTTTCATGAAAGACGAAATCTTTGGAATTTTTATAAGTAAATTCTTTTTTGCATCCCCGAATTCATGGGGAAAATTGTGCGTACCTAAGTAAAATTGGATTATCTTTAGTGAAGGTGAATTTTAGACTAACAAAGCCATGTGTGCAATTATAAGGTGTAAATAATAGTGTAGAGAGATTGTTTAGGTGACGATAAAGAAAAGTAGACATGAGCTTGATGGTGAATGAGATATTTGAAGTGTATTTGAAGAAGATGTAACTAATACATTATTTTTACATATGTTTTCTAAGCAAAATAAAAATAAAAAGAAATATGAATGCACCATCAATTTGATTCCACTTTTTTCCGATCCTTCTTCTTTGTTTCTTCTCATCTCCTTGTCTCTTCTCTCTTGTTCTACTCTTTCTCTTCCTTATCTTCATATCGCTCATGGATTGTTATTACTTTTTTAATATTCACATCAATTGACGTGCCTCATTGTGAGTGTGTTTCAAGTTTTAGCATGGCCACATGCATTTGGATTGGTAGGATTGAGGCAAAGAGATGGAAATTTGAAACCCTGAAGATCAATTGTTGGTCATTTTCATTTCTATCTGGTGATAAATATGGTAGAAGGTAGGCCCCTGGTTCTATGATCTAAACAAATAACATGGGGTAGTGTGTCTTGTCTATGGGAAAATAAAAAAGTCACCCTTTATTGAGCACTTGGCCTAATCCTTTATATACAACCACTTGGTTAGAGGGTCTAGGGTCACTAATTCCATCCGTTAAATAAACCAAATAACAAAAAACGAAAAAACCGGGTGATTTGTTTAAAGATATATTTGGGGATCTATGCAGAAATAGATGTAAGTAGATTACGAGATAGTGTTAGGTGACATTAATTGGAAAACTATGGAGTAAAATTGTTGAGAGCTTCGCCTTCATGAAAATCGTGCAATGTAATAGTTTTGGATAAGGTGGAAAGCTACACAAAATGTCGCATGGGAGGAGCCTCTTTAACATCTTCCGACCCTCCCATATTTCAATTTGTAAATACTATTATACTATGCGAGCCACATTATGCCATGATCATCTTCGTGCTTACAAACTCCTCCTCTCTTTTCTTGAATGCCTATTATACGGCCCTTGCTTTTGCCATAAATCCAAAAAAGATCAGCCCAAAAGTTATCCAAATCTAAATGAAACCCAAGTCAAAAAAGGAAAGCCAAGGGAATTTATTTCTCGGGGGAACATATCATTTTTTTCAGAAGCAATAATATGGCATCCACATACACATATTTTCATCTAAAAGATGATGATGCTGTTACAAAATTGAATTTGAACATCAAAGGTTCAAATCGCAAAAAAATTGTTGTAAAACCCTTAACCCTCCTTATTACCCCGAACTATTTCTCCAAATTTATAGTAATAATCAAGATGCCAACGTGAATGATAGTTACAATAGTAATAACAATGTTATCATTTTAGATGTGGTTTTTCTTATAGAGGCAAGAGGAGGAGCTCAATGAGTTGTGAAGATTCCATGACCCTTTACACAATAGTTTATCGAAAATTTGTTTGTTTTTCCACAACACATTAGGATGGGGATGATTTATTTGATCAATGACCTTTTAAATCTTGTAGCCACAACCACAAAGTTTTTGTGCATTTCAAAGAGAGATCAGAATTTAAATGAGACAACACCTTTCGGCGTAATTAATAAAAACTATTAAAATTAAGCTAATAATATATATGTAATAAACAAAACAAATTATTTGAAAAGCACACAATGAAATATGTTTCCTGTGGTGAAATATCCTTGATAATATTTCCTTAAATAATAAAATGATGTTGGGTTAATTCATGGTATTGTGTCCCACACATTGTCCCAAAAACATGAGTGGCCAATACGGTGAGGTGGGAAATTAGGGGTTTTGTGTGAACACCGCCTTCGCGTGAACCCTTTCATGTGAACTTTCACGTAGTGTACGTTGTTTCCATGTATGGCACGGAAATGGGTTTGCATGAAGGGTTGTTCATGCGAACCCCCTTCCAAATGAACCCACTTCGCACGAACCCCGTGTTTATATATTTGTGGCGGCGCAAAGGTTCTCACTTTTCCTCCGCCCACCTTCTTCGCACGAAGACTCCACGAGCCAAACCGAGACTGGCTTGGCACCGTGAGGTATGTATAGCACATTTTATTTGTAAAATATTACTTTTTTGTAAATATTAGGCAAAGACAATTCATTTTTTTGACTGCTTTGTTTTGGGTAAAATGTCTTCTTTGTAGAAACCCAAAGTATTTTTCAAGGTGGTTGAAACGACTGAGGACTATGAAGATATCCTGTCAGAGATGTAAATCACTCGGACCGATCATACATGACCATGCCTTGAATGTCACTGGTCACTACTTCCAACAAACCCAAATCATTTTTTTCTTTAAATGTTGGCAACAAAAGAAAACTACCCTTTTACTTAAATCTCTTGTATCTTGACCAAAGCTTCACAAATGTTGGTGTTCGTTTTGCATCATGAGTAAGTTGTGGTCTTCTTGCAATTCATTTTTAAATTATTCAAAATTCTTTCTTTGAGAAGACAATGTTTGTGATTTGTTGCAATGAGTATTAGGAAGTTTGTTGTTTCAAATTTTTGGAATATATGTGGCCGGGGTTTTTATTTAGGGTTTTCTATCACACGATATAATCCAAATATTTATTTTCCCCTGTAGACAAGATTCAATTCAATTTTTCTTAGTCTTCTCTCAAATTTTCAACTTTTACTAGGTTTTATGAGTCATAAATAGACTACGACTATCATACCAGTTCCGTTGAGCCTTTGTGAAGAAATTCAAGCATGTCACTTCAAATGAACTTGTGTTATTAACTTTATCTTCTCGTCACGTTCTTGAAGAGGATGTGCCGATAATAATACCATTATTAGGTAGTAGGCCCAATCCATATTTTTGTAAACATGTGCAGAATTAATGTATCAAAGTTGTTTAGTAGAATTTGGTTGGTATTTTGGTTTTTCGCTAATGCTCAAGTTTATAAACGGCTTGTTTCCCAAGGAGGGCGGTATGCTTGGGAAAAGTTCCTCTTGCACAAATTTCATATTTGTTTTTGGCAGGGCATTGACCATTTTGTACGGAGTATCTTTTTGACTTTAGTTAGTGTCTATATTTCTTAGGAAAAATATCATCTTTCATGCTTTGGTAGACATATGTTTTCTAGAAATAGTAATTTTTTGTTCTTATTCAAGTCTTTCCAAAACAAAGAAAAGCTGGAAGTTAAATTTTAGGTTTTTATAGTAGGTTAGAGGTGCACAACACAGAGTGTCTACATGAAAAATTCGCACCTAAGGCAAAGTTAGAGGCACACAACACAGAGTGTCGACATGACAAAATTTGCACCCAAGGCGTAGGTTAGAGGCGCACAACACAGAGTGTTGACATGAAAAAATTCGCGCCCAAGGCACAAGTTGGAGGCGCAGAGCAAGAAATGTTGACATGGAATTTTTAGCACCTATGGTGCACGTAAGAGTATGTCGACATAAGGATGGATGCACCGAGGCACATCTTCAGGAGGCGCAACATTTTGAGCGTTGACACCCTGACAGAAAGCAAACCCTAACGCAGATATTCAAATGGCCATAACTTTTCACAGGGAGCTCGGATTCACGCAAGGTTGGACTTTTCGGAAATCTTACGAGGTCCTCTGTCCAACTACGAATGGATATCTTTAATTGGGTGAGAAAAATTTCTTCAAAAATGCAAAATACAATTCGCCATTTTTGGGTTTGCTAGGGTTCTCACCTACTGCCATAATGAGATGAATTAAATACAACCTAGAGGTGGTTGGGGTAGATTTGGAATTCCTCTCTCTTTTCTCTCTCATTCTTCCTATAAATTGTAAGGAGGGGATTCTTTCTAAAGGTTGGACATTCTTGTTTTGCCCCTCCCTTCTTCTCTTTGGCAGGTGAATTTGTGGAGTTCAAACCTCCCATCTAAAACTGTAATGCAACTTTGCCTCTTGGCATTTTGTAGTGTATTGTATCAATATTTAGAGAAAATAACGCATGTCCGTGATGATTCTCAACCCGCTTTGTGTTCGTTTTCATCCTCTTGATCTTTCACTACAAATCTGGTTATCTTTGCATGATCTTGCATTACATTTTAATGGTTTGTGTTTATTGGCAAGACAAATGTTCTTCATTCCTCGGTGCATCACCTTTGTTAGTTTAGGTTTATTTTTATGCATCTTCTTACCCTATCTCCTTGGAAAGTTAGATTAGGTTTTTGAGTAAACCTCTCGCATTTTTATGTGTGCATCTCGAACAGAGGAATAGGAACTGCCTTCATCCGAAGAGCTTTCCCGATTCACAAGGTCCCACACTTGGGAAAAGCTCCATGTTATGCAATCACACTGAGAGTCTCAACCCATTGAGTTGCGAGACATTTATGGGTGTTGTGATTCGCCATCAACAAAAACATTCTCCACATCGAAATGACACCTCCATTGGAATTTAAATAAACATATAAACGTGTTAGCATAGTCAATTTGGTCCCATGAGCTTTTGTTTGCAAAATATGGTGTTTGACATCCTTACACCGACTCAAACTGTAATATTTTCTATGTTTGCAAACAATGGGACAAAGTGAGAGCACCAATTGGAGATGAAAAAACCTAAGATAGGATATTATGTAGGGTTTGTATGTGGAGGTTAAGGATCTAACAAGATGTCTCTAGGTGCCACGAAGACCGAGTAATCACCCGTCGAAGTTATACGGTTTTTTGGTCTCGGGTCTCTTAAGGGACTACACCTAAACGAAGTAGCTTGGAAGCAACGAAATTTCCCCACACCAAAATGACACCTCCTATATAATTTACCTAAACCCTCGGACATTTTAGCATGGTGTGTTTGGTGCCATGACCAACCGTTTTCAAAAACATAGCATTTGACAACCTTACATTGGCTCAAACTGCACTATTTGTTGCGTTTGTAAATAATAAGGGAGAGCGAGCATCGATTGGAGACGAAAAACTGAGATATTCTATTATATAGGGTCCCCACATGGACTTGTAGGATCTAATGAGACATCTCTAGGTGCCTCGGAGACCGAGTAATCACCCGTCAAAGTTATATGGTTTTTTGGTCTCATGGCTCTTAAGGGACTACACTTGAACGAAGTAACTCGGAAGCAACAACATTGTCCCGCATCGAAACAATGTCTCCACTAACATTTACCTAAACACCTAAACGTGTTTATGTGTTCCTTTTGGTGCCACAACCCACTATTTTCAAAATATAGCATGTGAAATCCTTACACCGAGTCAAACTACATTATTTGGCGTGTTTACAAACAATAGGGTAGCGAGAGCACCAATTGGAGACAGAAAAAACCAAGACAGGGATATTATATAGGGTCCCTAAGCTGAGGTGTAGGATCTAATGAGACGTCTCTAGGTGTCACGGAGACCGAGTAATCACTTGTCGAAGTTGTACGGTTTTTTTGTCTCGAGGGTTCTTAAGGGACTACGCCCGAACGAAGTAGCATAAAAGCAATGACATTTTCCTCCACAAAAATGACACCTCCCCTAGTGTTTACATAGCCATCCTTACATGTTAGCATGGTATGTTTGGTTCCATAACCCACCATTTCCAAAATACAAAGCATTTGATAGCCCTACATTGACTCAAACTATATTATTTGGTGCATTTGGAAATAATAGGGCATTAAGAGCACCGATTAGAGGTGGAAAACATTAAGATATGCTATTGTAAAGGGTCCTTAAACCAAGGTTTAGGATCTAACTATATGTCTCTAGGTGCCACAGAGATCTGAATAATCACCCGTTAAAGTTGTAAATTTTTTCGGTCTTAGGGCTTTTAATGACTACGCCCAACGAAGTAGTCTCAAAGCAATGACATTGTCCGCAACAAAATGAAATCTCACCTAGTATTTACCTAGCCATGTGGATGTGTTTTTGTGGTGTGTTTGGTGCCATGACCCACCATTTGAAAAATATATTGTTTGGTGCCTTACATGCGGCTCTAACTACACTATTTGGCATGTTTGCAAAAACAATAAAGCGCAACAAGAGCATCGATTCGAGATGGAAAAAATTGAAAGAGGATATTGTAGAGGATCCTAGAAAGAGGTGTAAGATCTAACGATACATCTTTAGGTTCCATAGAGATTGATTAATCACTGTCAAATTTGTACGGTTTTTTGGTCTCAGGGCTCTTAAGGGACTATGCCCGAACGAAGTAGCTTGGACGCAACGGCATTGTCCGCACCAAAACTATGCCTCCCTAGCATTTAATTTACCACTTGGACATGTTGGCATGGTCTTTTTGGTGTCACAACCCACCATTTGTAAAATATAGCGTTTGACAACCTTGCATTACCATTTAGCACGTTTGTAAACCATAGGGCAGCGAGAGCACCTGATTAAAGATGGAAAAAACTAAGACATGATATTGTAGATGGTCCCTACACCTAGGTGTAGGATTAAATGAGACGTCTCTAGGTGCCTCAAAGACCGAGTAATAACCCATCAAATTTGTACAATCTTGTGGTCTTAGGGATCTTAAGGGACTACACCCGAATGAAGTAGGCTTAGAGCAACAATATTGTCCTACACCAAAACAATGCCTCCTCTAGCATTTACCTAGCCACCTCGATATGTTGGCTATGTCGGTTTGGTACCACGACATCCCGAGGCATGAGTTCTCACTACTCGACTCCGTTCATTTCCTAGGACTACCTAGAAAAGGTAGTTTGCAAATAATTATGCCACGAAGGCTTAAGGAATGCCATGACCCCGAATTCTTGGGTTCTTTTAGAGGCCTCCTTCACTCAATTTTTAGCTCAGATGGTTCTCTGTTTGGATGACCGAGTGCCAAGTTGTGATCATCAGAAGTTTCTACTAAAAATGTGAATTAGGATGAATAGGGAAGGGGTTCTTGGCCTGGATCGGGTGGTCCAACTCAAACCGGGCCTCCTGGAGCTCAACATAGCACCGAAGGCATATACCCCCAAACCAGATGCGTTGGTGGTGGAAGTTCACTCCCACAATGTCTCGGGCATAACTTCTCACTACTCACCTTGTATGAATGAGATTGCAACAAGCTAAACACATTACCATGTAAATACTCTAATGATTATTTGATCTCTTTTTAAAGCATGTAAATACACAATAGAGTGTTAAGAATTGATTTTTTCATATCTTTTGCTAACTAAACTACAATGTTTATGTATATTTTTAAACAAGTGAATTCAAATTAGGACCTTATTGTTACACATATCAATAACACTTAATTTGGACTAATACTTTACAAATAAATTGTAAGTACACTAAAAACATATAAAATGACTTGTAATAAATCGCTTAAGGCCATTTCTAATTGTGTACATTTTATCCCACTTTTGAGTATGTTAACCACATGCTTAAAATAAGGAAATTGATATAACTCCACACTTGAATCTCTTGAACAAAAAATAATCTTTCACCCAAGAACCTTCAAAACCATTATATAACATAACATCATATATAATATATCATATATCATATATCATATATCATATGGATAATGGTCACATAATCAAGGCCACCATATCAAATCAAACATAGAAGTAATATGGTTATGAAAAAAACATAGAAGTATATCATGTGCAATGAAATAAAATCAAACATAGAGGTAGTATCATTATGAAAACTAACATGGATATAATACATCAAACTAAGTGTGCCACATCTCTCTAAAAATATAAGAATAATGTATGAAGAAAGTGTGCCATACATATAGGACCACATACGGTCTCATAATGTTGTATACATGGACTATGAAGAATTGTGAACTAGGACCAGATGGCATATGCATCTATACACGGGTCCTATGAATCTAATCATGAAACATCTTCCCTCTCTTCACCCTCGCTAGAAGATCATGTCGATGACCTATGGATGTAGGAGATGTCACTACGGATTTCATCGTGTGGTCCTAGGCATCTCTAAGTTGGCCTCGCAACCTAGCCTGCACATTCATAGACATCAATTTTTAACACCCAAATTTTTATAATACATTCAAAATTTAGAAACTTATAATTTTTAATGCATGTGAAATCTTACCTTGATATCGTAGTCCCTATTAATTTGTCGTCGACGCGTTGTAGGTCAGTTGTAGAATCACGAGGGTAGGATACATACAAATAAATAGTTCAAATTAAATATTTCATGTACAATTTGATATTGTAGATAAGTATTAAGAAAAAATTCCTCCAAAATTTAACAAATTTGAAAAATTGTACCTGAGTTAGTAGATCTACAAACACTATGGCAAAGCATCTATAGTAGCCTTCACAAATCTGCATATAGAGAGGAGTCTTTATAGAATTCATAAGCTACGAAAAAAACATGTAGATCAACATTAATTGAAAACTGTAGCAATGAGTATTAGCATGAGAAGAGGACTAGTAGCAATAAGGCTAAACAGAGTTATGGAAGATTGCAAGTGTATAAGGATTGAACCAATAGTCTAAACACCTTATGATAAAGTAGAGAAGGATAATTATTCCTATTTATTTACATAATCTCTCTTTTTGTTAATATGGAAAGGTCCTACAGAAATGTAGTTCATAGTCATAATTTGTATGTGTCTTGAAATTGCATAATTTGGTTTTTAGAGTAAATTGTAGGCTCTCTCTAGCTCTATCTAAGGATTTGTGTAACTTTTTATTGCACTTTGAGTGAATATTGCTAGAAATTTAAAATTATCTCTATTTGTGCATGAATTAGAAGACCCCTATATTTCATGGTGATTGATACAAAGTGTATTGAAATTTATCTCTAATAGTTATTTCAAGCAACTTGGTAAAAGTACAAGTGTACAAAAATGAAGGCAAAATTGAGGCTTATCACTATAATTTGATAAATCATTATCTTATACTAGGTATGAAGATTATATCAAGTATGAATGAGATGTTTGAATGATCTTATAGGTGTAGGAATAAATAAAATGCCATTAGTTGAATGAAATATGATTGTACATGACAGTATTAAGTCATAAAAAGGGTTATTAGAAAGTTGAGTTGGCAAATTTAGCTATAGAACAACACATGAAGGATCATGAACACTTAAATCATGATGAGAAAGGTTTGTTCAAAATTTGGTATGCCCTGAAACCTTATAATTCCATTGAATACCTTGAATTGGGCATTTAAGAACCTTGAGACACCTAGGGGAAGAATTACAAGAATCCATAATTGAAGTTCATTCCTTGAGTATTCATTAGGGAGTCTAAAGGTTTAAATTTGATGTCTTGAACACCTTAACCAGGTGGAGGAGGTCTTATGACTACATATATAGAAGAAATCCATTGTGAAGAGATGTATGTTTTCTAAGAACCTCATAAGTCGACTTGATAGCTAGAAACAATGTTTCATGTGAATGTAGGAGACTTGTACATCTATTAGACATTGGCTTAGTGATCACCCCTGATCAGTTGATATTAAGAAATCCATTCTAGCTGTTATGAGCATGTATTAGGTATTAGTGGACCTCAAGGTGTTTGGAGCATAAAAATGGTGCTATTGAACCTCAAAAGGGAGATCCTCCAGGTAGGGGTAGGTATAGGCTGGTCATTTGAGCAAGTTTAAGCTCTTTGATATTGTGAAACAACCATTGTGAATAGTAAACCTTTAAATAAAAATAGTTAAAGCCCAAGTTCAAGCATAACCCTTGCATTAATATTCAAGAAGTAATTCATTAAAGATGTGGAATGTATTTTTATGTAGAACTTGGTTCTAGGCAGTCACCAAACTATAGCCATTGTACATGAGAATGCAAATATAGAGAAACTTAATGAATAATAGATATATATGACATTGGGTATATATAATTGCATAAGGAGTATTGGTGATAAACATGAACCAAGGGACCCATGATATATTTATAATTGTAGGTAAATTATCTCATATTTTCATCTCTTTGTTGTTTAGAGAGAAGAGGGTTAATAAAGAATGCATAGAATTAACAATGTTGGCAAGGTCAGTTATGCATACATCCTAAGAAGATAAAAGAGATCCTCATAGGAAAGGGATGATGGAGAAAGCATTAGAGACGGAGTGCTCTCGAAACATGTCTATCTTAGAGGTAAGTGTCCATGATAATGATAAAAGGAGAGTTTGTATATCTAGGAGAGTGTTTACTTAACCCTTGCATCATAAGAGCTTAACATTATGATCAAATTGTATTGGCTAGAGTTATGGGATTGCAAACTACTAGAGAATTACACAATTAGAAAATTCCACAAATAGAAACAATGTGTAAAAATAAAATAACTGGATACAAAGTCACGTGAGGCATGCCTGTAGCCTCGGTGCCACAGAAGCAGATGGTGACCCATTAGGCTTCTGCATATAAAAGACAAACATATTAATATGTACATATACATGTGAAACACTATACATGAACATTAAAATGTGTATTTAATAATAAACGTGCAATCAAATGAAATTTGAAATGTGAGAAATTTGAAACTTACGTCTATAACATTCTCGATTGCAGTAGTTAGCATGTCAACACCGGATGTGTCCTTCAATGGCTCTTGCTTTATTTAAAATCAAAAAAATATTAGTTTTTATAAGTATGTATGGTCTATAATCAAATACATATACATTAAAATCTCAAATGAAATAAATTGTTGTGTATGTATTATATTTATTTGACATTTACTTGTGAAAGACCAAGATCATTTGCACCATTTCCAAAAACATTCGCCATCATCTCATCTAGAGAAAAGAAATCATATAATCGAGCAAATGATGTCTCTCTGCAGTGGTGCATACAACACCACATGATCTGCGGTGGTGTGGTGTACTAGAACCGATGCCTCCACTAACATCACTAGATGCAATCGGGCCACTTTTTTGGGTCATAGTGTCGGGGAGCTCCCTTAATGCATGTAGTGTGTCAATTTCCACAACCTCCTTCACTATGTAGGAGGGATAAATAAAGGTAGTGGGTGTTTTGGGGCTTGGGAAATCCTATGTTTACCAACACGTGCACCAGTCTACTCTGTACAAATCCACCTCCTTAACCCGTAAAACTTATAAAAGTCAAAATAATGTGGGAATTCATAAAGCACAAACTCGTAATACAATTTCTTCAAAAATTAGAGAGGAACCTCATTGTTGTTGCATGATGGATAGTCAAAAACCATCCACCATAGGTCCCAAAAATTGTTCTTGATTTGGTCGTCATGGCACCAATGAATTGAGAACCATTTACAAGTAGTCACGGGGGGAGCATTGGTTCTCAAGTCAGTAAATAATGCACAAATACGGTCTTTTATAATTTTTTTGTCTTTTATGGCCACATGGGATAATTTATTTGCATACCACCGCCTACTGCTTAGCTCTAAAGGTATTTCATCAATCTATTTTGTTGGTTCAGGAGTCGACTTCACCAATCAATGTTTGCAATATGTTGGCTAAAGTCGTGCAGGGATGGTTTTTTGGCATGATTTTGTCTTATTGTCGAATAAGGTTCTCAATGGTAATTTTATTTTGTTGAATTCTTCCAACAATATCAACTTGTGTTTCTGTTGATTACGTGGGGATAGAATGAGCCACAAGAGGCGGATCTACGTTTGAAGAAGCGTTTTGATGATTTTTTGGAGGGTTTTGAGGAATATTTAGATGGTTTAGAGGATTACGAGCTTGCCGAATAACCGACAAAACAAAGAAATTGTATACATAAAAAAATTGAAAAACACGTGAAAATCACAAAAAAATGCCTAAAATGAAAGAAATTTGATCAAAATTGAGGGCTTACCTCTGTCTTGGTGGCATTGTTGAGAATTTCGTGATCTAAAAATCCAAGAGCAATTTATGGGGTATTCAAAGCACGAGTGTCAACAATGAGGAGAAATAGCGATTCGCATGGGAAAATGAGGGTTGTGGTTCTGTTATTTTTGTGTCGAGGACCGCAATCACGTTTTTAGGTTCAAAATTATCAAACCTAAAGAAAAAAACCCGCAATCGTGGTACGTGAATTTTGGTTTTCATGTTCACTTTTGGCCCCACACCTTACCGCACTTACCCGATATATTATAAATTTAGATGCACTATGAGTTCAACTATTTTTAGTTTTATTTTTAAATGAGATAAAAATGAGTTTGATTTTAAAGGGACCAAAAACCCTGAATACAAGAGGAGGAAAAATATAACATTGAAGCTACAAGGCGAGGCCTCTACCAGCAGCTGACAACACCAACCAACCAATATAGTAAGATCTGCACCTAGAGTCGGTACAAGATCGACTCCACAAAGCACAATAAGACATTACATTAAAAGATTTTTGCATCGAACCTTAGTTCACCCATCATCGTCCAACATGGGAAAGTAAGTACTAACCAAATCATCGCACAACTCCCTGCACCAAACCTAAGGTTAACTTCCAAGTAGCCGTTGGAATTCACCCAATAGTCTGCTAAAGTTCCGCCATCCATGGTGGTATTCAAACCAACATTCACGTGGCATAGGGAAGACGTGATCTTTAGAGCTAGATCCGGGGCATTAATGTTGGTTTTGAAATTTGAATTTGGGCCACCTTCCCGAACCGATCCCCACAACCTGCCCAAATGGTCGACGAACCATTCCCTGATTCACACTACAGCTCCAACAGGACATTCATCTCGACATCCATCGTGGTTCCACCCTTTGACTTTCAACGCTGCTACCCTAGACGAAATGGTGCCACAATCCTCCACAGACAAGCCATCGGCCACATGTACCAGGTCAGACTTTGTCATAGTGCCAGATGCAACCCTACGAGCCATGACCTAACATCCGCCACCTTTCACAAGGATATTTTTTGAATTTGTATTTGAATTTAGGGCCTACCGCCCATTCCTCCCGCTTGGTCTGAAACCAATGCAATGGTCTACCTACCTGATCGCTTCCAGACAAACACTAGCCTCCGTTACACCTGCAGCCCCAGCGCGTCCACCAGGCTTTGCCCCTTTCACCGACACCAAGCTCTTGTTTATCTCCCCTTCTTCAACCGCGTCGTCTCCAAGATCAGAATCCCAAGAGTCATCGTCGACCTCAGGAACATGTGTCCATTGATCGTTGGATTCCTCAACCACCGTTTGAATCTGCTTCTCGCCCTTACAACACCTTTTACCCTCGTAGCTTACCTTTTTGCATTTTTCATAGACTATGCCTCGGCTCTCAATATCAATCACTTTCTCCCATTTATCATAAGCAGAGTCAAGGAAAAAAAAATTAGCACTTTGGATCCAATAGGGACATTGATACAAAACCTTGCAAAGACAATTCTAGACTAAGCTCTAGTAGCAGGATCAATGGAAAGCAACACTCCCATAGATCGCGCTAACCCCAAGAAGATCTCATGTTCCCATAACTCTAAGGAGAGAGCACGGAGTCGAATCCACACCGATGACTGATGAAAAGTGAAATCAGAAGAATTCCCGGGTCTCCAGCAGTGGTAAATACTAAGAGCAGCCTTCCCAAAGAACCAAGGCGCTCCTTCAAACACTTTTTGCGAGATCGATTCATTCCAAAGCAAAACAGAAACCCTCTCTGGAAGAGCTCTTACCTCTAAATTGTGTATCCATTTCTTCCTCCGAAAAGTGTAATCTCTCCTTAGCTCAATTGGTGATAGCCTCTCGATATTTCAAGGTGAGGTCCATAGCTGCCCCATGACGAAAGGAGCATCAAAGGCGCTCGATGAGTGTCGCCAAAACGCGTTTCAAGGCCCATGTTTTGGCTAGGGCCGAAGGAGGCACCATTATTGCTACTCTCTCTCTCTCTCTCTCTCTCTCTCTCTATTTGGCTTTTTTAACATTTTTTGGTTATACTTCCAATAACCTATTAAAAATTGTGTTTGGAGTGAAATTTAATGTCTAGATGCAAGTTGTGAAAGACTTCCAAATGTTTTGTTGATCTCTTGATCTGGCATGAAATCCTAGGGACCTCTCTGATAATAAACTTTCTGGACCCATTCTAGGATCTATGGGGGCTTTGGAACATCTTTTGAAATTGTAAGTCTTGTCCATATAGGATTTTATAGAGCATAAACAAGAAGTCCAATTTCTATGAATGAACATTATATTGACTTGATGATTCATCTCAATTATAAATTCAAGGAATTTGAGTGGAAATAGACTAAATGAGTTTTTGCCATAGGAGTTTGGAATTCCTCATGTAATGTTGTTTTCCAAAAAAAAATATTCCCCCTCATCTTGAGTATCTAGTTAATTGTGATCTATTTTTTATTGAAAAGATTTTCTAGATCCAAATCTAACTATTTCTAAATTTAAATTTCCGTGTAACTCACGTTATTATCCAAATCTCGTAGTTTCTAAATTTTTCCCTGCGGTTTTTATTACAACTTACATCTTTCCCTCATGAAACCTCCAAAAAATCTTCCATACATTTTAATATATACTTTCCTTCCAAAAAAATACAACCCTATGAATATTAAGAACTCCCTCACTAATTTAACGCGGCTTCTTCTTTTATTTATTTTTTTATTTAAAAGAAAAACAATTTATACATTTCTTTCCTACTCTAATAACACGTGGTTTCTCAATGAAACATAAAAAAGATGCCACGTTTTTATGAACTCGTTTTTTTTATTTACGTTTGGTAAGGCTCGCGTTTATATTTTTTTAACCATGCATTTTTATTAATAAATCTCTCTTTCCTAATTAAAAACACTTCTTTTGAGAATATTAAAATAATCTCATTTATTTTAATATAACTTTGCATATATCTTTCAACTATTGTTAGTCCCAAATATGTGATGTGTGAGAGAGGTTTGTAGCATACTTTAAAGCATTTCAATGTTTAAGTATAATAAAAACAATTTTGCAATCCCTAATGATTTGATTACAAGTTGTATGATATTAATCGGATAATAATATTTTATTTCTAAAACATGTTATAATGCTAACTAAAACAAATCAAAGCAATCTATTATGTTATATTAGATGTAGCAACATCTACTTGCTTATTTGAATGTTTCCAAAACATATGTTTGATAATTTGGGGATGCGACAACATGGAACCATTTTGAGATTCACTATTAATAGGGATGAATGTCCAACCTAGAATGAGAACAAAGAAAGAGAATACAAGATATAGGGATATTGTGGTTGAAAGGATCTTAGTCAAGAAATTATACTTTAAAAGATCTCGAAAAAAGAGTATGTCATGAAAATATTTTGTTATTATAGTAGAAATAAACCAACTTATTTCTAAATACATACTCTAAATAATCATTCATTTATTAATTTATACTTACAAATCCGAGACTTTGTTTAATTTTACTTTACTTCAAATATTGATACTTGTACGACTTCCAAGACAATTTATGAGGCATCGACAAATTATTATCCAAACCAAAATGAAAAACAAAAAAAATCCAAACCAATATTGCAAAAAGAAAATATATAACAATCAATTATAGAAATGATTAAGATGATGCTCACTAATCGTATATCACAACAAGGAAGAGCATATTGATAAGGAAAGCCGCTATAATTGCGAATTTTGAATCCTTCCAAAGTTTTGTTGCCCTCTGATTTTCTAAACTTTTGAGTCCCCTGGTGCTAGCTCTGATGTCGGACCCTTCTAGTCCGGATCGGGAGTACCACCCTACAAAATCTAGGGGCCTGTCACCCCAGCCTCCCCGAGGCATGGAAAAAAATAGTGGAAGGGTCCTCTTCTACTTCCCATTCGGAGAAGTTGACTCCGTACTCTCTGATGGGTCCTTCTCTCTTCACATCCCATCTCACATCACGAGAGGTTGTTGTTGCCTCTAGAGATCTATCCCTAGTAGGTAAGCTGATGGGTCCCAGACCCCCTGAAGATATCAAAAAATGGGCCCACATGAAATGGAACCCTTGTGTGCTCTGGAAATAGTTGCGATGCCAAACGGATTTGTCCTCTTCTCTTTCAGCATGAAGGAAGACTTTTCTCGAGCTCTCTAGGTGGTCGTGGTTCTTCGGTAGAAGAGGGTTCTACTTCAAGAAATGGTCGCTTAGCTTGACCCGCTCACGAAACAATGATGAGGCTCCGGTCGGGTTCGTCTTCCGGGCCTTCCTCTGGAGCTTTGGCACCCTGCGGTCATCGAAGGTATTGCTCTATCTATGGGTCCTCTAATTGTAATAGACCAGGCCACAAAGGCCAAAACTAGATTCATTCATGCTCGTTTCTATGTCAACGCTGATGTCAGTTGCCCACTCCCAAAATCGATTGATCTCTTATCGGATTTTGGAACTTGGTCTCAAACCATTGAATATAAATATATTCCACAAGCATGTTCAATCTACAAAAGCATCGGTCACAGAGCAACCGGATGCCCCACTAAGCCTCAACCTAAGCCCAAAACCCTTGTAACCTCTCCTAAGAAAAAAGGGAAATATATACCAAAGATTATTCTGAAGAGACCCCGGTCATCCCTACTTCCAACCCCTTTTCCCTCCTTGAAGAAGGAGAGATCACTATCGACTCCAACTTGGTAACCCCTCTCGCCCCCCGACCTCTTTCCACTATGGTTTCTTTCCCCATGGAGGTTTCCCTGGCCTCCCCTACCTTATCCTTGATGGTTGTTCCCCCTCGGTGGTTATTCTTTGCCCCCTTCTCCACCTTCTCCCTCCCCCTCCAACCTTCTCTCTCTCCTTGCCCTCTCCCCATTCTTGGCTCGAAGTTTCCTCCTATTGGCTTCACTCTCCTCAGTCCACCTTTCCTCCCCTCTCTGATTCCCAGATCTCCCCATCCACTCAAACCTCTGATGACATCTTGAACCTCCACCTGACCTGAAGCAGTTGTAAGAAACCTGATATTGGAACAGAGAAAGTTCATGGGCGTATCCCAAGAAATGTCAAGCTTCAGCAAGAATCAGCCTTGAATGTGGCCCAAGGAACCCAGAGCACCATCCCCATGGTTGTGGGGAGTAAACCCAAATCCAAGAAATGAAGGTGATCTCATGGAACATAAGAGGTCTTAACTCTCTGCAAAAACAGAGGGTCCTCAAGGATATGAAATTTAACCACTCTCCTGACATTATCATGCTTCAGGAAACCAAACTCAAAAAGGATGACAGTCTCTTGAAAATTTGGCTTGCTTCCTCTTTTGCTTCCCTGACTTGTTATAGGTAATTCGGGAGGCTTATGCACTCTCTGGGATCCCAAATACATCAAAGGTGACTGCCTTCTTCAGCACCCCAATTTTTTGTGCATACTCTTCCAAGAGGTAGAATCTGACTCTACTTGGATAGAAATCAATGTTTATGCCCCTAATTTGGAATCCCAACGTGAAAGACTCTGGCAGGACATTTCAAATTTCATAAAAAATTGTAGAAATTTTCAGTGCTCATTATGGGAGACTTCAACTGCACTCTCTACCCCTCCGAAAAGCAAGGAGGAGCCCCTGCTAACCCCAACAACATGGAAGCTCTGGCTGACTTCATACGTGGGGAGACTCTCTTAGATATGGACCTGCATGGTACCTCCTTCACTTGGTCCAACCGCAGAGTGGGCAGAAATCACATTCAAAGCAGATTGGATAGGGCTATGGGATCTTTGGATTGGATCTCTCTTTACCCCGATTTCTTTCTCAGTTCCTTAGCTCGAGCAGCATCTGACCATAGCCCCTTAATTCTATGTGCCAACAACAAGATGAACATAAAAAATCCTCCCTTCAGATTCGAGCTTTCTGGCTTGAAAACAATCATTTGGACCCTCTTATTAAGAGTTGGTGGGACATCAAAATTCAGGGCTCTAATATGTTTAAGTTCTCCAGTAAACTTAAGGAAATCAAAAAGTAGCTTAAGATTTGGAAGAGAAAAGTGTTTGGCAACATCAAACTTCGTAAACAAAAGTGACTCAGGAAATAGCTAACATTTCAGCTCTGGTGGAGGTTGAAGGAAGAATGGAACAACTCCATAAACAAGAAAGGCATCTTCTCAATGACTTCCATAATATCCTGAAAGAAGAAGAGACCTATTGGAAGCAGAGATCACGGGCGCTTTGGCTGGATCAGGGAGACCGTAACACTAAGTTCTTCCACATTACTGACCTCTAAACACAAAAGAAAGGACAAAATTAGAGAACTGCTAACTCCGGTAGGTAATATATTAACCTCTAACATTGAGATCTCTAATGAATTAGTCTCTTTTTATTCTAATCTCCTTCAAGCTGAGGACCCTCCCAATGAGCAAGCTATGTCCAAGATGCTTCACACATTCCTAAATTAATCTCTAATGATATGAATGGCAATTTAATGAAACCCTTCTCTATGGAGGAAATTCATAAAGTGGTCTTCACGATGAAAGGTGACAAAGCTCCAGGCCCCGATGGCTTCCCTACTGCCTTTTTCCAAATCTTCTGGGAAATCATCAAGCAAGATCTTTTCAAGGTGGTAAACGAATTCTAGTCTAGCAACTCCCTTCTAAAAGAATGGAATACTACCTTCATCGCTCTTGCTCCCAAAGCTCTTGGATCTAAGTTTGTTGCCAACTTCAGGCCAATTAGCCTCTGCAACACCTCCTACAAAATCATCACCAAAATGTTGGCTACAAGACTTAAACCCCGATGAATGACCTCATCACGTCGCATCAGAATGGATTCATCAGCGAATGCTTTATCCAAGGGGGTATCATCACTGTTCATGAATCCATCCACTCTTCCCAACACTCGAAGTCTATAGGAATGATCCTCAAATTAGACATGTAAAAAGCATTCGACAGAGTTAGCTGGACTTTCCTGATCCGGGTGCTAAAAAGTTATGGTTTTGACAATAGATGGTGTAACTAGATTTTTTCTTGCATTGCAACCCCTTGCTTCTTGATCCTCATAAATGGCATCCTGGCAGGATTCTTCAAAAATAGCAGAGGTATTCGAAAAGGGGACCCTCTGTCTCCTTTCCTCTTCTTGTTAATGGAAAACTCCCTCGGTGAGCTCTTGAGGTTGCCAAAAGTCAATCGACATTTCTAGTATCAAAATCACTTCTAGCTCCCCAGTTGCCACTCATAGCCAATTTACGGATGATACTCTACTCTTGAGTGCAGCTTCGGTGATTGAAGCTTGTGCCCTCAAAGAAATTTTAGAAAACTATCAACTTGCCTCTCAGCAATTGATTAACTTCAACAAAAGTAGTATATCTTTCTTAAACACCCCTCCTCAAACTCAAAGGAGGATTGTTGACATATTTGGTTGCAGAATTGTGGACTTACCCTCCTCCTATCTTGGCATTCCCCTTTTCAAAGGCAAGCAAACCAAACATCTGTGGAATCCAGTCATTGAGAGATACCAAAAAAAACTGGCCGCTTGGAAAGGAGCCATTCTAAGTTAGGTTGGAAAACTTCAATTGGTTAAAGCTACTCTTTAGAGTTTACCTATCTATTTCATGTCTCTTCTCAAAATGCCTTCCTCAGTGATATCTGTTGTTGAGAGAATCCAAAAGAAATTTCTCTGGTCGGGTGTGGAAGACAAAAAGTGGATACACCTTGTCTCTTGGAATGAAGTCTGTAAGCCAACCAAATCTGGGAGGGCTTGGGATTAGACAGATTGTTGATATGAATGTTGCACTGTTGGCTAAAATTGGCTAGGAAGTGGCTCAAGGTAACTCTCACTGGGCTCATTGTTGAGATCTAAATATTTTCGCAAGATGAATATTTCCTTCTCTCCTCCCCACCCCATGGCTCGGCTATTTGGAACTCGGTTACTAGCTCTCTTCCTCTTTTATGTGCTGGAACCAAGTGGAGGTTGGGAAATGGCAGATTAATTGACTTCTGGTCGGATTGGTGGATAGGTGAAAACCTTTGTGCCTAAACCCTATTTGGGACCCTATCAAAATAACCCTCATCAATCGCCATGGAAAGAAAGTTTTTGGTTACTGGAGAGAGACTAATTCAATCCCCTCTTGGCATTTACCAGATTGGTCGGGCATCAGCGAGCATCAGAGTCAACTTTTGAATCAGTTGAGAATTTCCCTTTCCTCTCTCTATATTCCTTTCTCCTCACTTGTTGATGATTGTATTTGGCCCCTCTCCCCCTTTGGATCCTTCTCTGTTAAATCTTCCTACGACTCCAAGCTCCGGACCAGCTCTGGACCTCCTCTCTACAAAATTTGGCCCAAAGAGTCTATTCCCAAAATTGGCTTCTTTGCCTGGCTCTCCTTCAAGAATGCTTTCCTCTCGGGAGAGAACTTAAAAAGGAGAGGCTTCTCCCTTCCCACATGTTGTGTTCTTTTTTGCAAATCCTTGGAGTCCTCTCATCTCCTTCTTCACTACCCCTTTTCCCAGGCTGTCTAGAATTAGCTTTTGTCACTTTTTGGAGTTGTCTGGACTTTCCCTATTCAATTCATGATACCCTCATTCAATGGTGTTCCCCCTTCTCTCACCCGACCCTTTCCCTGGCTTGGAAACTTATCCTCCCCCATGGCCTCTGGGGTATTTGGAAGGAGAGAAATAGGAGAATCTTCAAAGACTAGTGTATGGATCCTGAGAGGGTGGCCAACCATATCACTATTCTCTTCCAAGACAATCTAAATGGCTGCTTATGGAAGAAATATCAGCAAAAAATCCAGTTCTGTAATAGCAAGGAGTGGTGTCAGCAGATGGTGATCCTTCCCACTACTAAACCCTCTTCCCAGGCTCACTCTTCTATTTGGTGGTTCCCTCCCCGAGCTAGATGAAACTCAACATGGATGGTGCTTCTAAGGGTAACCCAAGGAAGTTTAGGGAGGTGCGATCCTCTGAAATTCTTTGGTTCCCCTCAAGCTGCTATAACAACTAACTTTAGCATGGGTACCAACCACCGCGTTGAAGCCTTAGCGATCCTTAAGGGGCTAGAGCTGACTCTTAAAATTGGCAACAAACCCTTAATTGTGGAAAGTGACTCTCTCAATATTATAAATCTCCTCAACTCGGAAGACCCAGGTCAATGGACTATTAAAAATATTATTGCTGACATCTGTCTTCTCAAAGGAACTTCCAGCAGATCAAATTCCAGCACATCTTCTAGAAGGAAATAAGGTGGCTGATTGTATGGCTAACATTGGTGTCCTCCTTGATACTCAAAAAATGTGGTTAGGAAATTTTCTTGCCAATCTCCTTCAAATTGCCCATAATGACTGCTCATTTTCTAGCTAACATGTGGCGGTGGGAGTCTGCTCCTTATGTCAGCAAGCTTAACAAAAAGCATTGCACCCTTACCAATGATGGCGGTCATGATTATCACATAATTTTGAAGTGACATTCTATGGAGCCGAGCACGTGGGAAGAGAGTTACTCCATTCATGCGGATATGGGTCTGAGATGCACCCTTTCTCATCATAATTATCACAGGTACAGGAGGATGGGTGATGTGGAAGACTCCCATAGTAATTACAAGCCTTTTAAATCCAACTCATGTCTCCTCACCTCGATTCATTTCCACAATCTTCACCATGGGAGGGCAACTCAAAAGGATTGAACTAGCTTCTTGCACTTGTCTGCGTAGGAAGACCAGGAAGTCTGGAACATTCTTAGGGACAATGGTGTAACTACATTCCTAGAAATAATGTCTGGGTACTCGGCTTTGGTTTCGTAAGACACCTGGCTACCTGGTCTCGCGGCAAGGTCAAAATTAGCAATACCCATTTCACCATCTTCACCAATGCCATCGCCTCGGTGACTGACCTTCCTGCTTCCATGGTTGTCTACTTCAAGAGGTATTTGCAAGCGGAGCTTCATGATTTTATTGCCAAAGGTGAGAAGCTAACTAAATATCTTTCTGGTTATGTTCGGGAATCCCTACTTCCCCCTTTGGGACAGAGTTGTTGAGGTTGTTTTGAGATATTTCACCATTGATGGGCGATACAGGTTGGTCTTCGGTCCCCACTTCTTCATTCTTTCTCACTTATTTTGGGGAAGAAAATAAACCTAACTACCTTTCTATTCCAGTCACTCGAGCACTCCATTAATCTTGTTAGGGAGGGAGAAGGCCCCATTCTGCATCAAGGCCTTCTTTACCTCCTCTACAAATTCGTTGCTTCTCTTGTTGAGTTGACCCTTTTCCCTCCCAAGCATGGTCACTCCCATTGCACCCCCACCTCATCCCCCCTTCCATCCCTAGCTTCCCATCCCTCTTCCAGCCATCGCTACCACTGCAAGTCTCTTTTGACTCCGACTCGATGTCACCATCATGGGTTCCTCCTTCATGGGTTTTTCTCCCCATGTTTCCCTTGTTTGTCCTCCACACTCCCTAGCCATACTTGTCTTGAAGACCCGATCTTTATTGTTGCGTTCATTGCTTCTTCCCCAGCCTCTAGCTCGGAGCTCCACCTCTCGGATGCTCTACTTGGTTTAGCCAAGTTGTATCCTGACTCCCCGACTCTGGTCCGATTGGCTTGGATGAGGAGCTAAAGGAGGAGGGGATAAATTTCAGCGTGGTACCGAAAATATCATCATGGATGATAGTGAAATCAGCCCACAGGATATTCAGATGGAAGCTGCTCCAAACTGGGAAGACACAACGACTAGAAACACAACGAAGGATAATATTGGGCTAGCTGACACTAACAACCATCCTGAAGACTGCCAAGTTGAGTTGGTGACTTCCATCCTGGCCAAGCTTCAACATTCCTTCTCTGTTCTCAAAGCTTGGGAAATTTTCACTGATAACACCAAGGCTGCCATCACCAAAGATTGCTCCAAACTGTTAACTCTGGCGGATCAGCTGGCTGAAGAGTCGGGTTCAATCCAAGCTAAGAATATTGTTATCGAGCTGAAAAAGCTCCTTTGATGTTTTTTTTTACTCTTGGTTTTGTTCGGTTGTTCATTTTTTTTTGGAATTTTCATGGGTTTCTCTATATGTAATCCTCATCGCTTAATCTAGCCACTGGGCTTTTTGTACAAGGTTGTGGGACCTTCTAAAACCCTCACTTTACCCTTTTCTTTTTCCAAAAAAAAGCGTATATCACAACAAATTTCCATATAAATCTTGTAAATAAAAATAATTATTGCCTATAACAACATTAGTTCTATTACAAATCACCTATTCTCTACTCCATATGACTTGTTCTTTTGTGTGCTTTAGTGGGGTGAGCTCTAGACTCGGGGACATTAGGGATGTTGGTTTTTTTGGGTTACTATGGAGTGGTTTTCTGGATAGATGTTGGGGAGTTTTTGGGCTATGAATAGTAATATGGGTAATTTTTAATTGTTTTGGTTGGGTGGTGTTACAAAAATATTGCAGATATGATTTTGGATGTTGATGCAGATGGGCTATGGTTAGTAGTTGTGGATGAATTGGTAATGGAGTTGGAGTTGAGCTTTGTAGTGGATGATTTTAGCCTTGGTTTTATTGTAATTTTCTCGTTCGTTTAAAATTAATGATGTTTTATACTAAAGAAAGATAAAAATTAGAAAATGGAGGGTTTATGGTACCTCAAATGCATGATGTGGATGAGCAGGTGCAAAATGATTAATCTTTGTTGTGAGCTCGATAAACTTGCAAAACAAGAATAACCAATAAGAAAATATATTAGATGATACATGCGGGGTTTCTGACAAATATAGCTCTAAGAAGTGTTACCTTCCTTCCACATATATCAACCCCCATTTGATAAACAACAACGAAGTAAAGGATAGATAAGAAGATAGCGTGCAGAAACAAAAATACTATTGAATCTGAAGGTGATAAGGATTGATTTAAACGATGATTTGATCGGGATGAAATGAAATTTAAATAATACCTAACAAGGTCGATTGACAACCCAAACTATGTAGAGGCAGGTCGACAGCGACTTCGGAGAGTGGATCCAGAAAGTAAGATAAAATATGCAGTGCTGTAAAGCTCTAAGTAAAAACTAGAAAGTATTAGAGGCTGTGGATGTTATGAGTGACTGCAGAAGGGAATCTAAGGAAGAAAATGCAGAGAGAATGACATAGAATAGAGATAAGGAATGATGTGTTGGAAAACTAGGCCTGGCTCAACGGCGATCGAGATGTAAGCTAGGTAATTTAAGGTAGTAGAGGGACACGATGTTGGCTCTGAAAAGGCGAGGTAAAGATAAAACAGAGATGGGTGCGGAGAAGGATCTAAGATATAACACTCAAGCAATATAAGGATGGGTTGATGATGATATGATAAGGTCGACAGTGAATGTAGCAAAGTAGAACAAGCCCGAGGGAAAGAGGATGGAATGGATATCCTGCAAGCAAAAAAGTTGGAAAAGAAGGGTGATAATGGAGCTTTGAGTGCTACTAAAGCTGATCGATCCTACAAAATGTTAGATGCAAGTAAGAAAATGATAATATAATGACATCTAAATAAAACAACACAAAAATGATGATAATCTCATAATGATGTTTTGTGATCGATGCAAGCACATTAAAAGGAGATCTAAGAAGTCAGAACTATAACCGGAATTCTCGGGCAATAGAGAGAGTTCACAAGTCAAAATAAATCTTAGCTATTCATAAGCATGTGTTTCCTTTTAGAAAGGAATCACTAAGTTTATAGGGTTGTTAAATGGTTGGGTTGTCATCGATTATGAGGAAACTTTCCCCAAGAAAATGGATTTTGTACTTTTGTCAAGATTCAGGCTCTTAGGGATGTTTAGGGATGTGTCATGGGTAGTTAAAGGATAAAGATAGGTAGGATAAAATCTAGGAAAAAACATAGGGATGTAGATTTAGGATAAAAGCATCCTAAATGGAAAGTTGGTTAGGGAAAGGTAGGATATTAATTAATTAATTAAAATTAATTAATTAATGTTTAATAATAAATATTAATAAGGATGGCCTAATAAATGTGCATTTAATTAAATAAAGGGGTTCTAGCTAAAACCATGGTAAAATATGCACATGCGTGCGAGACAAGGGTAGAATACGAATTTAGGTGTCTACATTTGCCCCTTTTTGTTGTGTGGTTTGCGGTAGTAATCCATGAGACAAAAATGATGAGGAGAATGAGTAGGATGAGGCGATGAAAGGTGATAATGAGCTCCCCCTCAAATGGGGGATCAATGACTCTACGGGAAATCAATGATACGTTTGAAAAAATAGATGATAAAGGGCGGGTGGGTGAAGAATAATGGGAAAAATGAAAACCAAGGCAAGATTCCCCAAGCAAAAAGGATCGCAACAAAAATAAAAACTATGGCAGTGACTTTGATATCACTTGAAGAGGGGACAATTGTGGTCTCAACATAGACATTGACAATGTTCTACGAGCTAATGAGTGCGTGAAATTCACTACAAAATGGATGTAAATTGAGATGACCAATGGGTCATAGGAAAGTCATCAAAGTATGTGCAGCCAAATACAAAAGGTACATGTGAAATATTTCATACATGAGGAATCAAGTGAAAAGGTATGCATCTATAAGAGACGAGGATGAGAATAATGGTGCCCCAACATAGGACGTGAAAAATGGATAAGGAGAATTACAAAATGTTCTCCTCGACTGTTGGCACTCGAGCTTTGAATACCCCCTATAAATTACTCTTCAGGACTTCTAGATCGTGAAATTTTCAATGATGCCACCAAGATGAAGAGGTAAGCCCTCGATTTTGATCAAATTTCTTGCATTTTAGGTTTATTTTTGTGATTTTCATGGGTTTTTCAAATTTTTGTTTATGTATACATTTTTTTTTTTTGTCAGTTGTTTGGCAAGCTCATAATCCTGCAAACCATCCAAATATTCCTCAAAACCCTCCAAACATTCCTCAAAACCCTCCTCCAAACGTAGATCCACCTCCTGTGGCTCCTTTTGTCCCCATGAAACAACAGGAACACAAGTTGATATCATTGGAAGAATCTGACAAAATAAAATTGCCATTGAGAACCTTATTCAGACAATAAGACAAAATCATGCCACAAATCCATCCCGCATGACTTTAGCCAACACATTGCAAACATTGATTGGTGAAAGTTGACTCTGCAACCAACCAAATAGACAGATGGAATACCTTTAGAGGTGATTGTAGGTGGTGGTATGTAGATAAATTATCCCATGCGGCCGTAAAAGACAAAAATTTACAAAAGACCACATTTGTGCATTATTTTATTGACCGAGAACTAATGCCCCCCCCTGTAACTACTTGCAAATGGTTCCCAATCCATTGGTGCCATGATGACCAAATCAAGAACAATTTTTGGGACCGATGGTGGATGGTTTTTATTATCCACCATGCAACAACAATGAGGTTCCTCTCTATTTTTTGAAGAAATTATATTGTGAGTTCGTGCTTAATGAGGTCCCAAATTATTTTGACTTTTTTGAGTTTTATGGGTGAGGAGGTGGCTCTGCACAAGAGTAGACCTGGTGCATGTGTTGGTCAACCAAGGATCCCCCATGCCCCAAAACCCCCCTTTACCTTGAGTTATCCCTCCTATAGTGAAGGAGGTTGTGGAGATTGACACACTACATGCATTAAGGGAGCTCACTAACACTCTGACCCAACATAGTGACCAGATTACATCTGGTGATGTTGGTGGAGGTGCCAGTTCTAGCACACCACACCATTGTGGATCATGTGGTGCCGTATGCACTATGGTGAGACATCATTTGTTGGATCACATGATTTCTTTTCTCTAGATGAGATGATGGTGGATGTTTTTGGAACTAGTGCAAATGATCTTGGTCTTTCATAGGTAAATGTCAAATAAATATATATATATATATACAATAGTTTAATTCATTTGAGATTTTAATATATATGTATTTGATTATGTCATGTACATACATGTAAAAACTAATTTTTTTTTATTTTAAACAACAAGATCGTGAAGGACACATACGGCATCGACATGCTAGCTACTGTAGTTGGGCGTGTTATAGACATAAGTTTCAAGTTACTTACATTTCAAATTTCATTTGATTGCACTTTTATTATTAAATACACATTTTTAATGTTTGTGTATAATGTTTCACGTGTACATGTACATATTAATATGTTTTTCTTTTATACGTAGGAGCCTAGTGGGTCATCATCTGCTCTAGGCATTGAGGCTACTGGCATGCCTCACGTGACTTTTACGTAGGTTAGTTTCTCTTTACACTTTGTTTCTAATTGTGGAAGTTCAGTTGTGTATCTACTCTTGTAGGAATTTTGGAGACTCGAGTAACATCAAAGCTTCCCTAGGATCATTAAACCTAGATTCCTACTCTTCCAGGAGGTCATATGACAATAAGTAGTATTATTAACCTAAAATGGAGGATTATTGGGAAGATTGTGTCAACAAGATTAATGTTTATTACCGATACTTCTATAGAATGACATTACAACAAATAACAAGACTTTCATCTCTAATGGGTCATAGAGGACATAGAATATGATGCTAATGAGTTGTTCAAAATGGGATACCTAGAGTCGATTCACTTCACACCTATCCCTCCTATAGACAGGTCATTTGTGAAGCCTATTAATACACTAACTCGTACTGCAAAATTCCTCCAAAGATTGAAAAAGTGGTTCATTCAGAATATGCATGAACTCAACTATACTACTTTTCCTACTTATAGACAATCCCCCCAAAAAAATTTAGCTTCCTGAACAATATATTTCAAGTACCCAACTTCTTAGTGATACAAGTTCAATCATTTCCATTATTGAAATAAAATGATGTTTTAGTACCATGGCTTTGAGCCATGTTCCACATTGTAAACTAACTTCTTGTAGATTAAAGAATTATAAAATAGACATGTTGAAATTGATATCTTTCAAGACAAGTTGACTATACTAGACACATTCAAAATTTTCAAATACTTGGCCAAAAATAGTCTCAATAAGGTGATTGACTTCCATATCTCACTAAATGTGTAGACTTATTATTTTCATGCATAAATAATTATGAGCCAAATTCTTGGGAAGTGAGAAAGGATTCACGTACTCCATTAGCACAACTAAGAAAAGACTCTATTGATACTTACTTCAAAATCCATGTTTGTGAGGTTTACAATGACTTGAGCATTAATGGTGTGTTAACTTACTAGGAAAATCATCAAGAATAGTCTCTAAAGGAAATTAATTTGTCATGGCTCCAATTTTACAAATAGGGTAGATCCTAAGTCTATGAGAGACTCCAAAAGTATGATTTCAATGATGTTATTTTTAATGTCATCACATTTGTAATTTAAGTAAAAGGAGATAAGGTGATATGGTGTTTTGAGCCTTAAATATCTAGGTCATTTCCACCATCAAGTAATGAGACAAAATTCATAGATTGGGGAAAGATAAGATCAATGATAAAGCTCGTAAGCAACTAGTGGACCTCCCTCGAGCTCAAACATTATTTATGCCTTCTAACCTTATCTATTGCATTGTCAATCTTAGACATTGTTGGTATGTAAAATTTCTCCGCATTTTACTAGACAACCCAGTCAAAGTTGTGAAATTGTCTCTTTTCAAAGATCAACTTGTATGGAAGGTTTTGCAAGCCTCGGGTGGTTTCAAAATACTAGGTTATATTAATTGGGAAGGTATATAATTCTACTTCATGATAATATGCAATAAGAAAGGCATTAAGAGCATTGCACTAGTCTTGGGAACACATTCACTTCTGACACTTTTTGTAGACAAATTGTACTCTCAATCGTAAAAGGAAAATAAACTTGGGAAGAAGATATTAAGAGCCTTGGTTGGTTTCTATTAGCAAATTAATACATTGGTCTGTTATGTGTCGATTATGCTTTGGGTATGTTATGTGGCAACTTCATGTAGATTAATATTGATATGTACATATTTTTTTGTATAGCTTATGACTTCCAGAGAGACTCCTCCCTATATGCAGACTATGGAGGTTGTTGTAGATGTTGCCATAGCATCTGCAGATCCACTAACTCAGGTACAATTTTTCAAATTTGTTAAATTTTGGAGGAATTTTTCTTATTACTTATCTATAATATCAAATTTTGTACATGAAATATTTAATTTGAACTATTTATTTGTATGTAGCCTACCCCTCGTGAGTCTACCATTGACCCTACAATGCAATGCGTCGACAAAAAATTGATAGGGATCATGAGATTGTGGTAAGATTTCACATGCATTATAAATTCTAAGTTTCTAAATTTTGAATGTATTTTAAAAATTTGGGTGTTAAAAACTTGTTGTTTATGAATGTGTAGGCTAGGTTGCAGGCCTTCTTAGAGATGCCTAGGACCACATGGATGAAATCCTGGCATCTCCCTCCACTACATCCACAAGTTGTGGACATGCTTCTTCTAGCAAGGAGAAGAGAGGGAAGATGTTTCATGATTAGATTCATAGGACCTGGATGTATATATATATATATGCCATCTGGTCCTAGTTCATGATTCTTCATATAGTCCATGTATATAGTGTTATGCGACCGCATGTGGTCCTATATGTATGACACACTTAGTTGATACATTATGAACTTATATTTTCAGAGACACGTGGCACACTTAGTTTGATACATTATATCCATGTTGGTTTTCATAACGATATTACTTCTATGTTTGATTTGATTTCATTGCACATGATATCCTTCTATGTATGTTTTCATAACCATATTAGTTCTATGTTTGATTTGATTTGATGGCCTCGATTATGTGACCATTATCCATATGATATATATGATATATGATGTTATGTTATTGTTAAATGATATATGATATATGATGTTATGTTATATAATGGTTTTGAAGGTTCTTGGGTGCAAGATCATTTTTAAGAGATTCAAGTGTGGACTTATATCAATTTTCTTATTTTAAGCACGTGGTTAACACACTCCAAAGTGGGAAAAAATGTACACAATTAAAAATGGTCTTGAGGGATTTATTACAAGTCATTTTATATGTTTTTAGTGTACTTACAATTTATTTGTTAAGTATTAGTCCAAATTAAGTGTTATTGATGTGTGTAACAATAAGGTCCTAATTTGAATTCACTTGTTTAAAAAAATATAGAAACATTGTAGTTTAGTTGGCACAAGATATGAAAAAAATATTCTTAACACTCTATTGTGTATTAACATGCTTTAAAAAGAGATCAAACAATCATTAGAGTATTTACATGGTAATGTGTTAACCTTGTTGCAATCTCATTGATGCGAGCCGAGTAGTGAGAAGTCATGCCCCGAGGGATGTCATGGGAGAAAAATGTCACCACCAAACATGTCTGATTGGGGGGTATATGCCTTTGGTGTTATATGGTGGGCTCTCTAGGAGGCCCGGTTTGGAGTCAGACCACCCGATCAGAGCCAAGAACCCCTTCCCTATTAATCCCAATTCACGTTTTTCAGTGGAAACTTATGACGATCACAACTTGGTGCTCGGTCATCCAAACCAAGAACCTATCTAAGCCAAAACTTGAGTGAAGGATTTCTCTAGTCACCCAAGAATTCAGGGTTGTGGCATTCCTTGAGCCTTTGTGGCATAATTGTTTACAAACTACCTTTTCTAGGCAGTCCTAGGAAATGAACGGAGGTGAGTAGTGAGAATTCATGCCTCGGGACATCATGGCACCAAAAAACCGACTACATGCCCAACACATCTGGGTGGCTAGGTGAATGCTAGAGGAGGCATCGTTTTTGGTGTGTGGGACAACGTCATTTGCTTGGGCTACTTCATTTCGGGCGTAGTCCCTTAAGAGCCCGAGACCAAAAAATTGTTCAACTTTGATGGGTGATTACTCGGTCTCATGGCACCTAGAGATGTCTCGTTAGATGTTAGATCCTACACCTTAGTGTAGGGACCCTCTATAATATCCTATGTCTTGGTTTTTTCCATCTCCAATCGGTGCTCTTGCCCTATTGTTTTTAAAACACGTGAAATAGTGCGGTTTGAGCGAGTGTAAGGTTATCAAAAATGCTATATTTTGCAAATGGTGGGTCATGGCACAAAACCGACTAAAAAACACATTGGGTGGCTAGGTAAATGCTAGAGGAGTGCATCATTTTGGTGATGACATTGTCGTTGCTTAGGGCTACTTCATTCGGGCGTAGTCCCTTAAGAGCCATGAGACCAAAAAACCATTCAACTTTGATGGGTGATTACTCGGACTCCGTGGCACCTAGAGATGTCTCGTTAGATCCTACACCTTGGCATAGGGACCCTCTACAATATCATGTCTATGTTCGTTTTTTTTGTCTCAATCGGTGGTGCTCTCGTTGCCCTATTGTTTGAAAACACGTGAAATAGTGTAGTTTGAGCTAGTGTAAGGTTGTCAAATGCTATATTTTGCAAACATTGGGTCGTGGCACCAAACCAACTATGCCAACACATCTGGGTGGCTAGGTAAATGCTAGAGGAGGCATATTTTTGGTGTGTGAAATGTCGTTGCTTCGGGCTACTTCGTTCGGGCGTAGTCCCTTAAGAGCCCTGAGACCAAAAAACCGTTCAACTTCGATGGGTGATTACTCGGACTCTGTGGCACCTAGAGACATCTCATTAGATCCTACACCTTGAGTGTAGGGACCCTCTATAATATCCTATCTCAGTTTTTTTCATCTCAATCGGTGCTCTCGTTGCCCTATTGTTTACAAACGCGTGAAATAGTGTAGTTTGAGCTAGTGTAAGGTTGTCAAACACTATATTTTGCAAACGGTGGGTCATGGCACCAAACCGACTATGCAAACACATGGGTGGCTAGGTAAATGCTAGAGGAGGTGTTTTTTTTTGGTGGGATGGTCATGTCTTTTTGCTTAGGCTACTTTCGGGCGTAGTCCCTTAAGAGCCACGAGACAAAAAAAAAATTGTTCAACTTGACGGGTGATTACTCGACTCATGGCACCTAGAGATGTCTCGTTAGATCCACACCTGGTGTAGGGACCCTCTACAATATCCTATCTCAGTTTTTTTCCATCTCAATCGGTGCTCTGCCTGCCCTATTGTTTTAAATACGTGAAAATAGTGCGGTTTGAGCTAGTGTAAGGTTGTCAAAACGCTATATTTTGCAAACGGTGGGTGTGGCACCAAACCGACTATGCCAACACACATTCTAGGTGGCTAGGTAAATGCTAGAGGAGGCATTTTTTTTGGTGTGGGACAATGTCATTTGCTTTCGAGCTACTTTGTTTGGGCGTAGTCCCTTAAGAGCCCTGAGACCAAAAAAATTGTTTCAACTTGACGGGTGATTACTCGGACTCTCATGTGGCACCTAGAGATGTCTCGTTAGATCCTACACCTTGGTGTAGGGACCCTCTACAATATCTATGTCTTCATTTTTTTTTCCATCTCAATCGGTGCTCTGTTGCCCTATTGTTTGTAAACACGTGAAATAGTGTAGTTTGAGCCAGTGTAAGGTTGTCAAATGCTATATTTTACAATGGTGGGTCATGGCACCAAAAAACCAAAACTATGCACTAAACATCATCTAGGTGGCCAGGTAAACACTAGAGGAGGCATCATTTTGGTGTGTGACAATGTCGTTGCTTTTGGGCTACTTCGTTCGGGCGTAGTCCCTTAAGAGCCCTGAGACCAAAAAACCGTTCAACTTTGACGGGTGATTACTGGACTCTTTGTGGCACCTAGAGACATCTCGTTAGATCCTACACCTTGGTAGGGACCCTCTACAATATCCTATCTTGGTTTTTTTCCATCTCCAATCGGTGCTCTTGCTGCCCTATTGTTTGTAAACACGTGAAATAGTGCAGTTTGAGCCAGTGTAAGGCTATCAAACGCTATATTTTAAAATGGTGGGTCATGTGGCACCAAACAAATACACCAAACATCATCGGGGTGGCTAGGTAAAACACTAGATAGAGGTGTTCATTTTGGTGTGAAAATCGTCATTTGCTTGGGCTACTTCGTTCGGGCGTAGTCCCTTAAGAGCCCTGAGACCAAAAAATTGTTCAACTTTGACGGGTGATTACTCGGACTCGTGGCACCTAGAGATGTCTCGTTAGATCCTACACCTCAGTGTAGGGACCCTCAAATATTCTATCTCATTTTTTCCATCTCAATTGGTGCTCTCTGCCCTATTGTTTGCAAAATGCGTGAAATAGTGTAGTTTGAGCCAGTGTAAGGTTGTCAAACGCTATATTTTGCAAATGGTGGGTCGTGGCACCAAACCAACTATGCAACACAACACATGTGGGTGGCTAGGTAAACTAGAGGAGGCATCATTTTGTGTGTGTGACAATGTTTTTCTTTGGGCTACTTCATTCGGGCGTAGTCCCTTAAGAGCCCGAGACCAAAAAAATTCAACTTTCAACTTGATGGGTGATTACTCGGACTCCATGGCACCTAGAGATGTCTCGTTAGATCCTACACCTTGGTGTAGGGACCCTCTATAATATATGTCTCAGTTTTTTCCATCTCAATCAATGGTGTCTCTCTGCTGCCCTATTATTTACAAACATGTGAAATAGTGTAGTTTGAGCCAGTGTAAGGTTGTCAAATGCTATATTTTACAAATGGTGGGTCGTGGCACCAAACCGACTATGCACACACATAGGGATGGCCTTGTAAACACTTGGGGAGGCATTGTTTTGGTTCCCTATGCTCCCGGTGCTTCTAGGCTACCTCCTCTCGGAGCAAGAACCCCCTCCACAGGTACATAAACCATTGTTAGTTGCTTCTCTTTTCTTGTAAAACAATGAAAGCTTCTCTTAGCTTTGAGAATATAAAATTCTCTACTAACAATATGCCAACCACGTGAAGGTGGAATTTTTTGGCACCACTAACCTGCATAAAAGTGTTAGTCAAAGAAATTTAAGTTGAATCAAAACCATACTAGATATATACAAAATACAAATTTAATAAAATATATGAACTTGAATCTAGAACTGACAAATTTAAACAATTCAAAGAAATTATATATACTAGATGAGAGCTCATGTAAATTCATTCCAATGTTCACCATCAGGATGTGAAAGTGGAAGCTTTTTATGGCACCACTAACCTGCATAAAAGTGTTAGTCAAAGAAATTTAAGTTGAATCAAAACCATATACTAGATATATACAAAATACACAAATTTAATAAAATATATGAACTTGAATGATCTGGTTGAAAAATTTAAACACTTCAAAGAAATTATATATACCAGACGTGAGCATGTAAATTCATTCCAATGAACCATCAAGGATCGGATCTACTCTGAATAGTGGACATGATTGCTTCATGATCTGACTCTCGAACCTTCAAAGAATCTTGTTATTAGGCCTTCCTCGATATCTATATATGCTGAATATTTGTGCTAGAACTAGATGTGAATATAAGAGTATTTTCTGTGTGTCTCAAAGTCTTCAAACACCCAAACAGAGGAATTTTTTAATGGATACCATTGAAGCCAAGTTCCAGTAACTACCATTGACCTGTAGGGTACTCAATATCTTTGCCATCTATAATAGGAGAAGTCAACTTCTTTCTTTCCTCGATGCAATGACATAAGAAATAGTTTGTTCCTTCTTCATTGTCTTCTATCACAATAACTATGCAAACACATGTCCTAAAAAAAAAAGGTTTCAACTCAAATTTAAATTACATATTAATTTCAATGGACATAACTCAATACAAAAATTGTAAATAACCATTTACCTTGTCACACCAAAATCAAAATTTCATCAAAGTCCTTGGATGTTGCAACTTCATCTGGAGAAACAAGTCATAATGCCTGTGGAGGTTGATAACTGGGAAGTGGAGTTAGAGGCCTACAAATCCATCCATCCACCCATTCTTGTGAATCACACTCAGTAGTGAAAATTTGATACAAGATGCACAAAAAACATGCCAACTTTCTTGTCCATGTGGCCCACGAAGTAGCGTTTGAGCTAAAAATGAGTGCATATCATTGGACCCTGTGAGTGTCATACAATCCTCGTAGTTAGCAATTTTTTGTTCCTCTATCAACCAAAAATATATATGAACTATGGAATTTTCTTGAGAACCTCGGGCCATGTTGTCAATACACCATTCCACTATGCTCTTTGCATCTTTCAATTTAGCACCATCTTTTACTTCAACTCTTCTCTTGCAAGAGCTCTTTTCACACATGCCCCTGCACCATCATGCTCTCCTTTTCCATGTCCAGCCTCAGTGAAACTCCAAATATGTTACACACCCATCTTGATGTGCATCCTACTCATCAATAAAACATTTTGTGCATTCTTAAACTGAGACGTGTAATTATCTGACCATATATAATGTTGATTGAAGTGGATGTCCCTATCAGACAAGTTTCCATAAAATAATTGGAAACACCCTTGCACAAATTCAGTAGAATGAGTATGATCATCACTGATATAAAAGTGGTACTCTCTTAAAAAATTTTTTGATCATTCTTTATATTGTCAGGAGAATGTATAAATGTTATATGCACAAAAATGGCAACTGTATTGAGTTGTAATATTGTGATTGAACCTCCATTTGTGGTTGTAATGTGTAATTCTCAAAATCGACCACTGAAACAATAGTACCAATAGGAAATGTGTCCTTGCATATCTTGAACTATTCATCCAACCATCGAGCTCTGTGTGTATGCCTAGCATACTCATAAACAATTTCATCCTTAAATTTTCTCATAAATTGAAAAAAAGCATATGTTCTGTAACTAGCTCACACCGTTTAGACTCCTTTCCATCTTTCAACTGGTATGGTATTGATTTATATTTATCAAACTCAACTAAATTATGTCCTATTGCACCTCAATTTTCTCATGGATGTAACTTTCCAATTTAGGTAATCCACACGTACCACAACTTCCATCTAAAAAATCCTGACTATAAAAAAATTGTCCAACTTCTCTTTCACAAAATATCATAGGAATGAAATCCTGGAAGATATTGGTGGAACTTGAACACCACATTCGATAACATAGTTTTAGAATGAAAATAGAATGAATACGTAAAAATTTAGCATAATGCATCATAAATTCAACATGTTGCCTACAACAACAAGTGGTGCGAGCGTGGTTGATTTTCACATAGAATGGTTTCAACATTTCAAAAAAATGTTGACTAATTTTAATTTCTAGATGCTCCTATTCAAACTTATGAAAAAATTGAGTTTGAGTCATATCTAAGAAATGCTTTGGATGTGGTTCACGATTAGTAGAACCAACTCTCTCCATTTTACAACATCTCTTGTATTAGGTGAAACTCTAGTGTTATCATGCCAAAATTGAATAAAAACTTCTCTTATAGCATCAGATATATCTTTGTCCTTATGGTGCTCTAGTAGAAAATGCCCAAAAATCGGTGTTATTGAGTGATTGAAGGATATTACGTCTTTCAATTGCTTTCATTAGAGTTTTTTGATTAACTTTCAACATTCGACTTGTTTGCGTAATCAAACGTTGTTTTTTGTTGATTCACTTACAACACTAGTAGCAAGTACATGACACACAATATTACTATCCCTTGTGCATCTCTTGACACCAACAAAGTGTGATATGCATCATGAAGGTTTTCAAACAATTGTAGAGGTTTGACCACGTATATTAGATGTTGTCAATCCTAAGGTGTTTAATGTAGGTCTCATTTTAATCAATTTCATCAAACTAACCAACAACTGACATCTTTGGGAATCATTTAAAATTTCAAAATGATTATCCCAAATTTTAGTGGCTTTTCTTCTTGATTTTCCATTCAAAAAGTTTTGTCAGACATTGGTTTCAAAATGTTCTCATCAATTTCAATAAAATAATTAGGTTTCTTACGTAAAATCCTAGGAGGTGTTTTTGTCAAATTTTTCTTGTCTACAGTTTCAACCTGAATTTCTGATTCACATTTTCATTGTCTCCTTCAATTTCAACATCAACTACATCATGAGTATTTAATTCTTCTTCAACATTGATAGTAAAAACATCTTCATCACGAGTATTTAATTCATCTTCAACATTGACAGTAGAAACATTACTGGTTCCTCATTGCTTACAATAGTAGGGGTTGAAGATGAACCTCTTCTTGATTCACGAAGATTCCGCATTCGCTCAACATTTTGAAATTTTTTGCCTCTAATTTTTTTGGTGTTTTTTACTTATTGACTTCCTTTTTGACTTTGTTTCTTGTCTCCCATGATGTTTTGCTTTCGGTGATAAGAAAAATGTGCGAAAGTGACAAAATTTCATAAGTAATTCATACAAGTAAGGCCAAATAGTAAAAATCACATGGTAATTCAAATGTTGGGATGCGTGTAAATATGATTTAATAATTATGATCACACTTTATAAACCATGATCATGGTTTATAAAGTGTGATCATGGTTCTAATATTAAACACCACGTGATCATTCGGTTTATAAAGCGTGATCGCGGTTCTATTATCATCAAATCCGACCCTCAAGGCTCGGGAAAATTTTTTTCCCAACCAAAGCTATGGGAGGTCATTATGGCGTGTAAAAGGTCAAAAACTTCAAATTTCTCTTCCATGGACTTGAACCATGTTGAAAAATTGAAAACATCTCACAAAAATGGTACCATCGCGTAGGGGAGACTATTAGCTTCATAGAAATATTGATTTTAAAGTGAATAGAATAAGATAAATATCATTTTATAATTTTTTACTAACAGTAGGTCTTTAAGACATTTTTTTCGTGAATGTTCATGTCTACGTTTAAGACTGCAACTTTTGTTTCGCTTATCAAAATGTGATAAAACCTATACCATCCCAAGCATGGAAAAATTCTATACACGTTTAAAAAAATATATTTGATTTTGATATTTTTGATATAGTTATGGCGGGAAAATGGAAAGTGCTCCATTTTCTAAAAAATTTTGAGACCACTTTCATGGAAAAAATCATAAAAAAATATTGCTTCAAAAAATATACAAAATAAAATCCATCCCAAGATAGATAATGACATCTAACTTTTCACCAAAGGAAAAAAAATAACAAGATTTGGTCATCCAAATCACGGGCTTAAAATGGACTGAGTCTGTAATCTTATAGGTTTTTTTCAAAAAAAAACCAAGTCATATAATTTTGAGGACCAAAATAGAAGTTAGCAAATAACCAACAATAGTTAGTCATCCCGAGAGATCATAAAGAAGCATGGATGAAATGAACTCATAACTCTAAAGTCGAAACGACAAAACGGTTTGAGATGTAACTTATAAGAGAAGAGGGTTCTCCATAATTTGTGTTCCCTAAATCTATGCCCCAGCTCTGGGAAGGGGAAAGAGAAAACTGATCAATGCATGAAGTTTACTAGAAGAAATATGATCAATGCAAGGAGCTTCTAAGCATGCTAATAAAATGGAAGGTTGATCAAAGCGGTAAGCCTTCAATGCAATGAAAAAAGAGTAGCCATCCTTCTAGGGTATGGTTTACTTTATACATAATAAATATGGAAAAAATGATATATAATAGCCATCCTTCGAGGGATCGATCTAGTTATTTTAATTTTCTTTTGACTTTGATTTTCCTATTTCTCTTTTTCTCTTTTCTTTTGCATGAACAATTGTCCTTCGAGGGAGTAGTCTATTTTTAATAACTTTGACTTTTGAGGAGAGCATCCATGAATTTTTACTTTACATGGAGAAGAGTGGGAATAGCTAGGTCGATGGCATAAAAGGGGATAATGAATGTAAAAGATACACCCTGGACCCTTTGCATGGTTCCAATAGGTAAATAAAAGGGGGATGGATGTAATTATCAAAGAGTTCTCATGAAAGGGAGAACCTATCCATAAGGAATATGCTACGGGAAGAGTCGTAGTACCCATATTTAAGGTCAAATCTAGGAAGTGACAGTAGACCATATAATTCCATATCATCACAATGAAATATGAAAGAGGCTAAAATGGAGGAATGATCTCGAGGATATGACTAAGATCTCACTTTGGTGGATGTGCTAACAATAGAATGGTCGTAAGTACAATGCGTTAAGAGGTTCCACTTCTAGTTTACCATCAATAGAGGCCATTCGATAGGCTCCTGACCCATACTTGTGTGTGACAATGTATGGTTCAATCCGATGAGGGAACATTTTCCACATCGGTTCCTTTCTAGAGTAGTGACATTCGATTTTATTTTAGGAAGAGGCAACAACATAAAAGTCATGTTAGGATAGGATATAATTAGATCTTGGAGACGAGCGAAGATAAAAAACTATGTGCTACACTAAGGAAGTGAAGAAAATATATATCCCTAAAGAAAAGAAGAGATGGTAACTTGGAATGAAAATATGGTGCCTTAAGGGGAGGAAAAATATGGCCGCGAAAGTAGACCTAGAAGGAGAGTAAATGGTCCCCAAAGGGAGGGATAAGTATGGCCACAAAAGTGGACTTTGGATGAGGTGAAGATAAATTTAGACTAGATTAGATATGTGCCACACCTCGGAAACATGAATAACAGCCACAAAGGTGGGCTTAGGAAAAGGATATGGTTCCTCTAAGATAGGCACAAATATGGCCACAATGGTGGTCTTTAGGTAAATCTATGGTGTTCCCAAGGGAAGCACAAATATGGCCACGAAGGTGGTTGTAGGGGGAGGAGATGATAGAAATGTTGGCTGATAAGATCGGATGAGATAAGCTAGATAAGATAAGATGATGTCGAGTATGGAGAGGAACTAATCCATGAACAGATTGATCCTAGAATGAAGTCCCCCTAGCATCAAGTGATCCATGGGGAATAGGATGTATGGATGAGGAAGAAGATATGAAAGGATCAATGAGAAAGGGGATGTTCCCCCAGTGAGAGGGATATGGATAAGTTAGTGTATGTTAGAAGAGATAAAATGGGGTCATAGGGGTGGTGTATCAAGGAAAACATCATCGATTAATAAGGGAGGACCCTCATTACAAGAAATGATGTGCGGAGGAGAGATGATAGAGGATGATGTGGAAAAATTAGGAGACTTAATATTTTGGATGGGTGTAGAAATAGGAATAGAATTGGTCATGGATGAAATGGTATATGGAGAAGGATAAACCTCAAGAAGGTCATCCCTCTCAATAAGATCACTGAGATGATGGTTTGAAGGGCCTTACAATGTTCAATGTCATGACTCGGGGTATGATGATAGGCACAAATGTGGTAGGAATTAAACCATGAGGGCTTCAAACTATTTGGTTCAAAGGCCTTGATAGGTGGAAGCATGATGGCGGAGATTTATAGTAAATGTTTGAGGAACTTTGCATATGATTTGATGAGGGTATCATGAGAGGTCTTGTGAGATGATGCCAATTTTGAGGATGAAGGTGGATTGTTTGAGGTCCAGGTGTTTTGTTTTCCATTTTGATGGTGATTTTTGTTTTATAAGAAGGGTTGGATGATTTAGGATTGGACTGATTGGTAGGTAGAGGCGTTTTAGATGGAGTTGGTCCTAGGATAGAGTCAAACCTGTTTGCATTTTGATTGGTTGATTGATCGTGATGAAGGAGGTGGTCCTAGGATGGATGGATGTGGCCCCAAAATGGATGATGTAGGTTTGGTCTTGGTTGAGGATGATGTGGTTATTGAGGTTCATGTAGAGAGGAAGGTGGTGTAGGATGGAGGAATATCAATCTTCTTATGAGGCCGTGAAAGTGACCTTTGAGGAAAGGTACCGAGGGTTTTGGATTTATTCATTGAACAAGCACCCTTGGGAGGGATGGACAATGATTTCAGGTTCTTGAGGGCAAGGTCGATTGGACGTGGTGTTCAGCTCTCAGGAGGAAGTAATTTTTGCATGATTTGTTCTAAGGAAGATGAGTATAGGCTTGATGTGGGAATGTATTATTGTGTGGATGAGATGGGAGGGTCACCTATAGTTGTTGTAAGTTGAAGTGCTCTCCAATATTCTTCGAATGATGAAGGTGGTGTGGAAGAAGAGGAAGATGATGGAGATGTGGTCATGATAGTTGATGTGGTGGGTGTGGGTAAGAGCATGAAAAGAGGAACTGATATTGATTCTAAGGATGTTATGATGGGAAAAGGTGGAATAGATGTGTATGGGGGAATAAAATCTAATGAAGTAGATGGGGTAGATACATGGTGTAGGATCAATCTAGATGTGTTTTTTCATGTGACACACACAGAGAAGGGAAATAATGCATAAAGGACAAAGGAGAAAATAGGGGAAAATGAAAATGATAGATGTAGATGTGGAGATAGAAAGAGAAAGGGGTGTTTGGATGATGCGGTTGATGAGGTCAAATTAATGATGTTAGCTACTAAAGAAAACTAAAAAAATCAGAAAATTGAGAGTTTACGATACCTCAAATGCGTGATGTGGATGAACGGGTGAAAAATGATTGATCTTTATTCATGAGCTCATTACACATGTAAAACAAGGATACCTAAGAAGAAAATAGATTAGATGATATATGCTATGGGTTTCCCGACAAAGCCATCTCCAAGAAGCGTTGCCTTAATTTTGATACCTAAGAAGAAAATAGATTAGATGTCAACCCCCATTTGATAAAAAAAAAAGTGAAGTAAAAGATAGAAAAGTAGATGTTGTTAGTGCTCGATAATAATCTCACCCATTTTGTTGAGACTTGCTTGTTTTATCTGCTTCTCGTGTTCGGTTTTCCCATAGGTTGTGCCTAGTGCTCTCAGATTTTCCCATTTATTTTTTGTTCTTCCTCCTTTGGGTTGAATGTTTGGTTATGGAGTGTGCTATTTTTAATTTTCCCTTTGGAAGTAGACTGGTTTTATCTGAAATGGGATTGTTTTCTTTGGTAAAGGTTTTCCTTGATCGTGTTTTTATTTCTCCATTTCTCTTGCTATGTTGTTTATTATACGTGGAATTTTTTAATTGGTGCGGTGAAGCGTGTTCAATTTGTAAACTTACAATTTTCCTATGAAATTCACAAACTACAACTTTGGTCCCCGATGAATATTCCTCAAATATTCATGACCATAAAGTTAGCACAAACAAATTTTTCTTTCCGCCCCAAAGGTGTACATGTGGTGCAAAATGAATGGATGCAGGATATGATGCATAGTTGTATTTATGCACTTTAAGGAGAAAAAATGTTAAGAATATAAAAATTTTCCTTGAGGTCCAGAAGGACACATGGTTTTGGTTTTAAAGAAAGCAAAGAAGCGGGTCATCGGGGATTTCTGGTACTTTTGGGTATTATGTAAAAATAAGGTAAAATTACAAAAATTCCCGCATCTCCACTAACATCAAGATATGGTTACGTGTCGCGCTGTGTTGAAAGTAAAAAGGTGGATGAGTGGGTCAAAGTTTTCAAAAGTATCAAAGTGTTAAAACATGGCAAAATTGCAAAAAGTGCTCCCAAAGCCCGCATTGGCAAAGGTGTCTCCACGTGGATGGCTCATTTTCAAATTTGAGAAGGGTACAATGAATGGTGATGATGCAATGCATTTATTTCTACCGCCATCAATGCTTTTACTCAAAAATCAAGGACATTTAAAGTTTATGAATGCATTCTTCATTTATGATTAGTTTGCTAGTTCTTGTTGTTTTTATCAAAGTGTCTTATTGTGAGGTATTGCATTTTCAATTGTGGAATTCAATTGGAGAACCAAAGGATTTCGAACTTACTATTTTAGTTCCAAATCGCTCGGGTGCCCGCGAGGAAGACTAGTAAGAGTTTGAAATGCTTGTGTTTTCTTCTTGTCAGCAAGGTAAATTGAGATAAAGCTAGGGTTTTGAAGATGAAGACTTTACCCTCTTTGTTCTCGCTTGTGTCGGGAATCACAAGCAATTTGGATAAGATTATAGATATGATTTAATGGGTGCCGATTTAAATGACTTCCTCTAAAGGCTAAGTGATCCCCATAAGAATGAATCTTTGAAAGCAATTCAAGAAAGCCGCATTGTTAAAGCTGGTGTCATCCCGCCTTCTGTTCATTTCCCGGAGTTAGTATGTCATTGTGCCATGAATTACGATCCTAAAAATGAGAGGTGTTAGATGGAAGTGGGGATGTAGTATTGACATTAACACAGTTTTTGTCAGGATTATGTTAAAATTGCCTATTATCACAACCCCAATCACCATAGGCATTAAATTGGCTCTAGCCGATTATCAAGAAAAGAAGAAGGATTTTGCCAAACTTATAAGTTCAAAATGGCTCCTCACAAAAAGAAAACTGTTAGGATCCCTAAGAAATTGGTTAAGGCATAGTTTATTGAGGAGGTAGAGGATCTTATTGTACTATTGAGCCGAATGGCAGGTCTAGAAACTATGAATGAATTTAAGGAATGGATGACTACATACATGTGGATTATCCTGGAGAGAAAAGGAAGTATTTGTTGGGCTACCTTCATTGCAGATGCACTTCATGAACACATGGTAGCTCTAGTAGCGAGAATTGAGATGGGAGAAATTACAAACCTTGAATTCTATATGATGACATACCTCATTTATAATGTTGTTGGCCACAAACATTTCCTAGGGCTATCACCACGTGCTGATTTCAAGCATTGTCAAATGCATGAGATTTTTCCTCAGTTGCAACTGGCTAACTGGAGTGGAAATGTAAGGTTAGTAAATGATGCCTTTTTACACCAATTATCTATCTTTTGAACTAGAATGGGGGCAATACAAAATTTCTCAAAGAGGCTAAGCATGTAATTATGGAATATGGTTGTTACTTTATTCAGTATAAGAAGTTCACATATATAAGAGTCAATGGTTTTGAAGGAAAGCCTTATAAGTTGCCCCGATATGTTGATGAAAAACTAATTTTGTGTGATTTGGAAAGGCAATTGACTCCTGTACATAAATTGATTGTTGGAAAGCATAAAACAAATATCAAGTTCCCCATTAGAATTGGAAGGTATTCATGTCCTTCCATCATAAAGGCTAGGCTGATCGGTGAAGAATTGGAGAAATTTAACATGGAAAAGTTTGAGGCAAGGCCAAATTATGATATTAGATGGGTGTTCACCAATATTGCAAACACTTTTGATCATGAGCCCTATTTTGAATATTATTGGATGAATTGTAGAGATGAGGAAGAAGTTAGGTTAAGGGACTTTTCCAGGATGACCTTGTCACAAATAATTGACTATAAAATTGTAATTATCCCGAGAGGGGATTGTAGATGATCCTCACACAATAAGTAGGTTCTATATTGATCAAAGAGTGCAGGATTAGGCATTTCCCCTCTAGATTGGAATGTGGATGAATCTGATAATGCTTTTTTAGAATAACTGATTTTATGCGAGAGAAATGTAAATTGGTTGACTCAAAATAATATTGATCTGTCAATCCAGAACACAAAGATCTTAAGCAATTTCAAGAGATTGGGAAATTTGAGTGAGGATATTCCACCCTTGAGGGAGGATGTAGAAAAAATGGATCCACTAGGTGGAAAAGCCCCTCAATTACCAACTAAAAGACCTACTACTGAATTCATTGATGAATGGACATCGGACCACTAGTGGAACTAACACTTCTATGTCAGTTCTCATGTAGAATACTGAAGAAATTCTTGTTGATGTGAAATCACAACACCCCTCGAATGGCTTCAAATCTAAGTGGAGAATCCGGTGTGACTACATAACATGGGACCATCTCTCAAGCTGTGGGACTTGCGGACTTGAGATGGCCCTCCAGAGAAAGCTAGCTTCTTCTTCCTGATCCTAATGCTAAACTAATCCTAATATAGAAATGACCTCTAACTACACCTATCCTAACAAAGCTAAGGAAACAACGAGAGAGAATGTGCATAAAGAGGGAAATCCTACACTAACGAGGTGATAACACCAAGAAAAGGGGAGTGCTGGTCATAATCTCAGCTGCCTAAAATGGAGAGAGGTGACCAATGGAAATGATAGACAGATGCATCATAGACCAAAGATAGAGTTCACACAGAACACCACTTCAAACCCATTAAACACGTCTCTCAAAAAAACCTCCAATAGATATCAGAAGTATGCACAGTACACCCTGCAACGATGAGAAGCAAGAAGAGATAATAAAATAAGGAAGGATGGAAAAATGCATCACAAAAAAGATTTTATTGCTCCATGAGTTCACACAGTACATCGTCAGTGGGCAAGATGCAAGAAAATTTCATTACATAGCCAACAATGGAGGCTTAAGCTCCACATTCAACCCGAGGGGAGAAAAAAAGAGGGGGCATGAGAGAAAAGATGACCAACCTTTAGAAATATGCCCCTCCTTTATAATATATAGAAGAATAATAGAATGAGAGAGGGATAATTTGAATCCTACTTCAACCACCCCAAGATTACATTGAATCCACCTACTCTAACCACCCCATAAAGCGTCAAAATTCACCTGCAACAATGATGGGTTTTACTGCAAGAACCATGCCCCCATGTGTTGTTCCTTACTGGGAAAGAAAGGAGTCCATTCTTCATCATGGTAATAGGTGAGAGAATTGACAACTTCAAAAATGGCAAACCAGATCATCAATGGTCATAGGTGAGTAGTAGGTCGGGAGCTCTCACGAAATGTCCTTTCCCACTCAATTTTGAGCTCCTGGTTGAAATACATGGTCATTCATTGGCTGTGGTTAGGTATTTAACATGGGCTCGCAATATACTGAACGATTCTATCCATACGAAGTCTGTCATCACCAATCCGACAACCTTTGTGATAATTCTTTCTTGGGAACTCCTCATGTTATGATTATTTACTAATACACAACTTTTAGTTTGGTGGATGGAATCTGGAAACACAACAACAAACATAACACAATAATACCATAGACTATGATAAGAAGGAATGATGATAAATCTGAAATATAAGTGTAAATTATAATATCAACATGAAATTGTTACAATCTCACCCATGAAGTACTTCAAGTGTTCTGACTTCACTTGCCTTACAATAATAACTATGGGAGAAACTTCACAATTACACCTCTTAATGGCTTCTTTAACACACCTTCAAAATGATGGCTTCCTTTACATACTTACTCATACAATATTTCTCACTACTTCTTTCTATGTTAAATGAGGGGGGTGGCTTCTCTATTTATAGAACTTATAGGCTTATCTATCTTATCTCTAAGATAGGATAAGAAATCTACTCTAATGAATCATATTTCATACCTTAACTCTTATCTGTACATGTAAGCTTATCTTTTAAGATAAGATAAACCTTATCATTTCACATGGGTTCCACATTTTTAGACTTTTTACAAATAAAATACACAAAATATTTATGACCTCACTCCTTGTCCTTATTACCAATATAATATTTCTAATTCCTAATCATGTAGACCCTACTTCTCTACTTACCCTAACTTTGACATTTTAACATTACCGAATCACTTACGACAAATATTTACTTTTTACCACAACATTCCTATTGTACTTTGACTATTACCGTACTATACATTATCGGCGCGTGAAACCGACATCACTTTGTTATCTTCTATCGAGATACTACTAATTATACTTAACAACATCCTATTCCTAATGTACATAAATTAATAAAATAGAAATTACGGAGGAAAATTTTAATCTCGACATTTTTCCCCTTCCTAGCTTCTACTCCATCCTCGGAGTAGACTCTTATGGACATTCTAAAGCTAGTGCCTGGAAAATATTTAACTTGTCATGGTTGACCCATTTCATAATGGGAGTACCATCCAATTCCTCCAGTCGGTATGTACCATTTTCATGCACAACTACTATTTTGTAGGGCCCCATCCATTTTGGAAGAAATTTTCTCTGTCTTCTTTTTGTATCTGGAATCATATACTAGAACCAAGTCATTCACATGAAATGGAGACCAACGGATCTTTTGATAAAAGTATTCATTCTCGCTTCATTTTCTTCTTATAGCTTGTATCATTCACTATTTCCCTCATTTCCTCTAGCAAATGAAGATGTGCCAACCTTTCTTTTACTAAATCACTTTCATCCATCCTTTCATTTTTCATAACTCTCACAATGGGAATATAAAACTCAATAGGAAGAATTGGATCAATGTCATAAGCCAACTAAAATGGGGAGTATCATGTTGTTGAATTTGATGTTGCCCTATATGCCCACAATCTTTGCATGAATCCTTTTATCCCACTTATGTATCTCGTAAGGTGCATCTTTTGCTAGAATTTGACACAACACAAAATTTGTCCATTCCACCTATCCATTTGTGCTTGGCTTGTATGTTGTTGCCTTCACTTGTGCTTAATAGAAAACTTGTTGACTAGGGCTTCTACCACCTCGTAATGAAGTGGATTCCTTGATCACATCATTACAATTTCTAATGGGAAACCAAATCTAGTGACAATGCATTCATATATGAACCTTGCCACTTAATCCATAGAAGCTATTTTCAATGGCCTAACTTAAACCCACTTGATTAAATAATGTGGCAACTACAATATACTTATTTTGGTGTGGGGTAGTTAGAAGTGGACCTACAATGTCTATTCCCAATTTTTCAAAGGGACCAAGTGGAATAATAGGGCATAATGGAGTGATGAAGTCTTACGAGTACCATGTGTTTGAAAAATATCACATGTCTTACAATAATTATATAAATCTCTAAAAAGAGTGGGCGAGAGATAACTGTATCCAAGATCCTTCTTATTGTAAGTTTTCCAGAGAAGTGTCCTCCACATGTACCATTATGGAATTCTTCTATCGGCTCCTTCCCTTGATCACGTGCCCTCTTGACTTATCCATTAGGTCCTATTCAAAATAATACTCCTGCATAATGGAATATGGATTGCTTGAGTAATCTTCCTCTTATCCATAGCACCATCAAAAAAGTTGAATTCATTGGATAATTCCAAATATCTATGTATTCACTAGGAAAGGATAACAATGTTGCATCTGGGAAATCATCATCATCACAAGATGAACCTAAACCCTCATAGGCCGAGAGAGTGCATTTGCATTGACATGCTTCTTCCTAGCCTATCTATAATATCAAATTCAAATTCTTGTAGCAAAATTATCCATCTTGCTATCCTGGCTATAAATTTCTGAGTAATCTTCCTCTTAGCCTCTTTGCATTACTTCAGCACTTCTCATTTGTGCTGCTCCCAAAGTAATCTAGATGATCAAACTTGGATCAAAATTCATTCTAAGGCATCGGTATACACTGATAATTCCTTTAAAATATGAAGACACAAGGGCTTGTATTCAAAAGCTCATGCAGGGATTGTTCATAAGTAACATCCTTCTTGAGAAATGGGATAACAATTTTTGAAATCTTGATGGAAATCATCTAAAAATGATCTCAACTTACTTCTAGATAGGAAATGGTAACTCTTTAAACCCTAGGATCGGTACAATAACATCTCTGGATACAACATGCCCTAACAAAACTCCTTTAGAACATCCAAAGACACACTTTGTAGGGTTAAGTGAGGCTTGTGCTTCATCTAACCTTTGAAATTCTATCTCCGTCTCAGTGCGGGTGGTCTATCTTACTCCCATATATACAAAAATCATCCGAAATACTCTGATGAAGTTCCCAATGTAGGGTTAAAACACCCTATTCATCAAATGTTGGAACATTTCCGGAGCATTACACAACCCAAAAGGCATAACTCTATAAGCAAACGTTCCCCAAGGAGTGGTGAACATGGTCTTCAGCTGATCTTTCTCCACTATACGAACTTGGTTGTATCCGCTATATCCATCAGCAAAACTATAGCACTCCTGGCCAGCTACTTCATCCAAGATCTGATCTGAGAATGGAAGAGGGTAATGATCCTTCTTTGTTTCCTTATTGAGCTTCCTATAATCAACACAAATGCGTAGCTTCCCATTATTTTTTATTGAGATCACAATGGGAGAAACCCATTCTAAATTCTCCATAGAAAATATGAATCCTGCATCAAGCAACTTATCTATTTCTTCTTTTATAGTCTTGGAAAAATTAGGATTCATTCTATATGGCATTTGCTTTATGGGCTTAACACCATCTACTTGCTCAATATAATGTTCTACCCAACTTATTTGACGGAGTTCCTTATAATCAAAAGTGAATAGGTGTATGTACCTTTAAAAGAGCTGGAGGTACCATTCCTTCTCACTCTCCATCACAACATCACCAATCTTTATTTGTTAGAGACAATCATCAATTTCTTCTTCAGATAATTTTATGGGTTCATGAGTCGGTGTGATTGGAAGGATATCCATGACCGAAACATCAACCTCACTTTCTTCATCTTTTGTGTCCACTTCACTGGTACTAGAGTAATCAGAGGATGTCCAATCATTAGTTTCATCACTTGAATCCGCAGTTACGCCTTATGATGCCGAGGGATCACATTTATCTTCACCCTCTCTCTCTGCCACGTCCAATTGTCGTGAAGCCTTCATTCCAGGTATTTTCTTGCATGAACTCTCCTTAGCAATGGTCTTCCCAACAACATTGGGTGCGCAACAGTACCATTTTTCATCACCGAAAGTCTACCACACATACAACACCCATAATGAGATATTGCCACATTTGAAACAACACCTTCTCGGTTTAGTTTTTCCCTTATTTATGACCTTAACATAAGTGTTGAGGGGCGATCAATTTTTAAACCCAACATATTCATTACAGACTTAGTCATTACATTAATTGCAGCACCTCCATCAACTAAGACATCATGAATTGAAATACCATTACATAATACCTCAACTTGTGGAGTGTAGGGATCCGCCTCTACCTCCAAAACAGGTACCTCAACCTCCTTCCTTCGTCGAGCATTGAGTCCACTTCGCATCTCTCGCCTCTTCTCAGAAGATATAACCAAGAGTTGACCATATGTAATATTTGCAGGCCTTTTGGATAGATATTCTAAGATGGAGTATGGTCCTTGTCCCTGTGAAATAAGAAAATCCTGCACACCCAACTTTCTTCTCCTATGTTTCTTACTAGTTTCTCCTTTCATCTTCTTAGGATCATTTCCATCTTGGTTATCTTTTTCTTTCTTTCTTTTGTTACAAACACATCTGCTTCATTATTTATACTCTTATCTACTACATCAAAAGAATTCATAGGTGCTTTTCCTTTATCATTATCTCTTGTACTAGATGTAGAAGCTCTATCTGGACAATTATACTTATAATGACCCTTTTTATGACAACCATAACATACAACTTCAGAAATATTTATTTTTGGACCTATATCTCCTCCCTGAGAACTAAATTCCTTTCCTTGAAGAAGATTAATAGTTAACTAACCCATCTTCTTGAGAAAATCTTCATACTCAATAGATGTACTAGGGAAAAGATTTGTGCTCACCGAGAGTGGTTGCGGATTCTGGACCAAAGGTGTTGGTGTAGGCTCTACCTTAGCAGTAATTTCTTTGGGATCCTCTTCCATGCTTTATTCTTGCCTTCTTATAATCTCCTTTGCTTGTTCAATGGTAGTTGAGTGGTCATACTTCACTCGTTGTCTAATCTCTGGCTTCATCCCAAGAATGAAGTGCTTACAGAGGAGATTATCCATGTCATTCATCAACCCATCCACTAATCCTTCCTTCCAGATCTGGGCATCGAACTTCCTCCTTAGCTTTAGAACAAGGGCATGATAATCCCTTATCTTCTCCTTCTCTCCTTGGGATAGCTTTGTGATCTCAATCATGAGATTTGCATATTTCTGTTGTTCACCAAATTCTTCAAGAAAATTTTCAGTTAATAAATCCCATGATTTTTTCACATTATCACCTAGTGTTTTAAACCACCTAAGGGCTGAACCATCCAAAAAGGTAGGAAAAATTCAGTCCATTGTTCCCTTCTTATGAGGCCATTACAAATGCAAGATTGTTTAAATTCTTGAATGAAAGAGGAAGCATCTTCATTAGATTGGGATGAAAAAATAGGAATATTCCCTATTTTCAAAAGTAATCACAATGAAATACCAACCCACAAGTACAATCAACAAGACTTATGTGCACAAATAATTGGAATCACTATAATATAAAGTGACTTTACACCTTTCTATAGTAAAATAGAAATGACCATGGTAAACTATGGTAAAACTTGACTTACTATGTAGTAAAAATGACTTTCTTGTGGTAAACATTATTCATGGTAAAAAGTGAAGTTCTTTGCGGTAAATACTATTCACGGTAAAAGTGACTTTCTTGTGGTAAATACTATTCATGGTAAAAAGTGACTTTACCATGGTATCTACTATGCAGCTTTAAAAACAAGGTTACCCTCCAAATGTTTTCTATCTAAGTGGGAATAACTCTTTAAAATCCACAATGAGGAATGGTCCCTAAGAATGGAACCAAAATGTCATCACCAATCCGGCACTATGATAATTCTTTACCAGAACTCCTTGTGCTATGATTATTTACTAATGCATAGCTTTTAGTTTGGTGGATGGAATCTGGAAACACAACAACAAACATAACACAAGAATACCATAGACTATGATAAGAAGGAATGATGATAAATCTGAAATATAAGTGTAAATTATAATATCAACATGAAATTGTTACAATCTCACCCATGAAGTACTTCAAGTGTTCTTGACTTCACTTACCTTACAACAATAATTATGGTAGAAACTTCACAATTACACCTCTTAATGGCTTCTTTAACACACCTTCAAAATGATGGCTTCTTTTACACACTTACTCATACAATATTTCTCACTACTTCCTTCTATGCTAAATGAGGGGGTGGCCTCTCTATTTATAGAACTTCCAAGCTTATCCATCTTATCTCTAAGATAGGATAAGAAATCTACTCGACGAATCATATTGCATACCTTAACTCTTATCTGTACATGTAAGCTTATATTTTAAGATAAGATAAACCTTATCATTTCACATGGGTTCCACATTTTTAGACTTTTTACAAATAAAATACACAAAATATTTATGACCTCACTCCTTGTCCTTATTACCAATATAATATTTCTAATTCCTAATCATGTAGACCCTACTTCTCTACTTACCCTAACTTTGACATTTTAACATTACCGAACCACTTACGACAAATATTTACTTTTTACCACAACATTCCTATTGTAATTTTAACTATTACTATACTATACATTATTGGCGGCATCGCATACAAAGATCGGTCATTTGTTATCTTCTATCGAGATGCTACTACTAATTATACTTAACAACATCCTATTCCTAATACATGCATTAATAAAATGGAAATTACGGAGGAAAATTTTAATGTCGGCAAGATCACATGGTAGCCCCGCACTTTTTAAGATTCGTCCCCCTCCTTTACACTCTTGAAGAAGCACCATCGAGGCACATGGCATCATCTGTGGGCCTACTCTATTTCCTTTGTATTCTACCTAAGCCCTTCCTATTGGTGGAGACACTATGCCTGATCCTAGAAATATGGAGGCTCAGTGCACATTTGGGACCTACCTCGGAGTTTACCTTTGGAGTTACACCAAGATGACATGTGGAGCCTTGTTGGTCCTTTGACTTAACCGATTCAGGCCTGCTCTTCCCCCTCTTTGACTCTAGCCACATGGCGAGCATGCGCTTGTTTAGGGACCACCTTTGGATTTTAACCTTGAAGATGCTGAGCTGACGCGTGGAGGCTTCCTTCAGCCTATCCCGAGCTTGGAATTTTCAACGACCAAAGTGTCTCTTTTTCGAACACGGGACACGTGGAAGGAGAGTGATAGTTCGGGGTTTCTCTTTGGGCCATACCTTTGAAATTACACCGATGAGGCATGTGGCACCTTTCACGGCTCTGCTCCACCTCCCTCATGTTCTGCCCAAGTTCTTTCTATTTGACAAAGGCTTTATGTCTGACCGAGACACGTGGAGGCTTCCGCTGAATCTGTGATACTTAGTCGATTCAACAACCAACTCTTCTTCCACTTAGACTCCTCGGCCACGTGGCAAGCCCGCACACACTTGGTGACTTCACCTTGGATTCTACCCTTGGAATTGCACCGATGAGATACGTGGCTCTTCTTCTTGGTCTGGATGCTTGGCCCCAGGTAGACTCGTATGTGAAGTCGATAACTTTGATCCCTTCTCTAATTATTTTTATTGAGCCCCTGGTCTCTTTTAACGTTATCATCCTTCTTCGCGACCCCTCCCCTTCATTGTTGGATTTGAAATGTGGGCTCACATGACTAAACCAACCCTTCCAATTTTCTTCTATGTGGGGTCGTGTTTGATCAATTGTTTCAGGGGGGGAAATTGAGATAATGGTTTGGCAACTCATGGGGACATCTTCCCGCTAAATGAAGAGACCATTAGCCTTGGAAGTGTCCATTGGGCATGGATTCAAGAATGAGATCCTAGTCTTGATCTTGTCCCCTGAAATTACGAGCGACTACTTGCACTCTCAATTTTCATAAGATAGTCTTGAAGGTGAGGTTCGAGAGTAGAAAATTTTATCGACACAGGGCTTTCCCTGTCCACTGAAAGGGCTCATTACAATATTCACCTGGAGGTACATTGAATCCACATAGTGATACAACCATAGAGCAACAAATCACCACAACACCACTATGTACAAAATTGAAAATCATACATATCTCAAGTGGGATATGCGAGTGTGCAAAGGCACTTGTTCTACTAAAAGAAAATCTACTCCTACTCCTACACTAACCCTAACAAAGAAAAGTTACACAAATCCTACTACAAGAAGGGAGAAATAGCTTCCCTTTCTCAAAATAGGCAGCCATGTATCTGATTTGGCACTAAACATGGCTGTTATAATGAGTGAAAAACCGACAAGAGGCCAGTCCTCCACCCATATCATCAAGGTATCAACATCAATCAAAAATACCTCCTCAAGCTAATTGGCATTGGACTTGTTGGAGGTGTTGATGGCGACCCTTGGTGCTTTGATACTCATCCTCATGACGTGAAGTGGGCATGGTTTTGGCTTCTCCCTTGGCTCCAATAAATCCAATTACCTGGTAGGGCATGGTCTGGTCCTTTGAATGTGCCCATGGATTTAAAATTCAACTCCAAGAATGGAGTCTTCTTGTGGACCTTCCTGGATGGATGGTGTGGAATATATGGGATCCTCATGCTCTTTTCCTTCCTCCTCATTAAAAGAACATGGAATATTATGATCCTCCAACCTTCATTCCAGAGGGCCATTGTGAGATGTGGGATTCTTTCCTTAGATACTCTCCTCCATGCCAGCAAAATCATGTGCTTGGAAGGAAAATGATGGAGGATAAAATGATGTGATCTCCTCAGCTCCTCTCCATTAAGACAATCCTCCAAGTCAAATAGATAATCTATCTTCTCATTTTCCTATTGCGTGTGTTTGACCTCCTCCATGGTGTCCTTCGGATCTGTAATTTTCTCACCATGGTTCCCCTCATTCTCAAACATGAAGTTTGAAAGCTCAAACTCTTCTTCGACATTAGAGCTTGAAGGGGATGAAGTGGGAGGAAGAATTAAAGGTTCTTTTGTGGCTCGCTATGCACTTGAAGCTTCTAGAACCATATGGTCCTCCTCCGCCATGGGTTCATCAATCAAATCAAGCCCTTCAAATGAAAGAAAAAAATCTTCAATAATGATTTCTTCATTAAGTGGCCTCAACTTTGATTTGATCTCCTCCAGTTGCTCCTCTTCAATGGGACTTGGAGCTAGTTGTTCTTCCTCGCTTGTGCTGCAGCTGAAGCTTCCACCACTTGTGGTCTGACCCTAGCCTCCTAAACAATAAGGGAATATTTTCAATTCTGAATTTAAGAGCCAAGCTCACTAAGCTTTTGATCATTTCTTCTTTTGTTGGCTCTTCCTCTTGGTGTGTTTTTGAGTCTCTTCCCGACATGGACTCGGGAGAGTAGGAGGAGTGGTGGGTGGGGTCTCCACTAGTTTTTCTTTATCTGTGGTGGAGGGGAAGGTATTTCCTTTGGCTCTTGTGGAGGGGACTTGGATTTGGAAGGGAAAAGGGTAGAAGAATTGAGATGAGATGGAAGATTAGAAGATGGAGAAGGGGAATCAACACTTGGGGAAGCATATGGGAAGCTTGGAGATTGAAGCTCTGGTTGAGATGGTGCTGATTGAGAAAGAGGAAAAGAAAAGCTATGAGATGGTGGACTTACCCATTAACAAGGTTTTCTGGCACCAAGCTCGTAGGCCTCTATTTCCTCGATCCACTATGCAAGTTGAGGCAACATCTCAACCATGAAGTCAAGCTTCTCCTACGGGTTGTAATGTCTTGGAAAATGGCCTTCCCATGGACAAGGTTCCTTGAAACTAATCCTGAATGCCTTCATCTGTGTTGTAGCCCTTGACTGCACCATACTAGCCTCCACTCTTTGAATCTTCTCCAGTAGATCAACATTTTCGATATAACTGTTACCATTGTATGCGTCCCCCTGTTCTTGATAGGCTTCATAGCCAAACTAGCTTTGACATTGCTCATATGGGTAAGCATAATGGTTCTAACTCTAATCATAATGCTGATCTAGAGGAGTCATGAAATACATTGGAGGTGGACTACATTGTTGTTATTGCAAGTGTGAGTTCTAAGTTGGGAATGAAGCCATGATTGCACAACTTCATGGGATGGAAGAAGATGGAAGATGTGGAAATAAAAATGGATGGGAGAAGGTCTGCAACTTCAGAGATGAGTTTTTGACTAGATGGAGTCATCATATGTGTTGAAATATGCCTCCAAAGGCTGGATCTTAGCAATAACACATCGAACCTCTTGAGATGAAGTTGTAAAGCTCTTCAAACAGTCCCACTAGGCATGCCAAAACTGTTGATGTGAAATCACAACATCCCCCAAATGGCCTCGAGATCTTGAGTGATTCATCCAAAGTGTGATCGCATAACATGGGACCATCTCTCAAGTTGTGAGACTTGTGGACTTGAGATGGCCCTCCGGAGAAAGTCGACTTCTTCTTCTTGATCCTAATGATAAACTACTCCTAATGAAGAAATGACATATAACTACACCTATCCTAATAATGCTAAGGAGATAGGGAGAGAGAAAGTGCATAAAGATTGAAATCCTACACTAACGAGGTGATAGCACCAAGAAAAGGGAAGTGCTGGTCACAATCTCAGCTACCTAAAATGGAGAGAGGTGAGCAATGGAGAGGATGGACAGATGCATCACAGACCAAAGATAGATTTCACACAGAACACCACTTCAAACACATTAAACACAACTCTCAAAAATACCTATAATACACATCAGAAGTATGCATAGTACACCCTGTAATGATGAGAGGTAAGAAGAGACAATAAAATAAGGAAGGATGGAAAAATGCATCACAAAATAGATTTTATTTCTCCATGAGTTCACATAGTACATCATCAGTGGGCAAGAGGCAAGAAAATTCCATTACAGAGCCAAGAGAGGAGGCTTAAGCTCCACATTCAACCCGAGGGGAGAAAAAGAGAGGGGGTAGGAGAGAAAAGATGACCAACCTCTAGAAATATGCCCCTCCTTTACAATATATAGAAGAATAAGAGAAGAGAGAGGAAAATTTGAATCCTTCTTCAACCACCCCAAGATTACATTGAATCCACCTACTCTAACCACCACATAAAGCATCGAAATTCACCTGCAACAATGATGGGTTTTACTGCAAGAACCATGCCCCCATGTGTTGTTCCTTACTGGGAAAGAAAGGAGTCCATTCTTCATCATGGTAATAGGTGAAAGAATTGACAACTTCAAAAATGGTAGACCAGATCATTAATGCTTTGGAAGGTGAGTAGAAGGCACCGAGAGCTCTGCAAAAAGTCCTTTCCCGCTCAATTCCAAGCTCCTAGTTGAAAGACAAGGCCATTTGAATGTCGGGGTTGGGCGTTTAACGTAGGCTCGCAATATGTGAACAAGTCTGTCCATACATGGCCCATGTGGCAGCCCCGTGCTTTTTAAGATTCAGCCCCCTCCTTTACACTCTTGAAGAAGTGTCATCGAAGCACGTGGGATCGTCGCGGGCCTACTCTATTTCCTTTGTATTTTTCCTAAGCCCTTCCTATTGGTGGAGACATTGTTCTCGATCCTTGACACATGGAGGCTTAGCACACATTTGGGACCTGCCTCCATATTTTTCCTTTGGAGTTGCTTCGAGATGACATGTCGAGGCTTTAGGTGGTCCTTTGACTTAACCGATTGGGCTGCTTTGCCCCTTATTTGATTCTAGCCACGTGGTGAGCCTACGCTTGTTTGGGGACCGGCTCTAGATTTTAACCTTGAAGATGCGTCGCGCTGATGCATGGAGGATTCCTTTGGCCTATCCCGAGCTTGGAATTTTCAACGGCCAGTGTCCCCTTTTAGACACTGGGACACATGGAGGGATGGTGCTAGTTCAAGATTTATCTTTGGGCCACACCTTTGAAATTACGTTGATGAGGCATGTGGAACCTTCTGCGGATCTACTCTACCTCCCTTGTGTTCTTCCCAAGTCATTTCTATTTGACAAAGGATTTATGTTTGACACAGGAAACCTCGGGAGGCTTCTTGACTTTGCAATACTTAGTCGATTCAATAACTTCCTCTACCTCCACTTGGACCGCTAGCCACGTGGTGAGCCCGCACAAACTTCGGGACTCTGCCTTGGATTCTGCCATTGGAATTGCACCGATGAGGTCCATGGATCCCTCTTCTGATCTTGGCCACTTGGCCCCGGGTAGACTCGTATGTGAAGTCTGAGAACTTCGAGCCCTTTCTCCAATTATTTTCTATTGAGCCTCTAGTCTCTTTTAATGTTATCAGCCTCCTTTGCCAACCCCACCCCTTCATTTTGGATTTGAAATGTTGTCTCGCATGGTGAACCGACCCTTCCAATTTTCTTCTATGCGGGGTCATGTTTGATCAATTTTGTCGGGGAAAAATTTAGATAACAATGCTTTTAATGTCTAAGGAGAATGCTCCCTTTACTTTTGCAGTGCCCCTTTAGGAAAAAGGGAAGTGCTTAACATCACAGAATTTCTCATCCAAGTGTCCCACCTAGGCCACATAGTACTGAAAAAGTAATGAGTGGGGCCTTTGCAAGTGGTCACATTCAGCCTAGGCCTTATAAGGATAAAAGAGAAACAACACTAGATTTGATAATGTTTGAGTAGACACACAAAAAACCCAAGATTGTCCATCATCCAGTCTTAGTAAGAGTGGGTGCCCATATGCCAAAGAAGTTCAAACACAGGGATGGGGTAATTGATCCCCAGAAATGGAGAAAACTAATATCTTCCAGAATCAGCACAATGCATCATTTCCACATGTGGAGCAATCAAATCCCATGATCTTTCCATCACCCCATGTGGAAAAAGCAATGGAATGTACTCAAAACCTAGTGCCCCAGGGAAATACTATAGTTAATTTGGTGGACAATCAGTTTGTTACTCCAGGTATGAAAATTCGTGAAGCACTACTTGTTATCTCAATTTTTCCCCCAGGAAAACTGAGAAAACATGACCTTGCACAAGAAGAAATCTAAGGGTTGCTTCCGTCGCACGAGCCCATGTTTCAAATCTAATGATTAGGTTGCAGACGGGTTCAAAAATGGAGGAGCAGGGTCTGATAAGGAAGTAAATAGTGTAAAAGAAACTAGAGGCTCAAAGGAGAAAAATGGGGAAAGGTTCAAAGTCTTCGGGCTTCACAAACAATTTAGAGCGGGCCCAAATTGGCTAAGTATGGAGGAGACGATGGAAGCTTCCATGTGCCTCATGGACACACATCTCCAAGGGTCAAATCAAAGTACCAACCTCAGATAAGCGCCAAGCCTCCACATGTCCAGATTTCCTCAAAAGTCACATTAGCCGTTGAAAAGTCTTTGATTCAGCGGATGGTGCCAAGTGTCGACTGAGGATAACTTCAAAGATAAATCCCAAAGCGAGACTCAAACAAATGCTAGGCTTCCACGTGTCTAGGGTTTGAAAAATGAATCGACCCAAATCATCTAAGTATCGTAGACTCACGGAAGGCGACACATGTCATCTTGGTGCATCTTTAAAAGTAAATCTAAAAGCGGGTTCCCAAACAAGTGTCGACCTTCCATTTTTCCCAGTCCAGTATGGACAAAGTCAATAGTTGAAAATTCAAGATGGGCAGAGTCAGAAGAGGGTGCCACGTGCCTCAACCATGCAAATTCAAGAGGGGCAGCCCAAGGGCTAGACTCAGACAAGCGCCAAGTCTCCACATGTCCCGGGTCAGACATATGGCCTTGCCAAACAAAAGGACGTAGCAAAAACATAAAGAAACATATCAAACCATGGAAGGTACCACATGTCTCTTCGGTGCAAATTCAAAAGAAAAATCCAAAAGTGGTCCCCAAACTAGCGCCAGCTCTACACGTGGCCATGTTCCAAGTCAAAGCAGGAAGGCGGGTCGTCAGAGGTAATTCAAACTTTTTGGCTCAAAAGGCGTAAAGTATAAAAGTGAGCTGCACCTCCACTAATGCCCAAGGAGCCACGTGTCAAGCCTAAATTACATGCGAGGCTAGTGGGCCTAGGGAGGAATTTTCGCCCAAATGGAAAATGCGGACTGGCAGGCCCGAGGATGGTTTTTTGACAAAAATGAATTGCGAGGCTGCGGGGAAATTTTTATATTTTTATTTTTGGTGCCAAAAGGTGAAAAGTGAGTTTTGGGCCCACGGACCCATTCTACTAAATTGGTTTTCACCATTTTTGTATGGACCCAACTCAAACATTCAAATGGACATATATTTCGATCCAGTGCCCAAAATCCAACAAATTTGACACCATTGGAAAGGTCTCGACCTCGTCTACACCATGGAAACCTGAAACTTTAATTTTGAAAAATTTAGGTGGGTGATAATTAGGAAAATGTCTTCACGCCATTAATATGTGATCTAATTACTCAAACAACCAGGTTAGATTTGATTCGATCCATCGTTCTTCCTTCTTCAACACGTCGACCAGGCATAGAGTGGCGGACTTGACAGATTGTGGGTGAATTTTTATGGGCATTGATGGCCGGTAGTTGAGCTCCAAAATCAAATTTCCTACCTCTTTTCTTCTTCCCCTTTCACTGCATCTATAAAAGAAGGAGTTAGGCTCATTGTAAAGGGTTGGACATTTCTATTTTTCACCCTCCCTTCTCCTCTAGTCTGCAGATGAGTTCATGGAGTCCAAACCTCCCATTCAAGTTGTAATACAAATTTTTACCTCTTAGCTATTGTAATGTATTGTATCAACTCTGGAGCAATAATATATGTCTGTGGATGATTCTCAACCCTCTCATGTGTTCATTGTTATCTTCTGATCTCTCATTGCAGTTTGGTTATCTGTGCATGGTGGTTATATTACATTTTTATGGTCTGTGTTCAATTATAGAATGGGTGTTTAACATTCCTTTGGTGCATCACCTTGCTAGCTTAGGTTTATTTTCTCACATCTTCTCAAGCCTTTCTCCTTGGCAAGATAGAGTAGGTTTAGAGTAGATCCTCTGCAATTTATTTGTGTGCACCCAAACAGAGGAATTGGAACTTTCCTTCATCCAGAGAGTTCTCTCAATTTCAAAGTCCCACACTTTGAGAGATGATCCATTTTATGCTATCACACTAAGAGTCTCAACCCATCTGGTTGCAGACATTCAGGGGTGTTGTGATTTTACACTAACATTTTTCGCATTCTGGTGGGACCAAGAGGTCTTCATTGTTTCTTGATAAGTTTGATGTGCACTTGTTGTAATTTTTCAACTTGTAAGGAGCTTTGAAATAGCACATCTGGTGACTCCAAAAGAGGCAGAGTCCACTAGTTTCAATAACCTAGGCTTGGTAGATTCATGAGAAGAATCCAGACTAGATTGAGAACTAGAGAAGAAGGATTGTTTGTCTATCTACACTTGTCCCCATACAGAGGAGAAGGGGAGAAGAGCTCAAAGGTCTCCATCTCCACCAAATAGAACCTTGTCAACACCTCCTCTGGTAGGCCGTTCATTCAATCAACAAGGGTTCTCAGGCCAATCATAATGGCACAACCACCCAACCCCTATGTCAAATTCAGCAAAGAGCTACTCACCCTCAATGCACAAAATCCAATCCTAGTTATAGCATTAAAGAGCATCCCATATTTCTTTGGAGAGAACAGGACTTCTCCTAGTGAAAACATTCAAGACATTGCAAATGTCGCACAATTCATGAGATCACTTAGATGGACATTGCGGTCAAATTTTTAGCCTCTTCCCTCAAGGGTAAAGCTTCGCAATTATTTAGGAGTCTAATAGTAGGCTTTATTTAGAATTGAGACCATCTGTGTAGAGCTCTTCATAATCAATTTGGAGAGAAGTGATATAATCTATCCTTGTTGGAACAACTAATAACAATCAAGAGGGCCCCTAATCGAGTAGTTGACATATTTCAACCTCATATTTCAAAGGACATGGGATAGGATTCCATTGGCCATGAGGCCCATAGATGAAGGTGCTTTCTTATACTTTCTTAGAGCTTTAAATTATGATATTGCCTTAATGATTCAATCAATGGGAGGTACAACCTTACTTGCAACCTATAACATTTCCATTAGAGCTGAAAAATGTTTCATTCAGGCTAGTAAAATTACTCCTAGGTCACCTATGCCTCCGTATCCAGAACTAGGAGTTCCAAGTACTAATCAAACACCTACATTAGCTCCCATACCCACTCCGAGGAATCGAGTTCGAGATGAAGCTTCCACCTCATCATATAGCACTTCAAAAGAGCTACAAGAGGTTATGAAACAAGCTGAGAACCTAGGGAATGAGCTAGTGACCATCAAGAGGTAGGAAGCTCAGATTTCTAGGCCATATTAGCCTCAAACCCAGTGCAGGATAGAACCCCATATCAGCAAAATAGACCACCAGCTCGGGGTGCAAATCAAAATCAAAACCAAGGACAACCTCACTCTATTAGGCCTTACCACCATATGATCCAAACACAACTTCAAGATCGAGGGAATTGGTTCCTATACAAAACAACATGGCACAAGAATATGATTGGTGTTTCCCATGCGGTCAGCCCCATAACAAGTCAATGTGTTTCAATGGTGCGCTGAACTAGACCTTGATGGTACAGAACATCGGTGTGTCCTAAGAGCCCAGTCAAGAAGAAAATCAGTAGCAAGAAACCCAAAAAGAGACACCTCCAAGTGAGACCATTCTTGTCAATTGGTAGGTGGAATATTTTCGTGGGATGAATCAAGCACCTTCTCAAAGTGTAGCTTCCAATACATGGTCCAAGAAAAGGAATATTGGAGAGGGACGGTTATCAAACTTAGGTAATCCTCAACCCTCTATTATTCCACAAGGTATTGGCACTCAAAGTGTAACTCCCAATGTGTAGAGTCAGCCCAAGCCACCTTCCAGAGACCCACTCAGACACTAGTTGTAATGAACCATGTGTAAGAAAAGAATGTGCCAGGGAAGGGGCAGCAAAAAGATAGCTCATCCCCATTTAACATCATTGAACAAATGAAGAAAACAAATGTGAATATTTCAATGTGGGATTCATTGGCTATCCCAAGACAGAGGGACCTATTGCAGGCTGTTATGGCCAATTGGTCAACCTCAAATCAGCCCCCAATCAACAAGAAAAAGTGCTTGCCAATGCAGCTCAACCTAGGGGAGACCATGGAAGATAACAAGGTAAGAATATGAAGCCCCCTCTGTTCTATGTTTCATTGATCATTGGGGAAAAATTGGTACATAATTAAATGATTGATTCGGGAGCGAGTAGCTCGGTCATCTTTGAAGCGAGATAGTCAATCGTTGGGTCTTCAATATGAATTCATCTCCACGGGCGTAGTGTAACTGGATGGGACAGCAGTAACAATGGTTGGATTCATCAAGGATTTGACCCTCACATTGCACGCATGCCCCAATATGACTGTATTGCAAAATTTATCAGTCATAGACTTTCCGCCACATTTTACATTGTGTTTTTCAAGAGACTTCACTGCTAAAATTGAAGGTTATTTGTCTACCGATTGGTCGCACATGCTTTTTAGAACAAGCTATGGAGCCAAGGCTATGATCAGATCTAAGCCCATCACAAATTACCATATTGAGCCTCATGTACCTAGCCCAATCAATGTGAAGCTGTTCAAATTTTGATGAGGAATCTTTCTCTTTGGGAGCCTCATCCATTCCAATCTAGAATCATTATATTTTATTATCAATCTTTCTTTTTTATCTAATACAACAACTTTACTATTTCTAATTAAGGCTAGTTTGACTTCATTCCTTACTTCTTTGAATTTTTATACTTCTTTGCTCAATTATTAATGATTCTCTAGTATTTTACAAGTTTTTATAATGTATTTACTTTAGAACATAAGAAACAAGTTCTATACTTTCTTATTTTAAAGTTTAACTATTCATCGAGGCTCGTTTTCTTCATGGCAACCTTATCTAGAGAACATCTTCATTTCCTAAAGTGAAAACTCATGAGAGTTAGGTTATGTTGTATTGGCCATGTTTTCTTGAGGTCTCCTTTGAAATATTATAAAGAAATAGTAAAATCGCTAACTCATTGATGATTTATATTAATACAAGTCACAAAATGGGTCCTCTCACCTTGATTGAAGGAGCGTAACCTAAAGTAGTAAGGGTAGGTCAAATTCTTAGCACAATGATACCTAGTCCTTTCCAAGCCGGAGCGATAAAGATTCATCTAAAATCCATCCCCACTACAAAAGCGACTCTATTATGATTTATTTATCTCTAAGCATCCTAATAAAATTTTGGCGTTGCTTGATGCGATGCATTTATTTCTGCCACCATCAATGCTTTTACTCAAAAATCAAGGACATTTAAAGTTTATGAATGCATTCTTCATTTATGATTAGTTTGTTGGTTCTTGTTGTTTTTATCAAAGCGTCTTATTGTGAGGTATTATGTTTTCAATTGTGGAATTCGACTGGAGAACCAAAGGATTTCAAAAATTACTATTTTAGTTCGAATCACTCAGGTGCCCACAGAAGACTGGTAAGAGTTTGAAACGCTTGTGTTTTCTTCTTGTTGGCAAGGTCAATTGAGATAAAGCTAGGGTTTTTCGAAGATGAAGACTTTACCCTCTTCGTTCTCGCTTGTGTTAGGAATCAAAAGCAATTTGGATAAGATTACAGATACAGATTTAATGGGTGCCAATTTAAATGACTTCCTCCAAAGGCTAAGTGATCCCCATAAGAATGAATCTTTGAAAGTGATTCAAGAAATGCATTACTGAATCTTGTGTTATCTACGCCTTATGTTCATTACCCGAGTTAGTATGACACTGTGCCATGAATTATGATCCTGAAAAGAGGGAGGTGTTAGACGGAAGTGGGGATGCAGTATTGATGTTAACACCAGTTGTTGTTAGGATTATGTTAAAATTTCCTATTATCACAACCCCAATCACCATAGGCATTAAATTGGCTCTGGCCGATTATCAAGAAAAGAAGAAGGATTTTGCCAAACTTATAAGTTCAAAATGGCTCCTCACAAAAAAGACAATTGTTAGAATCCCTAAGAAATTGGTTAAGGCACAGTTTACTGAGGAGGCAAAGGATCTTATTATACTATTGAGTCAAATGGCAGGTCTAGAAACTATGAATGAATTTAAGGAATGGATGACTACATACATGTGGATTATCCTGGAGAGAAAAGGAAGTATTTGTTGGGATACCTTCATTGCAGATGCACTTCATGAACACATGGTAGCTCTAGCAAAAAGAATTGAGATGGGAGAAATTGTAAACCTTGAATTCTATATGATGACATACCTCATTTATAATGTTTTTGGCCACAAACGTTTCCTGGGCTATCACCATGTGCTGATTTCAAGTGTTGTTAAATGCATGATATTTTTCCTCACCTGTATGGCTAACTGGAGTGGAAATGTAAGGTTAGTAAATGATGCCTTTTACACCAATTATCTGTCTTTTTGAACTAGAATGGGGGCAATACAAAATTTCTCAGTAGGCCAGACATGTAATTATGGAATATGGTTGTTACTTTATTCAAGTATAAGAAATTCACATATATAAGAGTCAATGGTTTTGAAGGAAATCCTTATAAGTTTCCCTAGTATGTTGATGACAAACTAATTTTGTGTGAGTTGGCAAGGCAATTGACTCTTGTACATAAATTGATTGCTAGAAAGCATAAAACAAATATCAAGTTCCCCATTAGAATTGGAAGGTATTCATGTCCTTCCATCATAAAGGCTAGGTTGATCGGTGAAGAATTGGAGAAATTTAACATGGAAAAGTTTGAGGCAAGGCCAAATTATGATATTAGATGGGTGTTCACCAATATTGCAAACACTTTTGATCATGAGCCCTATTTTGAAGATTACTAGATGAATTGTAGAGATGAGGAAGAAGTTAGGTTAAGAGACTTTTCCAGAATGACCTTGTCACAAATAATTGACTATAAATCGTAATTATCCCAGAGGGGATTGTAGATGATCCTCACATAATAAGCAGGTTCTATATTGATCAGAAAGTGGAGGATCAGCCCATTTCTCCTCCAGAATGGAATGTGGATGAATCTGATGATCCTTATTTGAGAATAATTGATGTTATGAGGAGAACTGTAAATTGGTTGACTCAAAATAATATTGATCTATCAATCCAGAACACAAAGATCTTAAGCAACTTTAGGAGATTGGGAAATCTGAGTGAGGATATTCCACCCTTGAGGGAGGATGTAGAAAAATGGATCCACTAGGTGGAAAATCCCCTCAATTACCAACTAAAAGACCTACTACTGAATTCATTGATGAATGGACATCAGCTGCTAGTGGAACTAGAACTCTATGTCAGTTCTCATGTAGAAGACTGAAGAAATGCTTTTAAAGTCTATGGAGAATGCTCCCATTACTTTTGTAGTGCCCCTTCAGGAAAAAGGGAAGGGCCTAGCATCACAGGTTGCTCATCTAAGTGTCTCACCTAGGCCACATAGTACTGAAAAATTAATGAGTGGGGCCTTTGCAAGTGGTCACATTCAACCTAGGCCGCACAAGGATAAAAGAGAAACAACACCAAATTTGAAAATGTTTGAGCGGACACACAAAAAACCCAATATTGTCCATCAACCAGTCTTGGTAAGAGTGGGTGCCCATACGCCAAAAAAGTTCAAACATAGGGATGGGGTAATTGATCCCCCAGAAATGGAGAAAACTAATATCTTCCAGAATTAGCAGGATGCATCATTTCCACATGTGGAGCAATCAAATCCTATGATCTTTCCTTCACCCTCATGGAAAAAGCAATGGAATGTACTCAGAACCTAGTTCCCCAAGGAAATATTGTAGTTAATCCGGTGGACAGTCAGTTTGTTACTCCAGGTATGAAAATTCTTGAAGCTCTACTTGTTAGGGATATCAATGCACCTCAGTTGAAACAATGCATGAATTTGTAAATATACAAACTGAGGTAATTGATGTGGATGCTGGTGAGAAATTATCCATGTTGGATGCACTTAGTTTGTCTGTTGATGAACCCATATTAACACCAGTGGATAGTATTGAGGTAAGTAAAGAATCAGAAAGGGATGCTCATGCACTAACAAATGAAGTAGGAAATTAGGAAATAAATATGTCTTCCCAAAACAAGTGGTTTTAGAAATGGATAAATCAGAATTATTGGCTGAAAAGGATGTTAATATTGGTTTGATAGTAGACAAAATTGTGTCTATTTCTGTTGAGGTTACCAAAACTAGTGACTTTCCTCAAGAAGGAAATTTGTCTTTTGAAGAAAGACTGAAAATGGTACAAGATACTACTAATGAGGAAATCATTATTGGTGGAAACTCATAGCTTTCAATGGGAAAGGTGGAGTTTCTTCCAGTAGAACAACTTGCCATGACATTGCCAGAGATATCACTAGGGCATGAAGATAGTAGTTTGGTAACTCAGCCTGTTTCTGAAGTAAAGGAATCTATAGCCCAAGCTCTAATACAAAAGCGAAGGGGAAGAAATTTATTCCACCATGGCTTTAGCTGGAGAAGTAGTGAAAGAGTTTCCTTTGAATATTGATACAACTCAGGTTAAAGATGATCAATCTGAAATTCCAGACTAGGAAAAGAGGCATCTAGAAAAATCAGTGATACAGAGTGAAATTGGCATGGTGACCCTTGAGATAAATGTCCAAGAAAAATAAAATCATTGGTACAAAAAGAATAGGAAATGTCCAAGAAAATAGTAATTATTCCTAAGAAATTCTAGCAAGGACCGCAGGAAACAAAAAATAAGCCAAGTTTGAAAAAGGGATGGATTAGCGAATTGATTTCAATTGAAGAAGAGACTCTTCTGTGCAAGCAGTTGACCTTACTGCTCTGTCATTTCCAAAAATAGTGAGAGCCCCAAAAAGGGCCAAGACTATCACAAAGACTCATATTGATTCATCTAGAGCAAGGACCTTAGAGATAATAACTCCTTTCGAGGGTAAGACAAGAAAAGACATAACTGCTGACGATTACAACATTCAAATTATTCCTTTGGGAAAGCCTTCAAGGGAAAAACTAAAGAAAGGAGTGTCTGAAGCTAGTAAGTGATCTTTACAGAAGGTTGATGAGGATGGAATGATGAAAAAACAACTAAAGGAGAAAATTAAGGCCTTAAGCTCATGTTTGCAACAATTGACAGGAAAACTAGTCATGAACAAGAAGATGCCTATGTGAATACCCTTGAGGGTATAAATAAAATAAATAGTGTTGTTAAGAAGGTCCAGAAGTGGACATTTGGATTGAACATTTGAATGAGAAGGGAAAGGAAGCTATTACAGAGGTAGGGTAAAAATATGGGGACCTCAAAGGTCGACTATTGGAAATTGATGGAATAATTGAAGAATGCGACAATGAGATTTTTACTTGGAAGGAACTCTCCCCAAACTTGACCGCATAACCCAGCTTAGTGATGAGCTAGTTGAACAAGAAAACATCGTACCAATAGAGTACAAAGGGAGCCAAGTATGCTCTTGAAGAATTGTCAAAGATCATATTAGATACCTTGAATGAAATCAAGAAAAACTTGAAGCCAAAAGGAATTGGGTCGATGATTCACTTGATGCTATTGATTAGAGATTAGAAGATATGGTGGTAGACAAATTCAAGAAGAGCTATGGGGATTTGAAAATTGACTTCTTACTTGACTCTTTTGAAAAGAATATCTAGGCAAGTGACTTCTCCTATGAAGTTATTGAAACTATGAGGAAAGTTGAGAATAGAATTGAGGAATTGAAAGCCAGGCCACTGGAGTATAAGAAAAAATGGCCCAATGTATGGATTAATTAGGAGGAAAACATTGATTTTCCACCACCATGTTGGACCTAATGAAGATGAAACAAATGAATTATTCAGAGATATGATGCTTATATGGCAAGGCTACCAGAGGAACAAGATGTAGAAGAAAAGGATGAAGAGGAAGAAGATGCAGGCACAAAAGATGACAAGCATGCTTAAGCACATTTTCCTTAATTTTTATTCTTTTTCACACTCCATTAAACTGATATTGTGAAGTGATATTTCTGATGCATTAAAGTGTAATTATCTTTCTAAAGTTTTATTATTTCTTTGTTTCAATTGAAAGATAAAAATATATAGTAGTTCATAGTGGATTAGATTTAAAATTTCACATATATTTGGAATAGACATGTGAACTATTATATTCTTGTATTGCTTGCAATTTGAGCAAAAACAAAGATAGGGTTCTATAGGGGCCCCTTCCTTGATGGTGAAAGATGTATACACACCAAAATGGAGATGATCAAGGGAAAAAAACACTCAAATATTTTTCATCTGGACTCATAGTCTCCTCCCAACAAAGGAAGTTTATTCAGAAGTTTTTTTTCCTCAACACAAACTCATCTGAACCTTGCGTTGTTTGTATAAAGATGATTGACCCGACCAAGTCCCTAGACATACCCATATCCATCAGTGACTCCAAAGTCATCCTAGGGTAGTTCATAATTTGTTCAAGCTCAATTTTATTTTGATGGGACGACACCCAATCCAAAAGGTCTAGACCACCTAAGAAGAAATTCATTTTTCCTTTCCCCTTGTGAAGAACTAACTTGCTGGGATTACTTTGAGGAGGGATGTTTGGAGTAATAATAGGGGCAATCACCGCATGTTGTTAGATGGATTAGTTGCGGGGCCTTGAGCTAGTTTCGGCTTCCCATTTTCTCAAAAAGGGGGGTTGTCCCTCGAGAGAAGGAATTGGTTGGGGTCCCAAAAATTCTCACTCAGAGGAAGAAGCACAATGCATCAAACGTGTAGATAACCGAGTTGTAAACCTTCCTCTATTGTCTCGAGTTGAGGAGAGTGTTTCCCTTGAGCGATGAGTGGATATTTATTGGTCCTCTTCTCCATCTGATATGATAATTGGAGGCTGAGGTGGTGTTTTTCCCTTCCTCTTGCTCGAGGATGGTGTTGACGTTGGACCTGGTGGCAAGGACACATCTTCCGCTTGTTTCTTTTCCAAGGAGTGAATCCTCTTCTCCAACTCATCCACCTTGTTGGAAATGGCAGGCACTATATCGATGGAAGATTTATCATACAATACATAAGATTCCTTGGGAATATCCTTTGATACAAATTCCTCGTTGCATAAAAAGGGGCACTAAAATTTTTTTCCTAGAGACTTGAGGCCTCCTTTCAACCCAGTATTTCTTTAAGTCCTCAGGCGTCTTCATATGTTCCCATCTAAAAAGATGGAAATACATAACCTGGAAGGATGTGAACATAGGATTGATCCTGATTAACCGAGAAAGAAGTGCTAACCGAATTGCTGGTATGTTAGGGGTCCTCTGGTATCACCCACACATTCTACATTGAATGATCCCGACAAAAGCTTCATCAGGACCACTCAAATCAAAAATCTGATTTAGGTCTTCTAAAGAAATCTCTTTCAGGTTGTGAGCTACAAGAACTTTCACCATTTTCTTGATTTGATTCCTTATGTTTAGAACAAGAAAGGAAACATGTGCAAACAGTGAGGAAATACTAGGCTTTATAGGTGGAAGGATGCATTTGGCCCTGTGTTAATAAAATATTTCCCATGGTGTAAACTAGATTTTGCTCAGTTCAGCATAGAGGTGATTGAAGATTTGAGAGGAATTAAAAATGAATAGAGTTGGTAGTTTAGTAAGATTTGACAAACACCATGTGTGGCATTTAAACCAGTAAGATGTGAAGTGGAGTGCACTGAGCCCAAGAAGGATTTTGAGAGATGAGTGTAGGTGTGCATCATGTCAAAAGCATCTGGAGATGCTCAATGATCATTTGAAATGATTTTTTAATTAAAAATAGGGGGCATTTGAAGTATCCTGCCAAAGGTAATTACCGGATAACCTCATCAGACACAAGTGGAATACATTGAAAAGACTCATGTTTCGTACACCTAGTAGTATAAAATGAAGCTCATAAATGGTATCTTCTAGAACAAATTTGTAACAGAAAGTATTCCCGAGAATATTCTTGTTTTTTTGGGGAAAAATTTTGAAGTAAAGAGAGTGATATAAAAGCATGAAAAAATCATGCAAGAGGGGGTTAAAATTTTCTGAGAATTATCGAAGAAAAGGAGAGAAAGCCGAGAGAAGCCATTTTCTGAGAGAACTTATGTGAGAAACCAGATTACTTCTTGTGTGTCTTTTAAGATTGATCATGTCAAGATGGTTGCAGATGTATAGCCATTGACAAAACTTTGAGATTGTGAATAAACTTTCCCTTGTTGATCAAATTCTGAAAAACCTTGAGTAATTAGTGTTAATCATGAACTTTGTTATGTTTATTGTCATTTTGAGATACTTTCAAATAGTCATCTATGTTCCTATTGCAATCTTACATTAGAAATCCTTTTGAAATCACACAAAATCTCATCCTCATGACAATATTGTGGAATTTTCAATTACATTATGAAGAGAGCTTTCATTTCATAATGCAATAAGTGATTTAAATTCACTTTACTTTCATTTCAGTGATACAGATTGTTTGTCAGTTTATGAGTGTATCATAAGTGTGATGTAATAGGGACTTCTAAGGTTTAATTAAGTTTTTAGCATGAGTTCTTATGTTAAATCCTTGAAGAATGTGTGAATCCGTGTGTCTTTGAGCTTTCATAGATGCACAATTTTCTAGTTGAAGGTTTGTCTTGACTATTTGAAAGCTATTCATCTTTTTGCCTCATGGATTTGTCAACATTTGTTTAAAGTTCTCAAGGATTCAGTATAATCAACTTTATCCTGCTTAACTTCCCAACCATAAAACACATATCCAGAAATATATCATACATGAACTATCCCTGCTTGCATTGTGTGTCCATAAATGATAAAGAAGATCAATGAATTTATCCATCCTTTACTAAAATATGCAAGTGCAATCAGTTCTTATCATTGCCTTTAGTGACCTGGACCTTATCTAGAGAACATCTTCATTTCCTAAAGTGACAACTCATGAGAGTTAGGTTATGTTGTATTGGCCATGTTTTCTTGAGGTCTCCTTTGAAATATTGTAAAGAAATAGTCAAATACTACTAATTCGTTGATGATTTCTATTAATACAAGTCACAAAATGGGTCCTCTCACCTTGGTTGAAGGCACAACCTAAAGTAGTAAGGGTAGGTCAAATTATTAGCATGGTGATACCCAATCCTTTCCAAGCTAGAGTGATAAAGAGTCATCTAAAATCCATCCCGGCTACAAAACGAATCCTATTATTATTTTCTTGTCTCTAAGCATCCTGATCAAATTGTGATGTTGCTCGGTTCAAAGGAAGGATCAATTCGGGTACCAATAGATAGCATCCAAAATATAAATACCACTCAATCATAAATCCATAAGGTTTGATTTGAAAATTGATTTGATTTGAATGAAATGTAAATTAAATAATACCGACTAGGTTGAAAACGACCTAGATTACATAGAGGCGAGTTGACAATGGCGACCTAGGAGAGTGGATCTTGAAAGTAAGATAAAATATGCAGGCTGCAAAGGTCGTAGTGCAAAGCTCGAAGGTAAAGAGAGGCATGTGGTTATTCTAACTCGGAAAAGGGAGTTTGAGGCAAAAATACAAAGAGATTGATAGAAAACAGAGGTAAGGTAGGATTGACTGGAAAATTGGTCTGATTCGACGACAACTGGGTGTAGGGCCGGGTAATTTAAGGTAGCAGAGAGACATGATACATTGGCTATGACAAGTGAGAAAGAGACAAAACATAAATGGGCACTAGAGAAGGATCTAAGACAAAAACATCGCGCGACGAAGGATGGGTCGACGACGATCTGACAGTGGTCGACATCGATTGTAGTAGAGAGAGAACAAGGTGAGGGAAAGAGGATGGAATGGATATCTTGTAAGAAAAGAAGCTAGAAGAGAAGGTTGGTAATGGCGCTCTAAGTGCTGCTGAAGCTGATTTGAGCTTGTAAAATGTTAGATGCAAGCAAGACAATGATAATATAATGATATCCGAATAAAATGACACGAAAATAATGATAATCTCATGAAGGATGTTCACAGTATCAATGCAAGCACAATAAAAGGAGATCTAAGAAGTCTATAGCTATTGCATGAATGCTCACGCAGAGAGAGAGAGAGAGAGAGAGAGAGAGAGAGTTCGTAAGTCACAATAAATCTTGGATGTTTATATGCATTTGAATCCTTTTAGAAAGGAATCACTTAGTTTTAAAGGGTCAACGACGACCTGGCTAGGTCACCCCGACTACAGGGAAACTTTCCCAAGTGGGTGGATTTTGTGCTTTTGTTGGGATTATGGGCTCTTAAAGATGGGGAAAGCACTTTAGAGCTTGTAGGTGGGAAGAGGTTGTTTAGGGATGTATCGGGTAGGATAAAAGCTAGGAAAAAGCCTAGGGATGTAGATTTAGGATAGAAGCATCCTAAATGGAAAGTTGATTAGGCAAGGTAGGATATTAATTAATTAAAATTAATCAATTAATGTTTAATAATAAATTTTAATAAGGATGGGCTTATAAATAGACATTTAATTAAATAAAGGGGGTCTAGCTAAAATCATGATAAAATATGTGCATGCGGGCGAAAAGGGTAGAGATACCGAATTTAGGTGTCTACACTTGGTTATGGATTAGTTGTGTCGTGGAAGAATACTTTTTAGTTGTTGAATTCTATGTTGCAAAAGATTGAATTTGGGCTACAGAAGTCCCTTTGATGAAAAACATGGGGAATTGTAGCCTTTGTGATGCTTTAGATGTGATCTATTTTTTTACCCTTGAGGTAATATTGAGCTCTCAATGTATATTTTTATGAACTAATATACCTAATTCATAGCTCTTGATAAAAACATTTACCAATAAAAAACACCAATTCTATAAGATCCAAACCAAAACAAGTCAAATTTATGATGTTTACCTAGATCCTCTCTCACTTTACCCTAACAAAATACAAAATTAATCCGATAGAAGATCCTCTAACCAAATCATGGGATACATGTTCGACATATTTCAAAATGAGTGGAACAACAAATCAGACAATGTTGTCAATCCTCCACCAAACCCCTTCTTCATCGTCCATCATCCTCTCTCGTTTTTTCACTCCCTCATGTTTTAATTCTTCCATCCATCCCCTTCGGCATTTCCATCATACATTTCACAAATGATTGCTAGTTAAATAACCTATATATATATAGTGTATCTCTCCAAAAAACCGTAGAACAAAGTAGCGTGAACAACATCCTGTTTATTAAATATTTGAAGGATAAACGTTTGGACAAATAAATGCATTCTAATGCCACATAATGGTATTTCAAGTGAAAAATTTTATTTGACAAGAATAAATATTTGGAAAAGGGTTTATACATCAATTAAAAGGGGATATTTTTTAGAATTGAAGAGAAGAGAACACAGGATTTAGTTACATTAATGCATAAGCACCTGCAACAAGCACATAAAAATGTCGTGCAACACTATGAACAAAATGTTTCTTTACATATGGCCATCTACGAGTGGATGGAGCCTTCTTCTTGCGAGAAGCGAAGATAGGAATGTTGTGGAGGAAGCCATATTGTAGTTGTAGTAGTATACATTGTTTTGCCTTTGACTTATAATCCTAACCGGGGTAGTGATAAAAACTAAAGTAAAACTAAAGTGAATACTTTGCACCACCAAAGTAGATAAGCATTAATACTTACATCCACAAATAGACATGGAAGATGCATAGGAAATGGGGAAAAAAATTTCTAAAAAATAAAACCATATTTAGAGTTTATACTTATTTCTAAGAAGAAGAAGATATTTTAACGTTCACGAGGCTACCAAAGACAGTCTATAGGACAACCGATTTTTCTAAATATCTTGGCATTCAAATCCCTGTTAGCGAGTTTAATGATTAGTGCTCCTATTTTTCAACGATTGAACCCACCACTCTCCATGTGGTTGAGTGGTGGTTGAGTAATACCATTCTATAGCTCAAGAACATCACTTCTACTCCTCTCTAGATCTATAACTTTGCCTAATCTTCTAAACATTAGGTACACATAAAATATAATATTAATGCTACGTAGGTAGAGGAATATCTACAACATTAATTGTTATAGGCATGTAAAATCTTGAATGATTTAGGTAGATTACTCTTGTCCAAAGATGAGATTTGACGCCCGTTTTGGACGTTTTTGCCTATTTTAACCGTATTTTACACTTTGTAAAATTGTCAACCCGTCCCTATTTGATGTGAAAGAACTTGGTAAAACCGTCATTATCACTATAAACACATTCAATATAAATATAAGTGTAGCATTATATAGATATTTAAATAACATATTTGGTTAAAAATGTGTTTATATCAAACATAAAATCCCTGAAACTTACCCGAAACTTGTAAATACAGTGAAAATAACAATGTATTTTTTAAATTATTAAATAAAAAATACATTTAACAAAGATGGACGGACTGTTTAAAACTAGATTTTGGTTTGACGGATATGATCAGCCGTCAAATGGTAAATCTCATCCCTGCTCCCGTCACAAGCCTATAGCACACCATATTCAATGAAACAACAATAAAACATGAACAGAATTCGATACTGTGGCAAGGAAAATCGACGGCGGTGGATCATCTGATGGTACTGCAATTGTATTACGCCTTCGGCGTTAAAAACACAAAGGATTTCATCGTGTAGTTGTGTTTATTAAACTTTTTCTTACATACCTACCGACTCCATCAAATTGAACAGATTGGTTTTATTGTAACAATGTATAATTCATTGCTTGTTGGTATCCTCAACGGCATTGCTTCCATCCATAATATCGGAGCGAACAACCAGGTTAATAACGTCGCCATCTCTTTGTCTTTTCATTTCTTTATTTCTTCCGCAACTTGTAATCAACACTGCCAAAATGCCACATAACTGAGAAAAGTTACATAAAAACCTTCAAAAATTGCCCAACTTGATGGTGTAGGTTTCTTCACAAGGCCACGGTTAAAGTGGATTGTGTACAACTGTTTAATCTATGATAATATATATTGATAAAAAAATTATTTTAGATTGTAATGTTTATAATGATATGGGGACTAAATATGTAAGTAATTTAATACTAGTTTTGTTTAGAATATGTTTATTAACTAGACAATTAAAAATTTGAGAAAATTAATTATCAATTTGAATTGTACGAGATCAAAATTTCAAAAGCTAAAATGATAGGTTTAGCTGTCCCATAAGACCTTTTTTGGCATTTGGACATTCGACACCTTTACTCAAATCACAACCCACTATTTTTAACTTTGCTAACATTCTAATTTTATCTTTCTCTTTGCCAATTGCTCATGCTTAGCCCGAACCCTTGAGAGCCAAGCCACATCAAAGACACATCCAAGCACCTTTGGAAAAGATATTTACAAACACTTCAACTAAGATTTTATCTATGAATTAAACAAGAAAAATATTACGCTTTTTAGTTTATAAACCCATCAACTTTAGAAATCAATTCTATTTAGATAGAAAATAAAACACCTTTCCTATGAATATTTCAAACATGGAATATAACACCCAATTCAATTTATGCTTAATTGGGTATAGTTTTTGTGCTTGAGTATAGTATTTCTAATACTTCATGTTTTTTTGGTAGATAGAGTCTGTTGTATTCTTTTGAGTACCGAGATTTGAGAAATATTGAGTTAAAATGTTTGTTGAGTTAATCATAAGTCGATATATTTCATCGTGTTTCTACTTATGTTTCTAGAATACATAGCTTGAAATTAAATCATCTATCCATTATGCTTTAGTGGATGTCCATACTCTATTCCAAAGCTACCATTTAGGCATAGGTAGAAGGATGTTGAAAAAGGTTGTGGAAATTGGTTTTACTCTTGCTAATTATTTTTGTTGGATTCTCTGCATAGAATAAGTTAATATGATTCTCCATCGTTTCATGTAAGTATAAATAATTTGTTTTCTAATTATATTTTATTGTTGTATGTTATAAGGTGACATTACCAATTGACACCTAAACTTATGTTGTGGTTGTGAAATAGGCAAACTATTCTCAAACACTTACAATTTCTATTTGTATTTTTCTAATCCCATCATTTCAAAGATGGGATGCTTAAGTTTTAGACACTAAGTCACCACTTTATGAAGTTCAAGATAAAATTTAGATCATAGAGATAGGATTCTTGTAAAATTGTTCTAAAAATCTTCATATTTCTTTGGAAAAGACTTCACATTTAGAAATAATAGAACTATAAAACTCCATATTTAGAATTAGTAGAATTGTTTTTGAGATTTAATTACATATACATACAACAAAAGATTTTTAGTGAAAAAGATTGTTCCAAAAAGTAAACTGATTTTATTTTATATAAAACCATTTCCCTAGTAGATAAAACTCATTTGAAAACAATATTCATTGAGGTGAGGAGACGCTAAAGAGGCATATGCCTTGAAGGCTTGATTACAAGGGCTTTTGAGAATGAAGTATTAAATTGCCTTACTTTTACTAATAAGTTTCCACGGAGTTGGTTAGATGTATTTTTCGTAGCTCTTTCATTCACTTTAGAAAAGTCTTAATGTTTGGCATGTGAACCATATGTATGGACAGAAGCCATTGAAACTATTTCACCCAATCTCATTAGTTCATATTTGTAACCATCGTGTGCGAAAAAGGTTTGCATTGAGTTGATTGGATGTTGTTTTTTACTTTAATTCTTCCATTCAGAGTTCAAAAATGTCTTTAATACTAAGGGTATAAACTATAGGCATCTCATAAGGCATTGGGACTATTATATCATCCAATTTGACCGATTCGATTTGTCCAAAAACACCTTACCTGTGCCAAAATAAAAACTTTAAAATAGATATAAATATAATAGAAAAAATGATTTTTGGGATGTTATAATTACAACTACCCTCATAGATACCATTCAAATTTTAATTATTTTATTATGCCCCTTCAAAAAAACATATTCTAAAATTCTCATTTTTACAGTTCGAAGAATGCAAGTGGAGGTATTGGAGATTGAGTTTATACTTACATTAATTTTGTAAGTATATGTAATCAATGTTGCAATCAATGTTGCAATCAATGTTGTCCCTGAAACCCACATTTTGTGGATGAATTCATGTGCCTTACATGTGCTTCCACGTTACGTTTGGAGTTTGGCTATAAAACCTGCCAATAACAGTTGTTTAAATTATTGGTCAGCCTGCAGGGGAGCTTGGAAATGCTGTTTTTTTATTTTTACCCAGCTGCTGGCTTTTAATTTTTATTATCCCAACCGGCAGGGCCAGCTGGAATGAATGGTGGAGGTGAAAACAGGAAAACCTATTTGTTAGATGGGACATCTAGGCACTGCCTTCATTATAGTTCTTATTTTCTCTCTTCTCGTTTTTGAGAGCAATTCATTTTTTACGGATTGAAAATGGGCCGTAGTTTAAACAAGAAGCCTCATGCTGTTATGGTTCCTTTTCCTGCACAAGGCCATATAAATCCTATGATGCAGATTGCGAAGAAACTTGCAGTGGAGGAGGGATTTGCAGTAACATTTGTGAATACAGAGTATCATCACCAACGCATAGTTACAGCTAATAACAACCAGGAGTCGGGCTTAGTGAGAGAGGCCCAAGCAATTGGGATCCGGTTGGTTTCAATCTCTGATGGTTTAGATCCTCATGAAAGTAGAAACCATTTTACGAAATTGGCAAATTCATTGGAGGCGACCTCCGGGCCATTACTGTGTAGAGTCATTGAGGAGGGAGATGAAGTTACCTGCCTGATTGTAGACACAGGTTCTAGCTACTGGGCCTTCGAAGCAACGAAGCACTTGGATATTTCAAGAGGTGTCTTTTGGTCAGCGCTTACTGCCACCTATTCTACCTTCTATCATGCTGCAACTCTCATCTCTTCTGGAATAATCACCTCCAAAGGTATGGGAAAAATGTATTATTGACCGTGCAAAAATATGTGATGTTTAAGCATGGTTGTTGTTCATTATTTAGTATTTTGACTTGGTTGTTGCAGGTATACCCAAAGAACATAGGATGGTAGAATATGTTCCCTCGGCGCCCCAAATCCATTCCACCCAGTTTGCATGGCTGCTTCCAGGAAGTGAAGATCAGGAGTTTCTGTTTATGTTCACTCTTAGAAATATTGAAAGTGCAAAGGGCTTACCATTTATCTGCAATAGTGTCTATGATCTTGAAATCCCAGTTCTGAATTCCTTTGCAAAAGAAGACCAAGTCCTTCCCGTAGGGCCCTTGATTCCTTGTAACCTTCTTGACACGCAGCCTGAAAGGGCAACTCCCGCTATGAGCACGGGTTTCTGGAAACAGGAAATGGAGTGCCTGAGTTGGCTGGATAAACAGTCTCCAAAGTCTGTGATATATGTGGCATTCGGAAGTCTCGCTATTTTGAACCAGAGACAGTTCGAGGAGTTTGCTCTGGGCTTGGAAGCTACAAAGAGACCATTTCTGTGGGTTTTACGGTGTGATCTGCTGAATGGAGAGGCTGCAGTGCTCCCTTCTGGATTCAGAGAACGCAACAGAGACGTAGGGTGCTTTGTATCTTGGTCTCCGCAGTTGGCAGTGTTATCCCATCCGAGTGTCGCCTGCTTCATCACACACTGTGGATGGAATTCAACAATGGAAAGCATCGCCATGGGCGTGCCAATGTTATGCTGGCCTTATTTTGCAGACCAGTTCATTAATCGCTCTTTCGTGGTAGATGAATGGAGAGTCGGGCTGGCTTTGAATGCAAACAAAGAAGGGATTATAGACAAGAGTGAGGTGGAAGAGGCAGTGGACAGGTTATTAGGTCGGAATGAAGGTGTCGAGATTAGGAAAAGAATGAGTAATCTCAACAATATTGCAAGGGATGCAGTGAAGGAAGGAGGATCCTCCTATATCAACTTCAAAAAGTTTGTAGACGCCATGAAAAGCAATTGATTACACAGTGATTGCTGTGAGGCGTCATGTTATTTACCTGAATTATAGGTAGTTGTTTTTTATTATCAGTTGGTGATATGGCAGGAATATTTTTGCTATTACTTTTCACAACTAATTTAAGTTAATACTCAAGTCGAATGCAGTAATTTTTATCTAATATTTATGTTGTAAGATTTGTGATAATAAAATCCTCCCTCGAAGGAGATGTTAACTTGAATTTTGATGGTGCGACAACAAGTGGTAGGTAATGCAGAAATGGAGTTCAAATCAATACTCTTTTCACGATTAATTTAAGTAAATGTTGTAAGATTTGTGATAGTAAAATCTTCCCTCGAAGGATATGTTAACTTGAATTTTGATGGTGCTGCAACAAGTGGTAGGTAATGCGGAAATGGAGTTCAAATCAATACATTTTTTACAATTAATTAAATTTAGTTAGGCCAATAGGGATAATTTCCTTATGCAATCTAGTGGATGGAGGGCACCGAGCTCGACAAATGATAGAGAACTTAATGGTTTATACTTCCCCTTGTTGTACATGCGTTGATTATGGTTCAATTTGACCTGGTTGAATATGCTTTGTGGAATGTTGACAAAGTGCAAGCATTTGCGTAGTAAAGGAGTGCATCAAGCACGGTGCACAATGCATTGATCACGAAAGGCCCACGCAAATGCAGCAAAAATAGGGCAAAATGCACGTTCAAGGGGCATGTGGCTATCTGGCAAAGAGGATCGTGTGCTCCCATACATGCCCCATGCATACATACATCCGGGGTGGACCCACATGTGTGGTATACACACAATTCAAGAGTCGTTTAAATAAATGTGATTGAAATCAAATGGTAGCATGTGGCAGTGCTAAATAGGTTTGTAGACACAAGCGTTAATAAATGGGAGGGTGTTGGTTTGAATCACAAATGTTTTTGTGGTATACACATTGAATGCATACCACGAGAAAAAAATTCGAGGGCGCCCTCCCACAAGAAATGCAGGCTATTGTACAAAATCTAATATTGATAAAAAAATCAACGAAATACATAATGTCACATGTTGTTTGTACTTTTCATTATAATATTTTAAAAATAGGAAACTCTAAACTGGGTAATCGCAATCACATGTGCGTAAAACCATAGTTATGTTGTAGGCATTTTTTACCGAGGGGTACTTTTTCATTTTCGTCAAAGTGCTTCATTACGCCATTTTTAATTTTGTTTGGTCAAAATGACTTTCGTTAGGTACCAACCCAGTGTGCAAAGGTATACGACAAGGTTTTTAGTGCGGGAAGTTTCCAACAATCAAGGCGGTGACAAGCTATGTGAGGTGTAGTGCCCACTCCTCTTCGACACTTATTATATTTTGATTTCGATTACTATTGACTATAGACATGGATATTATTATATCATTTTGGTTTAGCATGATGTTAGATGATAGAGATATTCTAACTATTGATGGATTGTGATTCATAGTATGATTTGTGTGGATTCTTAGAGACATAGAGAGACATTTTATATTGATGATGATGATGATGTGTTGTTAGCATATATATTTACTGACATTTGGAATTCTCATCATGTTGACTATGATTTAGCATTTGAACTAATCTCGTGATCTTATTGATATTGATGAAATGGTAGAATTGAGATGTTGTTGAAATTATAAACAAATGATAGCATTGTTTAGTTTAAATGCAATTTAGTTATATGATGATGGTTATTGATGGATGTGCATATATTTTATCTTTGATGTATTTGATGTGGCCACGAGGCCGAAGGAGGTATTGTGTGATTTTGCAGGTAATTGTATCACAACAATCAAAAGGGGGTTAGGAGACCAACCACATGAGCAAAATACTAGATGGATACAACGACGGTCACCATGACAACTTGTGTAATGTTTGATGTTGTTTTATTAGTTTGTTAGGGGTCCCCATGGAGGGGATGACCTCCAAATGTGACCATGGGCTATGTGTGTAATTCTTTCCCTTTTCTTTTATTTATTATGGAGTATGCGATTTATTTTGTGATGTAATTCATTTAATCATTGTTGATTAATATGCCTTAACTAAGTTGATTAATCATGTTTATTAAGTTAATTGGATATGTGACAAAAGGGGCCATTTATTAGGGTAGTTGGTCCTTTGGATCTTGTGATTTAAGTTGAGTGTATTTGAATTTGAGTGTTGTACACCCTATCTTACTTGGAAAAATCGGATTTGGGCTTAAGAGCCTTTTTTTTAGGCTTGTGGGACAAGTTGAGTTTGTCCAACACCTCTTAATTTCATATACCAACTATACCTATGGATTGGAAGGGTCAAAAATAGACCCCATTATGTGTTTTGTAAGGTAAAAAGTGACATTTATTACACTTTTCTTACATGGGTTTTAAATTATGTCCTTAGGGGGTGTTGGTTTGTGTTGAGTGTGTAAGAGGTTTGTCATTTCTCTCAACCACTAATTTATTGTGCCTTAGGGTTGAGGTTTGACTCATGAAGTGGAGTTGAGGATAAGTGATGTGGCATCCTACATGGAGCCACCTCACCCTCCTCTCCTCTTTTCCTGTGTATGCACGTTCAATTATTTTTTGGGGGTTACTTCATTTTATTGTACACTTGTATTTTTGGATTTATAGAGTTTTGGAGTTCTTGTTGAAGTCTTGGAGCTTGTTGGAGTTAGATTGAGCTTTAAGGAGATTGGAGTGTGACTCTTGGATCAAGTTCTTACTATGTAATGGTATGAACTACATCCTTGTTTTACTTGTTTGTTTTTAGATGTGTGTATTACATATGAGTGAATGGTTTGTGTGCTTGTTGGGATATTGGGTAGAATGCCTAAGTATGGTGTATGCGAAGGCTATGGGGATTTTCTACTGTAGGGAGGCATAAGAGTTTTGTTTCAATTTTTTGGAGGGAGTTGGGTTTGGTGCCCCACCTTTGAAAAGAAAATGTTTGCTTTTCTTACTTGGTTCTTTTGAGGGAGACATAAGAGATTGTATGGAGGCATAAGAGAATGTGGGAGGCATAAGAGGATCTTGAGGGAGGCATAAGAGTTGTGTAGGGGTTTTGAGATGTGTTTTGAAGGGTTTTAAGGTGGGCACCTTATCCCATTGGGAGGAATAAGTGATCTCCTCATAGATCCTTGCTCCATTGGCTTTGAGTTTTCAAGCCTTGTGTATTTTGAAATTTACATTCTTGTGATTTTTATCTTTGTTTGAATGTGTGTTAAATGGTTGTGAAATTTTTGTTGTGATGTGGAAGCATTGTGGTAGTTTTCATGAGTTGTATCCATTCCTTATTTTATTTTAGTTGGGGCTTGGGGAAAATGAGGATGATAGTTTCTTCTCCTCATTGTATTATTGGATGCGTGAGAGAGTGTTGTCTACCCCACCTTATTTGTTGTTGTGCATGGAGCGAAGAAAATGGTGGAGTTCTTGTTGAAGATTTGGGACTTGGAGCATTTGTTGAAGTAAAAATAAATCCTTCATTGTAAAAACCTTTCATGTAATTCCCACTTAAGGTGGAAGGCTAGTAGTCTTGCATTTAAAAGAAAAGTTGTATTGTATGTTTTATTTATCAAGTTGTAATGTATTGTTGGAAAGAAATCTCTTTGTATTGTAAGAAATGAGCTATGCTCAAAGAAAAGAAAGTTCATTGTTATTTGTAGGAGTTGCATTATTGTAAGAATGAAGGGAAAACTTGGAAGTTGTAAATCATTGAGAATGTATTCTTAGTAAATCTTAAATGTATAATAGTTTTTGTGCTTTCCTTGAATAAATGGTTGTAGTTGAAATGGAAGGATGCACTAAATTATAATGAGTTACTTTGTTAAAAGATTACATTCTTGTTGTGGAAAGGAAAACAATGATACTAGAAATAGATTAAGTTTCATTCCTTCATTTGAGCTTGAAAGCAATTTTATTGGAAAAGTGATCTTGTAGTTGTTTTCTTGTATGCTATTGAATTAGAAAATATATGTAATTTAGTGATTTAAGTCATGGAATGAATAAATAGTTTAACCTTTCAACTAGTGGCTTTAGGCATATAAATTCAAGCTAAAAACTTTCAAATTGATGGTTCTATTTTCGAAGAACATGACCGTTGCCCGTGTAGAGCGGTGGTCTCGAAATGTCATCTTGATCGAACGGAGGTTTCTAAACCGCCACCCGCAGAGTGAAATTTTACAAATCGTCACATGCTCAGGGGCAGCGGTTTCACCACTTTGTTGGTGGAAAAATAAAAATCTATGATCATGTGCAAATTTGAACTTGATTTAATTAAAATTTGAGCCTACAAAAGGAAACTACCAACATACCATAAGGGAATAAACTCTTTTTTTTACGCATGTCAATCCTTAAATGGGAAGTTAAATGTATTAAATCTCAAAGAGTAAATGGGAATAGAAATTTTCCCAAATAGAGAACTCAAAAATGGAAATAACTAAATAACTACTCCATATTTAGAGTGGAAACCTCTACAATCAACAAATATAAGACATTGATATAATAAATATTTAAACTAAACAAAACTAAACTAGATCCAAATGAATCCCTTTATGGCTTTCCTCCTTGCTTTCATGGCTTCCACTCCTCCAACCTGCAAATCAAGGAAAAGAAAAGAGACCAAATGAGGAGGGCAGGGCAAAGAAAAAGGTTTAATAAAATTCCATAAGGATGGTTAGGGTTAGGTTGGAACTCTAGGATCTAATGGCCATAATTGATTTGATCCAAGGGTTAAGAATCATCCCTACAATTGTTAGGTGAGAGTATATGTATTTTGGGCTTTTAAATAATTTAAGTGTATGTGAAAATGAGTGAATGGGGCCACTTAGTGCCCTAGTGTATTAAGTTAAAAATGTAACTCTCCTAGTATGTTTTAGTAAATGTTTCAATGGACATCAAAGTTATTAATTTAAGGGAACTAATATAACTAAGGATAAGGGAACTAATGTAGCTAAGGATAAGGGATTAATAAATGTGGGTTTGAATGTTGATTTGAGAAAGGAAACTATTTAACCAAGTAAAAGAGTTAATGTGCACTTTTCTAGTGGATTGTAATTAAATTGACATTAGAAATGGATTAAGAATATTTAATTATTAATCTAGACTTGATCCATCCATTGTAATGTAGAAAATTGTTGGTAGGAATTAATTAAACGTATTATAGGGTTTGACACCCTTGCAATCTTAAACAAAAAAATTGTCTCGCAACTTTCTAGATGATTATTTAAGGTTTAATTTGGTTTTAGAATGTAGAAAATTGTGGGCGTTACATGAGGTTTGAGGCTATAACGCACCGTGGTTAGATGCGCTTTTGTTGTTGTTCTATTACGTTTTGCATGTATTTGTTTTGTTTTATCATTGGTTTCGTGGGAAGAAGTATGTTAGTCGGGTAAACTCATGTCATTAAATATTGCATTGAATATGATGATGCTTACAAAACTATGGAGTATACTACATACACCTTAGAATGGCATGGATGCAGCAATCCTAAAACAAACTAAACTAGCAATCACACGTGGAATGTGTGATGGAAACACCGAAGGGGATGCGTTGAAGGAGTTAAACTTGACGGAAATAAACTTGTGAGGAGGAGGGCGAAAAAGAAGAAGATTGAGGGAGGAGAAGTGACAACACCGCAACATCTCATTTCATTGATGCGTGAAAGGTGTGTTTCTTGATCTTACGATTGGAAATGTTTTTAGGTTTATCAATGGTTGATGCATTGAAAAGAGAGGGATTTTTTTCTATGTGCACCATGTCCTCCTTCGATCATCCAGGTCATCCAAGGTTACAAAAAGTGAACGTACAAGAGAAGAGGTTTATTGAAAGTGGAATAGTGAGGTGGTTGGGAGTGGATGTGTAGGTTTGAGAAATAGTAAATGGACACTGTACACATCCATCGCCACATGCGGATAACTAAATAGTTTTTAAAAAGTGTCTAAATAATTTGGTGGCACTTCCTAGACATTTGCTTTTATTATTTCATCATTCACCTGCACCGACACACCCATCTTCTTTCAATATTAAACCCAGATGCCTACCCGATCTCAAATTCTCTACCAAAGACAAGCAATAACTTGGAGCTACATATCGAGATCTATTTTTACAACAGATTTTAGATTCTAAATTATTGCGGGGAGGTGGCCATGAGATTTTGCAGTCATAAAAACTATGTCAACAATGTTAGTAATTATCACATTACTGATTAAAAACGAGAATACGATAGTGTTTTCCCCAAAGAAGCGGATTAAGAAAATCCCTGCAAAAGGGTCGCAGAAGGGGTGCATGAAAACTATCTTAATAGTCAATTTACCACCTAAATTTAAATCCATATATTAATGTTTAGTCTATTTTGAGTGCTAAAAGATTAATTAGGTGAACTATCAAAAAAATTATCTAATGGTTATACACAATGATACACTTTCTCAAACATTTTCAAAATATTAAGAATTTATCAAATTGAAAGTATATGAAGTTTTCAAGTAATCTTTTGTCCATTGATGAATTTGTATGGATAAAAGTTATATAGTTTAAATAAAATATTTTAAATAAATTTAACAAATTATATATATATTAAATACAAAGCTCTTAATTTCTTAATATTAAGATATATAAAATAATCAGTTTCTTTTAAAATCATACAAATTAAATTAAATTAAATCGATTTTAAACCAAAAAAACATATAAACACAATATAAAAATATATTATAAAAAGAATCATATTTTATTAGGAAAATCCTCGTAAAAAGGTCAAATAAGGGAGAGGTGCGCAGTGACGACATGGGAGAAATGTGTTGCAAAGATTGTTACTGGGAATTGTCCTAAACAAAGCTCTCGCTAATAGCCATCCTAAAATAAACACCATTATGGGTTAAATCATAACTGCAAATGGAGATAAAGTTGTAACCCTAATATCTCCTAATTTTAGTATATAAAGATTGATTGATTTGGCTCTCTGTCGTATCTGGAGTGGGTTCAATGGTCTCGAGAGAAGCGTGTTGATGACATCATCGTGCACTGGAAGGACTCGACACCGCATCTAAAATCAGAGGATCTCCATATTTTGACAGTCGTATCCACGATCCCGAGTACATGAACCCTTTCGCATCCACCCACAAAGCCAAAATGGTGTCTACATGTTGGATCCATAAGGCCTTCTGTGCCTCCTCGCCCAAACATAATTCTTGGGAAACATGAATGTGCTAAGATAATCCTTCACCATAAGAATGCTAACCACCCGCTTATTATGCTTATTCAGATCCAAGTGCTCCTTCCTTCAACCAAGGTCAATCAAATCTGAGAGTGCACTCTTTCCACTAAATAAAGGTTTTTCTAGGAAAAAATCACCAACCAACAACCACTGACTTTCAATTGAGCACACATTCATTTTTTAAAAGAAAACACAAACAATTACAACAAAAGTAAACGTACAATATCCAATATGGAAGCTCTTCACCTGGTATGCCTAAACATCACGGAGGTTCACATGGTTCCAGCAAAAATGGAACTCGTGACTTGCTTCCCCCAAATATGGCACCCCACCACTGCATCACAGTAGTTTTTAGAAATAAAAAGTTAAAAACTTGTTTTTATCATTGACTGTTAACATGCATAATGTTTAGGAATAGCCTGCTTTACCTAGTATGATTTAAATTTTCACCAATCAAGCATGAAAACTGTCACAATTTAAAAATAAAAACCTATGGTACTAAAATGTTGGAGCACTCCATGAGTGGGTGCCCAATGAACCAGCCTCCTTCAAAATGCTAATATCAATGCAAATGCATGTAATTATTGTGTAATTAATAATATTGAGGGAGGAGAAGTGACAAAGAAGAAGATTGAGGACTCGACGCTGCATCTAAAATCATAGGATCTCTAGATTTTGAGAGTCTTATCCCACGATCCTGAGTACACAAACCATTTTGTATCCACCCACAGAGCTGGAATGGTGTCTACGTGTTGAATCCAGAGGGCCTTCTTGTGCCTCCTGTGCCTCTTCCTCCTCCTGTGTGTCTGTATCTGGATCGGGTTCAATGGTCTCTAAGAGGAGTGCATTGATGATGTCACCGTGCACTCAGAAGGACTCAACGCATCTAAAATTGGAGGATCTCCAGATTTTGGCAGTCCTATCCCACAATCCCGAGTACATGAACCCTTTCGCATCCACCCAAAAATCTGAAATGGTGTCTACATGTTGGATCGAAAGGGCCTTCCTATGCCTCCTCACCAGGACATAACTCTTGGGAAACATGAATGCATTGAGATAATCCTTCACCGTAGGAATGGTAGCCACATGCTTATTATGTTTATCCATATCCAAGTGCTCCTTCCTTCAACCAAGGTCAATCAAATCCGACAGTGCACTCTTTCCATTAAACAAAGGTTTTGCTAAGAAAAAATCACCAACCAACAGCCAGTTACTTTCAATTATGTACAAGTTCATTTTTAAAAAGAAAACACAAACAATTACAACAAAAGTAAACGTATAATATCTAATATGGAAGCTCTTTACCGAGTATGCCTAAACATCACGCAACTTCCCATGGTTCCAGCCAAAATGGAACCCGTGACCTGTTGCCCCCAAAATTTGGCGCCCCCACAACTGTGACACAATAGTTTTTAGAAAGAAAAAGTCAAAAACTTGCTTTTATCATTGACTATTAACATGCATGATGTTTTGGAATATCCCGCTTTACCTAGTACGATTTTAATTTTTACCAATCAAGCACAAAAACTATCACACTTTAAAAAGAAAAACCTATGGTACTACAATGTTGGAGCACTCCATGAGTGAGCGCCCAATGCACCAACCTTCTTCAAAATGCTAATATCAGTGCAAACCTAAAAACATATAATACACATATTTTTATGAAGCCAAATTTTCATTCCGTGAGGGATTTCTAATTTTCATGACATTTATAAACTGTAAAAGGCTGATATTATTATGGTGCCTCCCTCCATGGAACAATCACCTTATACCTATAATTTCTGTCATATGAGGGATAAAAGACTATCAAAAAGCCCTCATTAGATAATGACTAAGTGATAAATTTTCATAGACATTTGATACAACAATGTTTTTTATTAGATATGACAAAAATGGGATTAAGGCTCCAAGGGGCCAAACAATGAAAGATACAACGTGAGAACCCCCAACAAATAGACAGAAAGGAGGAACAGGACCGAAAAAGAGAGTTAAACAAAATTAACTCAACAAAGGACCAGGCCCACAAAAGACTAAACGAGGAAGAGACAAACCCTCCTCCAAGATGAAAAACCGTCTCTGCAAACAAATCACCACTTAACCCTTTTAGGTAGCACCGTGTGCCACCCCTCTTCTTGATCGTCAACGCACCCTAAAGTCTCCTTGATGTATGATTTGTATTTCTCTCCCTCCTAGAAATCTAGAACCTTGAGGGAATCTGGATTTAAAAGAGCCTTAGACTTTTGGGGCTTTAAATTAACCTCCTTTTTAAACTCCAAAACCACCTCCAACTTACCCAATGAGGTATCTCGGCATAGCCAATTTTGAAACAATAGGTTTGGTGTTATCAGATTTGTTATGAGACTTCAGCGCTCTATTATGCCTTTCGTAATACACCCATCGCTCCTCCTCATACGAGACCTCTCTTTCAAGGAAAACTTTGTCGAATCAAGGACCAACTCAAGTAGGAGACTCTGAAGAAACCTCCGATGAGAAGCTAGCCCCATCCTCATCTTCCATTCTTTCAGGAGACTCATCCTCCTCACTACTGCCTTCCAAATCTGAGGGCTCGGGAAGGGGCTCTGAATTATCTGTTGACTGCCTTAGAATGACCTGGGGAAGCGGGATAGGAAGTCTCACCAACCCCACCCATCGCAACACAACATTAAAAAAAACTCACCAGTTTCGAATCAATGCCCTTAGGGGACATGGAAACAGGGTTAGAAGCAGCTACACAGATCTTAACACAAGTAGATGATTTCAAACGCCAATCCAAGGTCATACCCTTACAAGAAAAAGACCCATGTCCTGTAGATCTACACTTAATATAGAACACAGGGATTGATCATATTGAATCTCTTGTTCCACAGCCCCATGGGACGAATAGAGGCGAATGGAAGAAGGAATATTTTTCCTTGAGGAACATTGACACATAATCTAGTGGATATCATCCTCATCCTGGCAAGAGTCGTTGGATCAATGACCAACAAATCTCCAATGGCTCTTAGCAATCCCTTGCAACACTTCAACTTCCCAAAACTCGAGGGCCAAGTTAGGAAGCCTCACCTGCACGGGGGTAAGCATTAGGTTCAAAATATTTCATGTGACCCAGGTCACCATTTGTCCAGATGCAACATCGTCTTCCCATAGAGCCAGGGTCCACCATTGATGGCAAAGAGATATTCCTCCTCTCTATCGAATTGGAATAAGAAAGATTGATTAGAGATGGCCACAACAGAGATTCCACCCTCGGAGCCCATTTTCTTCTTGCCCAAGCTCTGACCAGTTCAACATTAGGCCTAATACCAACAAACCTACCAACCAGTGAGAGCCCATATCTTGTGTTTGCCCTTTCACCAGATCCTCTGGCACAAACAGGGTCAACTCCTCATGCTTCCAAAACAGGTTCAAAGGAGGAGAGAAAGGAGTATCCACACCCCTTCCTGCTGCTCGGCCCAAGACTTATGTGCACAGATCTGTGTCGCTGCTTCATGCCCTCCACCTTGAGTACCTACAGGATTTTGAAACAACAATGTAATCATCATGTAGCACTACAATTAAAATGGTGAAAATGATAATGATTAACATGCAAATCGACAATTTAGCCCTAATCATAACACAAATGCATACCATTAACTTCAAATGTTGTCAAATTAGTAAGCAATAAGAAAATGGGCGTTGGCAAATTAAAGAGAAAAAGCTCTTTGTAGCTTATTCCATGTTCACTTAACCATAAAATAATAATGCACTACATGGGTCCAATTTTAGAAAGGCAGTCATTACCAACCTTTGCAATCCATTGATGTTATAAGAAATCCGCAGACTATAAATTTCTGCCTTGAAATATTGGAACAAATGCCAAAAATGAAAATGATCAGAAATGTCATTTAAAACAGCACAAATTCATGATTGCAACTCACAAGATGACTGTGCAAGATACTCATTAATCCACACAATCTAGCAAAACAACCTAAAATAAATGCAGACATATAGGTACCTGGCACTGCACTTAACAATAACCACTGTGGAAAAAGTCTTTCTTAATTTTTATAATCATGATAGCATTTAGTAAAATCAGAAAATAATTTCTGGCAAATGTCAACATTAAAAAAGTTTAGATGTTAAGAAAAGTCCATTCCTAACCACCACCCTACAAATTCCTAACAAACTAAGCAAATTACAAGATCCTCCACGATTATCATTACCTATTTGTGATAATAAAAAATGACATTCAACAATGTTCTCAAATTTAATTTGCACCGTAGGAGAGAAGGTTAGTACAGACCCAACAACAACTTGGTTGTCCATTTCATGTGGTGTCCAATGCTGACTAAGGAGTTAAATTCTCAAAGAAGCAAAGCAAACCTTTGAGGATTCAATGTAATCCTATTGCACGGCAGTCAAAGAGTATGATACATTCTACCTGCCAAGGATTAGAAATCAAACCGTAACCAAGGTGTAGGTGGATATTCTGAAGCAGAAAATAAGGCTATGCAGTTGTCTTCGGAAGATGCAGCAGGATCAAGTTCCCAGCAAGCCTTTGGCAAATTTGGGGCCTCCTCACCCAAAATATTCCTATTTGGAACCATATGAGATATAATCATTCCCAGCCATGGAATAGACGTGGCCGATGTGGCCTTGCACCGTAGCGAGGCATCGATAATGAAACATCTGTCGACCCCCTCATCATATTGAATATACTCAAGCACCCACATACTCCGGCCCGATTCATAAAGGCAACTTGCCATGGTAAGTTTGTCTTAATCACTTCATTTATTACACTGTACACAGATAGAAAGGCGCCGACCCTTATGACAAACTTTGCCTAGAGCCGTATGAATGACATAATATATTTTATGAATCAAATCATTCATCCAGGAACCTCTTGATGGCTATACTTGGAGTAAATGGAGCGTGTTCGTCAAGGAATAGAGCTTAATTTTCGTTATGTTTGTTATATTCATATTTGTTGCAAATCGGGATGGGGATGATGTATTTCGCCGTGTTGTTGATTCTCCTTCAAACTTGTGTGGTGTATGAAAGATTAGTCGTGGTGTACCAACCCGGGGCTTGGATTGAAGTACATGCTACATTCTATGGGGGAATGATGCTTGAGGAACAATCGGTATGAACTAGTTATGCCGCAGCATTTTTAAAGTGGGAGTTACTTTCCGTTTTCGTCGTCCCGCCTTTTATCTCCATTTTCACGTCGTAGACTCTTCCGAATTGATTTTTCCTGAATTCGCTTTTGTTTTTCATTGATTGGTTTTGTGGGCGGTGGGTGCTTTTGTTTTTCATTGGTTTTATATTATGGCGGAGGTGGCCTAACATTGAATTATTTTCAAGAAACTTGTATATATCTCCAACTATAGCCCTTCTTAGTTATATAATAATATTTCTAAAACCTAAGGAAGGTGTAATGAAAACGTACAAAATATGGAATGTTGAATTGGCTTGAGCCTCTCTCTGCCTTGTTATCAGCTCCAACACCATAATACCAAAATTGTAAACATCGTGCTCATAAGAGAACTTGTGGTCAAATCGAAGGTGATGTGAGAATCTACAGAACCGCAGAGTCTACGGAATCTACAAAATCCTTGGACAGCAATAGAAAATAAAATGCAGTGGATTTAAATGATGCAAAATAGGGGAAAAGGAAAGATACATAAATTTATAACAACAAAAAGAAGATAAAACTCTTGGCTACAAATAACACAGATCTGGGCAACAAATTGCTTCAGCAATGTGTGTGTGTGTGTGTGTGTGTGTGTGTGTGTGTGTGTGTGTGTGTGTGTGTGTGTCAATAATGAATAGCAGCTACAATCGCACACAAAACATTCATTCATACATTAACAGCATTGAAAATGAAGGAATTCTTTCAACAAAACTAGTCCAAACTTGAGTTGGACTGCATTTTTCTTCTTCTCCCAAATCTGGTTTTTCTCCTTCTTCTGTCTTCTTCTTCCTGCTTCTTGTTCTTCTTTCTCTTCTTACAAATTACAATAAAACATAATGCATTAATAAAACACCTACACAACAAACTTGCCTTGCAAGTCAACACAAAATCTTTGACAAGAGATAATTAGGGAGAATAATCAACCAAAAATAAATGTGCAGCAGTCATAATTAAATGCAAATCTGATATGTCAGGGAACTAAATCTGGGAAGACAGATATTAGATGCAAATTAAATTCTGATTTGAATTTCCAACACTCCCCCTTAATTATAAACTGCTACAGATCATTAGAAATATGAATCAAGTTTGTTCAAAAATTGTTGTAGCATTTCCGTAGCTAACTAACTGTTTTCCGGAGCTGCTAACTTGTGCAAAGTCAAAAACTCCTAAGCCACTTCGTAAGTACTCAAATGTCTCTTTTGCCAATGCTTTTGTAAATATGTCAGCCAGATGATCTTGAAACCTACAAAAATCAACACAAATTTCTTTGTTGCTTACAAGCTCTTTGATAAAATGATACCTCGTATCAATATGCTTAGTTCTCTTGTGAAACACATGATTTTTAGATAATGTTATGGCTGAACTGTTATCACGTGAATCATTGTAGTGGCTTCCTTTTGATCATGCATCAAATCTATCAACATCCTTTGCATCCAAACAATTTTTGACACGCAAAGACCTGGTGGCTGCCACATACTCACTTCACCAAGAAAGAGTTACAATGGGTTGTTTCTTCGATGCCCATGACACAACACCTATACCAAAGTGAAAAGTATATCCAAAAGTACTTTTCCTATCATCTATGTTGCTCCACACAATACTATCAGTGTACCCAACAAGAGTGAAATCATCCGAAGTAGAATACAAAATACCAAAATCCTTTGTACCACTTACATACCTCAATATCCTCTTACCGGCCTCGCCAATGTGATTCTTTTGGAGACTCCATAAACCTTGAAATCAAACTTACGCCGTACATAATATCTAGCCTTGTGGCTGTTAAGTACATAAGGCTTCCAACCAGCCTCTTGTACAATGTAGAATCCACACATGCTCCATCATCTTCCTTACTTAATGTCATCCCCTGTCATAACTAGTGTTGGGGATACCTTGCACCTGCCATATTAAATCTCTTCAAAACATCATTTGCATATTTAGATTGAGAAATAAATATACCATCATTGGATTGATGGACTTCAATCCCAAGAAATACCTCATAAGACCCAAATCAATCATTTTAAATTCATTCTTCATTGCTGATTTGAAAGAATCTATGTTTAGATCACCGGTAAAGATTAGATCATCCACATACAAGAAAACAATTAAAATTTTACCTTGCTTGTTGACTTTTATGTACAATGTTGGTTCACAACCACTTCTTTGGAAACCATTTTGAATGAGATAGGAGTCAATGCGGTTGTACCAAGCTCTTGGAGCTTGCTTTAATCCATAGAGTGACTTCTTTAATCTATACACCTTGTCTTCATGACCCGGTATCTCATAGTCTTGTGGCTGTTCCACATACACTTCCTCCTCTAAATAACCATTTAAAAATGTAGGCTTTACATCCATTTGATATACAAGCCACTTATTGTGGGCAACAATAGCTAAAACAGACCTAACAGTAGCCAACCGAGCAACCAAAGCAAATGTCTCATTCAAGTCTATAATGGTTTATGTGTAAAGCCCCTACTGCAACTAGCCTTGCTTTATGCTTTTGCACTTTCCCATCAGCATCTTGTTTAGTCTTATAAATCCATTTGACACTAATTACATCTTTGCCTTCCAGCAAATCAACCAAATCCCATGTTTGGTTCTTTTCAATGGATTCAATCTCCTCATCCATGGCTTCTACCCATATATCACTACTCACAGCCTCTTCAAATGTTAATGGATCATCAATATGAGAAAATAAAGCAAAAGTTGAAAATGAATTAGTAGTGTCAACATTATACAACTCACTCAAACTCCTTGTTTTTCGTGGCATCATGCTTGCTAGAGTTGGATCCAAAGATGAAGAACTATTTGAAGTGCTAGATGGTGTTGCTCCAAGGATACCAATTGATGTAGATGTTGGTGTAGATGCTTGTGAAGTTTGTTGTCTGTTGGTGTGGACAGCAGCCTTGAAGATCTCCTTGGTGTGAATGAAGGTGTAGCTTGAGCTACAACTTGTGGTACCATCCGGATTGGAAGAAGCTGCTGTTGGACTTATATTTGGTGTGGGAAACACTTCATCCGCCATATTATCATTAGGGACAGCAGCTGTAATTCTGACAGTCCTCTCTATGCTTCCATCCCATGCTTCATCCTCCACGAACTGAACATCATGGCTGATTATAACTTTCCTATTGATAGGATTGAACAACTTATATGCTTTTGTTTCCTCTGAGTAACCAACAAATATACATTTTTGTCCTTTATTATCTTACTTCCTTCTCAACTCATTTGGAACATGCGCATATGCTATGCATCCAAATACCTTCATATGAGAAACACTATGTTTCCTTCTTATCCAAGCCTCTTGAGGGACTTTGTTTCTTACGCTCTTTGTTGGGCACCTATTCATGATGTAAACAGCAGTTGCCACTGCCTCAGCCCAATATTCATTTGGTAGATGTTTGGCTACCATCATGCTATGAGCCATCTCCATAATTGTTTGGTTCTTCCTCTCCACCACACCATTTTCTGAGGTGTATAGTGGCTGTAAATTGTTTCGTATGCCATGAGATCTACAAAAATTTATAAATTCATGAGATATAAATTCACCACCTCTATATGTTCTTAGAACCTTGATGTAATGGCTGCTTTGCTTCTCCACAAGTGCCTTGAACTACTGGAAATAAGAGAACGTGTCAGATTTTTGTTTCAAGAAATAAACCCAAGTTTTTCTTGTGAAATCATCAATAAAAGTAAGAAAATAAGTGCAGCCTCCTATAGACGGTGTTTGCATTTGCCCACAAATATCTGAATGCACAATCTCAAGTGGAGCTGTAGCTCTATTTGCCTTGCCAACCGGAAATGACTCTCTATGTTGTTTGCCCATAATACATCCTTCACAAACTCTTTCCGGTTTCTCAATTAATGGCAAACCTTTTACCATATTCTTCATATGTAGTAATTTCAGCGCTCCAAAATATAAATGCCCAAATCTAAAATGCCATAGCCAAGAATCATCCTTTACTACTGATTGAAACGCTGTTGGAGTTTCTACAGAAACATCATTTTCCTCTTTGGAGCTATTCTGGCCATTTCCGTAGATGTCTTGGACATTTCCGTAGCTGTCTTGGAAATTTCCGTAGCTATTTTGAACCTTTTTGTAACTATTTTGAAAATTTCCGTAGCTGTTCTGAACTTTTCTGTAGCTGTCTATTGCCACTACTGATTTTGTATCTTCTACCTTAAAAGTTGCTCCAGAATTTACATTATGTGTCTCATGAACAGCTTGAGTTGTTTTTCCTTTCATAGCTGGCCTTATTTTTAATGGAAACATGCGGTTTGTAGTCATTTGTACCTTGGCAATAAGCATATTGCTTGGAAGCTTGTCCAAAATAACACACTCATTATTTTCCATGTACACTCTATATCCCTTTTGTATCAGCTGTCCAATGCTCATCAAGTTGTGTTTTAGACTAGCAACATAATATACATCAGGCATAAATTTCGGCTCCCCTTTTTGGTTAGAATATTAACCGTACCTTTACCCAAAACAATGACTTTGTTGTTGTTACCAAGTGTAACATCAGTTTGAACTGATTCTTCCAAGCTAGAAAACAAATCTTTATTACCTGTCATGTGATTACTGCAGCCCGAATATAAATACCATATATCACATGGGCTTTCTTGAACAACATTGCACTCAACTAGAGATTTTGTAGGGATTGCTTCAGCAATCTTCGTGCATGCAATGAACATGTTGCCTGAGGGAGTGCTACTTGACTGATTCTGACCTTGCTTCTGCTGGTCATACTTGTTTTTTCTTGCATTCATGAGCATAATGCCCAAACTTCTTACAATAGTGACATTGAATGTGTGATTTGTCAAATCTTTGGCCACTTGGGTGACTGAAATTCTGATTTTGACCTCTACCACCAGCATTTGCATAACTGCTGCTACGTCCACTTCTAGGAGAACTTCTCCCTCTACCTCTAGGACTGAAACTCCTCCTTCCTCTTCCACGATTTACAAAAATCTGAGATGAAAATGCATTTTCAACTGAACTATTTGATCTATTCAGTCTATATTCATGATTGATAAGAGAGGCATGTAGTTCATCAACACTAAACTAGCTCAAATATTTGGTTTCCTCTAGAGCCACAACTACAACATCAAATTTAGAAGGGAGACTTCTAAGTACCTTTTCAACAACCTTCCTATCTTCTATGACCTCTCTATGGGACTTCATTTGATTTATCAAACCAACAACATGAGTAAAGAAATATTCTCTATCGAATCGAGTTTCTCATTGATAAATTTTCAAATTCTCTTCTAAGGAGCTGTAATTTAGCAGTTTTAACCTTGTCCATACCTTGATACGCAATCTGGAGTGTGTCCCATGCTTCCTTGGCTTGCTTTGCTGCTGCAACTCTTGGGAGTATGCTCTCATGCATTGCTTGATGGATATAAAATAATGTTTTCCCATCCTTCTTCCTTTGTTCCTTCAAGACGTCCTTTTGAGCTTGTGTAAGAGCATTGTATGCTACCTGGTCTGTTGGTTCCTAGTAACTATTTTCAACCATTTCCCAAATGTCTTGAGACCGAAACAAAGCTTTCATGGTCAAAGACCAATACTCATAGTTCTTTCCTGTGAAAATCAGAGTTTGCACACTAACCAACGATGCGCAGACGTAGAAGCCATTAATGGCTGCCAAATGAAAAAACTAAAAACCATAAATAAAATAAAAGAAGGGTTTAGCCAAGCTCTAATACCAAATGAAGGGAATGCGAGGATCTACGGAAACTACAGAGTCTATGGAATCTACAAAATCCTTGGACAACAATAGAAAATAAAATGCAGTGGATTTAAATGATGCAAAATAGGGGAAAAGGAAAGCTACAGAAATTTATAACAACAAAAAGAAGATAAAACACTTGGCTGCAAATAACACAGATCTGGGCAACAAATTGCTTCAGCAAATATATATATATATATATATATATATATATATATATATATATATGTATATGTGTATGTGTATGTGTATGTGTAATGTATGTGTCTGTGTATATGTGTATATATATATATATATATATATATAGCTACAATAAGCAGCAGCTACAGCTGCACACAAAACATTCATTCATACATTAACAGCATTGAAAATGAAGGAATTCTTTCAACAAAACTAGTCCAGACTTGAGCTGGGACTGCACATTTTTCTTCTTCTCCCAAATCTGGTTTTCTCCTTCTTTGTCTTCTTCTTCCTGCTTCTTGTTCTTCTTTCTCTTTTTCAAATTACAATAAAACATAATGCATTAATAAAACACCTACACAAAAAACTTGCCTTGCAAGTCAACACAAAATCTCTGACAAGAGATAATTAGGGAGAATAATCAACCAAAAATAAATGTGCAACAGTCATAATTAAATGCAAATCTGATATGTCAGGGAACTAAATATGGGGAAGACAGATATTAGATGCACATTAAATTCTGATTTGAATTTCCAACAGAAACAATACGCTGGAGCCCAATACCCTCTTGTGCCTGTTATTCTAGCAGTGGATCTATGGGTGCCTTCCCAGTCCACATGCCTTGAAAAACAGAGTCCATAAGTTTTACCACGTTATCTAGGAGGCCAGGATTTGAAAATGTATATGTTATTGTGGTCGAGCAAAGTGCAGGAAGCGAGAGCGGTAATCATTGTCTTTGTCTAAATCTTTCTGTTGTGGAATGAGTAAAACTGTCTTTGAATTTGTTTTGCCCATTGTCTCTGAATTTGTTTTTCCATGATTAACATATATGTTTACCAAGATTTATACTGTCAAATAGGAAATTACTATGGCAATATGAAGGAAAATAAGTATGGTGACATGTCGAGTTAATATGTAAAGAAATAAGATGACCAAACTGCAACCATAAACAAATTTATTTTCTCCTTAAGTAGGGTAGTCACAGTGTGAGGTGAAACATGCATAGAGATGGGGTATGAACTGTTTGCCAAAATTCCTCAGGGATCTTGGTTAGAGACAGTTATGTCTGGTATAGTCTTGGACAAGATTCTAGATATATCAAAACCCTGCAACGTTAAATTGTGCTTCCTATTTGTAAGCACCCATTTAATGGAAGAAATTGCTTTAGACGAAACCATGTTGTGGATGTAATATTCACTTGAAGTAAATTGCACCTATAGTTGAATCTTTTTTATAGGAATCGTCTCCAAAAGGCTGTACAATGCATAGTCTTGATTGTTTATATACTATCGAGTACAAATTTCAATCCAAACCTTAGCTTTAGCGTTTCCTTTCTTCTATACTCAGTTAGTGTACTATTATTTGATATATGATTCATTAATGTAAAGAAGTAATACACATTCCTTTTTTGAAAACTCTAGGATTGATGGCTTTAGCATTTCTTCTATCTTCTAAAAGACTAAACCCAATCAATATACTATTATTTGATATAATTCCAATGCTAATCTACCAATGTATGCATGGAGACTTAGGTTTCTGTTCTAAAGTACTGAATAGCAGCAATTTATTCTTTTGAAATAACATATAGATGTGACGAGGCCGCATTCTATCTTACCATGCCGGTCACATGGATCTTCAGACATGGACTCGGTATGCTCCATCCAATGATAATAGAAAAACAATGGAAACATGTGAATTGTTTGTACAAATGTCTCAAAGAAATGGGACACAAATTATTGAATAAAATGTCTCAGAGGTCTCATGTATAAGCAACTATGTTTGGTATGAGTTTGGACAATATTGTAGCTATGTTCTTGGTCATTTCCCATAGACAAAATGTTCTTGGTCATGCTCATAGATATCCTACAGATATGGTAGAAATAGTAGTTACTTTAATAATCACAATTCTTGCAGACAATAGGATTAAAGTGCAGGCTGCTTCAAAAATTAAAAACACATAAATAAATTTAACAATAGTAAATTCCCTTTTAATAGATTACATGTTCTACAACACCCCACCTAACAGTAATCCTGGAGGAAACTACCACCAAAAGCTAACAACCTGAATCCAACCATATGAAGGAAATTGTTAAAATTTAGGAAAAATCATACTTACAAAATTCAGAAACCACCTTCTGCCACAAGCCTAATCAAATGCTTTATTTACTAATCTTAAAAAAACACTTGTCGAGATTGATATACAAAACACCCTAAACAGTACAGGTAGTAGTCCCTTTGTTTTTAAGCTAAGTGTGAACAACTCATCTGCTTGATGCTGAATTCATAGATATAGATTTAGCTACAAAGTGCTCTGATCTAATCTGTTAAGTAAATATTGGTAATACATGTATTAGTGCTCCCTTTTTTTAAGTTGATCAGGTACGTAGCTAACTTGATTTTAAAGGTTCTTACTTTGGATCTTACATCAAGGAAACACTTGTACTTCAAATCTAGGCTTGGCAATAGAGAGCTAAGATTATAAGAAGCATTCATCTTATATTAAACCAAGAGCATGAAAGTAACATTTACTGCATATGATAAATACATGGAAAATATGTCCTTTGAAAGCTAGAAATGTGAGCATCCGAGCCTTTGCCCTAATTGATGAAGCTTTAACATTTGGTTGCATTTAATTTAGTAGCATTTTGAAACATCATTTTGTTGGCTTTCGGTTGTTTCATTTGTGTTCTTGTATTCTAAATGTTTAATGAATTTGTGTTGAGAGAGATTTATGCTCTTGCCAATGCCATATTCGGTACTGTATCTTTCTTGCTTAGTTCAATGACGTCTGTTTTATCTGGTTATCTTGGAATGAAACTTGCAACGGAGGAAAATGCAAGAACAACATTAGAAGCTAGGAAGGGTGTTGGAAAAGCTTTCATCATTGCCTTTAGGTCTGGTGCTATAATGGGATTTTTGCTTGCTGCAAATGGGTTGTTGGTGCTTTATATTGCCATTAATCTATTCAAAATGTATTATGGAGATGACTGGGAGGGTCTCTTTGAAGCTATTACCGGTTATGGTCTTGGAGGTTCCTCCATGGCTCTATTTGGCAAAGTTGGTGGTGGTATTTACACCAAAGCAGCAGATGTTGGTGCTGATCTTGTTGGCAAGGTTGAGAGGAACATTCCTCTGCAACACAGTTCACCCGAATTTTCCACAAAACATTAAGATTATATTTTGTATAAGCAAAAACAAAATTACACTTCATTGAAAATTTGGAGTTGGTGTCTTAGCTGGGTAAATGCTATTTCTTTGTCACTTATTTTGATCACTAGTGTGACTAGCTGAACCAACCTAATAATCTTTTCAAAGAAATATATAACATAATGCCAAAAAAAACAAATATCTGCCCCCATGATTTCAAATATATTATAAAATGACAACTATCAGTACTTTGCAGCCTGCATTTCTGGCATTATATATTGTTGGAAATAAACCACCAAGCCTAATAACCAGCTACAGTACATTTAATCTCTTGTAAAGCCCCGTGGTTACGGTAAACCCCTACGGGATTTCAGTGTTAAACCCCGATACTTAGCAGATTTAGTCTATTACTTTACTACAATCAATTACGTGGCAAATTAACTACAAATTTACATGCACACTTTCCACTTTACAGCCTAAACCTTTGCCTCTTAAGAAAAATATACCCACAGCAATGAAACAACAATACAATTAAGCCTCTTATCTATTAAACAACATTGATGATTGTATTGAAAGTCCTCACGTTGGGCACAATGTTATTAACTATCAAAACTACAAACACTTCCACAGCCATGTGTGCCCTGTTCAGTTGAATGCAAACATTTAAAAGAATGTTGAAAGAAAGAATGGAAGGCTTCAATCCCAGACTCTTCATTCTATAAAAGACGTTCACTGCATCACGGAGCATTTTGGCTCTCACAAGGGCCCTGAAGAGGAAATCAAAAACTACAAGATGGTTATAAATATACCCATAATTGAAATTATTCCATAGAGACTCAAAAACCACAGAAACTCCCAAATTTCTCTGCATCAAATAATAAAGCACATCCTGTGCAAGATCCCACATACTTTCCCTCACAAGCATGTGAGCAACTGTACAACAGGAGGGAATGAAACAATGCCTTAAGTCTTGCTGTAAGGACCTCAATTTGAAAAGCCTAAAGGCCAGAGTTGGGTTGTGTAAGCATTTCATGATCTGAACTAGCTGCAATGCAGTTATTCCTTGAATTGCTCCTTTGTGCGGCCTTGGGGTGGTGCGGCAGCCGTTGGTTTTGTGTTTATTTCATTTGGCTGCTGTTGCGGTGTTGTGCCCGTGAATCCACGCCTGAGCCTCTTCCTGGGCTGCTATTTCATCTCTCGCCGCCTTGCTGTTGTCTGTTTTATTTATATACGATTTGTACCCGAAAGCGAATCGACCAGGGTACTTTGGATTAATAGTATTTGCCATGGCAGGAAGATGATTATTTAGCATAGGAAACTGAGTTCCATTTATTTTATTGCTACCTGCAACTATCTTCATACTTTTGAAAGGCGCTTAAACTGTTTGGTGGTTTGTTTGACGGTGGTTTATTTTCTACACTACAAACATTGGTGTATCTAGATGTGCTTTCATATCAGGTATGCAAATGCTTCCCTACACCTTTCATCTTTTTGGCAAAACATTAACTCATGCGTACAGGATTTATATTTAACAAACAAACAAAATTTTAGCCACTGTATTTTAAAAAGATTTTAAAAATCCATGTTTTAAAATGAGGTTGCAATGGTATTCCATAATATTTTAACAGAGAGATGAACTATATTTGACTTCAGCAGAAACAAGCTAACTAAAATTAGCAACCACCGCCAATTTTTTTCCCTCGGCAACTCAAGAATGCAAACCTGAAACACTATATAGATTTTAGAACTTGCTGCTGCTAAAAAAGAATTGAACCGACATCAACATCAACAAATTAACATTAGCATTAGATCACAATCATCTTGGCTTGTTAATTCTAACTAATATTCGGGTTTGCAAGAAATCAGTTCAGATGTGGATGCAGAGTTTATGAACTGAAGACTGCAAAAATTTCTCAGAAGAGGTCCGACACATTTTTCCCTTGCCAGCACCTGCTGCTTCCTGAAGGACCCTCTTGCACAGATATACGGGCGAGCCAGCTTCTACTGAACAAGATTATGGGTTAGCGGCAAAATAGGTATGTTTTTTCCTAATGCCGTTGGTTTTTTCCCCTTTGTTTAGCTTTAAATTTTGTTCAGAATGTCAGAAGCATTATTTGGCTTCATATTTTGTTAAGGTTTTTCATTTTTGAGAAAGTGTAGTAGGTGATGAATCTAGAGTAAATTAAAAACCAAAATTACATAAAAATGGTCAAGCCATACAAATTCTAAAAGAGTGAAAGAGATAAATCCCCATCTTCATTAATCGTTTGACTCAATGGTGAAATGTTGGCTCTCAATCAAAATTCTCGCTGCAATCGAAGTCGAGAGATTTAAGGGATGAGGCCGGGATCGTGCCCGGATGAATTTGGCGAGAATGGAAACCCCTCGGTCCTTGGCAACTAAGCCTAAGAATTTGTGCATCTAACCCATGCGGTTGTTGCAAGATTCAATCAATCTTCAATCAAAAGTTTTTAATGTTCCTTTGAAATTTAGATAATAATTACAAGTTGTCCTTATAGAGCGCTACTGCATAAAGAGCAAGATTAAGAGGAAAATCTAATCTAAGGTACGTACTGACTATTTCAAAATAACAAGGGCAAGATGTGTCTTATTTACAATTCCTTTTATAATATTGGCATCTCTAAAATAAACTACATCCAAGTTTTGTGGACATAGTGGAAGCACAAAACATTGAGTAAATGTATAAATCCCTGTTAAAGTGTCGGTGTCACCCATTAAACCATGCATGATGAAAGACATGGGATAAAACAACACATGTACTAAAACAAGTCGTAGGTCATCCTAAAGGAGCTAGCATATGTGGGTTTCAAAATAGGCATGACTTTTATAAAGGGGAGGGGGAAATATATTACAATTTTTTAAAAACAAGGTAATGATTATATTAAAATGAATGTATCTACACATTAAAATTGTAAGGCACCTATGATTGTGTACTTAGCATATAGTTTTGCATTGATACATTGCAAAATGTATCTATTAGTGCTGAAAGTTATTAAGCTTATGTATGGAAAGTTAGTAAGTTTGAGTACTAGAACAATAGTAGTGCTTCACTAATACTATTATCGCTTCATTAAAACCACCTCTATAATGGAGTCATATCTATCGAGCCATTAGTGTCATATATTGCAAGTAATATAATTTTATTGTGTAGAATACTACTTTGTGCTAAACCTCACTATTTACACTGTGGTTGGAGAACCTTATATGGAGTTTGATTAGATAGTATAAACCACAATTTCCATTTGATACTAGAGTTGTTGTAAAATATTTTCTCATCACTGATTTGGTAACATGTGATGATTAACAATCAACTTGTAATGCATCCCGGAATACAAGTCAATATTCTATTTTTTGAGTTGATGTGAAGTACATTTAAACTTTGGAAAGAGTCCATTTAAAACTAGCTCACACATGCAATTTGTGTCTGCCACAATTCACATTTCCATATCAAGTGAAAATGGTACATAAAGTCATATACAACTTTATTAAAATACTTTTTAAAAAAAAAAAGAATCTGAAATATTATTTATTTCAACTTCAACCCAAACAATTAATAAATATAAGCTATCAAAATTATGCCCCGAACCCATTTAATTAGTCAACCTATTTTTAATGTTGTAAAATAGGACTTAAATATACAAAAACTATTTTGCAAAGCATGAAATTCCAGGCATGCCTATCAGAATATGAAAAATAAACATGCCAACGAACAGAGTGGCGTAAAAAACACAGGAAAGCTTAATATTTATTTGCAGTAGGTAAAGTGAGCCGATGGTTAAGCAGTGGAAATGTCAGCCACCTAATTCACATGATATGCACTAGACACCTTTCCACCTAACAAATGAAGACACCCTTTTTACAATGATTTCTCATTCCTAAGTTCCATATCCCAAGTGCCAACAACATTGACCGCATCCCGCTCGCATGCATTTTCCACATGCAACTTAAACATTGGAATGAATCAAAATATCTATGTGGGTAGCTACAGATATCTCCAACTATAAAGCATGCGGGAATTCTTGTCTAATTAAGGTCACTTGCAAGACATTTCAAACAAAGTATGTAAGCCATATGTTATTTTTGTAAGTGTCAATTTAACATACATAAATTTAATCATAATTACCAATGGGGAAAAAAATTATTCAAAACTAAACCTGTACATAACCAAAAAACTATGACATTTCCCCAAAAAAACAACACCCACCTAAAAGGAATTGTTTGATTACAACATGGCACTTAAAGAATATTGACAAAGTATTAAAAGGTGTGGCAAATTAAATGTAGGCAAATTCTAATAAACATGCTCACTTCGTTTTGCCTTACTAAATAACATGGGGAATAACAATAATAAATGTTATTTTGTTGCTTATTATTATCATCTACATAAAGAAATTTAGGAAAAAAACAAAAATGCCCATACACGTAAAGGTAACATAACCACCTAATACATATAAATTTAGATTGCCAATAAATATATTGCAAAGTACTCTATGATTATGGTACCGACAAATGAGATGATGGCCTACAGAAAATTTTAGCCATAAAATCCTCTATCCCTTCTGCAAACAAGGCACTGTAGAGTTCTTAAACGCCGTAATGATCAACACAATCTAACACAGTTTACTCTACCTACATTCACGTTAACATGGTTGTATTCTTAATAACCACATAGATCTTCCATCGATAATTCACCATAACAACTAGGTGTCTTTGTTGGGTTATTACAATGAGCCAAGAAACACTATACCTATCTACAAGCACATTCCTATAGGATCCTTAAAGGAGCACCTTTACTGGTGTAAATCTATGTCTATTGATAATGTAATATACAAAGCAACAAAACTCCCATTCAATTAAGCCTCGCATTGTCCTTTGCATGAGCATATCCTCGCTCCCCCAAAAGTGGAGCAATTGCTAGTTTTATCTCTCCCCCATGTCAGCATTGGGTGCTCCTCCACCGTCCACATGTTATGCAAAGCTAAACTTGGGCATGCATGCATTGAAATATGATTTTTTGTAGGTGTCTATATATGCTGTCATGGTGGAATTGAAATGAAGGGTGGATATATGGGGAGAAGATTTGACCGTTCGTCCATGGAAGGGGATTTCATTTGTTGCTACAAACCCAAATAACGTACACCTAGAAACCCTAAACCTTGCCAAAGAAAATCAAGAAAACTTGCTTGCACTCAAAACGCACCTATAACTACCTTACAAAAATTATGACATGATGAAAGCCCCATTAAATTTTCTATCACAACTCACATACATGCACAAGGGTTTTAAATGTATGGGTTATCTATGGGCATTGTGAATGTGGGAAACCTGCCACCGTAGCATCTCACCGTCGGATGCTTTAGATGGTCACATTTCAAAATGTTTTTATTTCTTTGTTATTATGCCATCTGGTAACTTTATAGAGTTTGATATCAATGATGATTCACAAACTACAAAATTCATTTATTTTATGAAATAATAATTAGACTTTATGAAATAATAATTAAAATTTATGTGATGATTCACAAATTTGATATCAATGATGATTCACAAACTTTATCAAATGACAAAGGAGAAGAGGTAAAGTTTGAGTGAACAAACAAAATCAAATACATAAACCTCTCCTCAAACTTTACCTCTCCTCCTCTTTCATTTCATAAAGTTTAATTATTATCTTTTTCGAGGGGTAGCTCTCAATATTTCCAAAACTTACAAACTTATAATAAATATGTGTGTTTTCTTGTTTGGGCTTCCCTTTTCCTCTTTCATGGATTGATAATGATCATTTATTTTATTCATTTTCATATTAAAAACATGTCTTACTATACCAAAACATATTTCCCTCAGTTCGTAATCATTGGAAGTGCTTATGTGGCTCTAGAATCCTCATTTATTCAAAAAAACATCCCACATTGATTGGTAGGCTTAATCCATAGAAAACATATAAATATAGCATGGTCCTTATATTCATGGGGTGAAACCACAATTGATATAACCATCCTATTAACATAATTATTCATTTGTTGTAGGGTGAGTATGATTCATTAGTTAATCTCATTTTAAACTTGTCAAAAATGATCAAATTGTGCTTCTTTTTCTTTTGTATACCTTGATTCCCCTTTCTGCATTTACATTACACCTTAGAGGTGGGGATGCATTTTCATAGACCTTGTGACTTGCATTTATATCTCTACAGAGTTCCACAAGATAAAATTTGCATACATGCCCCAAATATTTCTGTAATCCACTACCCATATGGAAATTTGATTGACATCATATATTTTTCATGTATATAAAAAATAAGAGAGGAAGTCATCTACCTCGCTACAATTCACCTATGATGTAAGTGGAATTGATAGGCCTAATATGATTTTGTTGTCCAAGAATGTTCAATGCCCTCTTATAGAGGACATGTTATCCCAAAATATTGCTCAAGGTTATTTTTGCTTTAACAAGGTTGAAAATGGATTTAGTCATTTAAAGGGGCAAAATACATTTAAACCGTCGTCAAATTCTACCACTCCAAAGAACTAGTCGTTGGCATTTAAAAACTGCGGGAGGCTCAACTAATCCATTAGTGGGTTATATCTAAAAGGTTACGTGATGTTCATTTGGATGTCAATTTCAACACCAAACATCAAACAAAGGACACACAATGAAGATCACTCAGATCCTTTGTGGAGAAATGCATCACCATTTTGGCTCTCCTCAAAGGATTTAGGGCTCGTGGATGTGAACACCCCAAAATGTGTCACAATGTATAATTCTATCAGTCCGGATGGTTAGGAATTTCAACAAGGACACATGATGTAGTAGAAAGAGTGGACATGATGAGGATCCAATGAATGAGGAATAAACACGTGTCTGCCATTTTGGTGAACTTCAAGGTAGATGCGCCTGGTGGACATGAGGTCCACGGAATCAACCAAGGTTGATAGAATTTCACGTCAGGAAGTGGTTGAAAATTCAGCGAAGCGAAAGTAGGACACATGGCACAAAAAAAGGCTGATATAAGTTTGATGCAAAGACACAATTAATCAAAGGCAAGAACAAAAGAGAGAGAGATCTAACATGAGACATACGTGGAGACTTATTAGTGGTTCACTGCTTCGTGGGGTTCAATGTGGTATAACTAAATAGTTACATTGCGAAATAAGGTGGATCTTTCTTAAATGATCATATTTTGCGGCGCATTCAAAAGGGGCTATCAAAGTTCTTACATTGCGAGGAGCATGGATCTTTCTCATTGGTTTATGCTTCGTGATGGATAATGGAGGTTTCATAAGGCCTTCCCTCACAACCAAGTAGAGAACAACATGTGGCAAAGGAAAATAAATGCACATGTATATAGAGAAAAATCATCGAGACAATCAAAAGCCGCCGCTACGTGCCACTCTCATGTTCATCCCGACATGCAAATATTCAAATGCTCATATATTTTTCCCAAAGATCCAAATCACACAAAAATTACATTGTTGGAAAGGTCTCTTGAGCCCTTCAATTTTGTGTCATCGATTAAGAGATTGATGACATTTGGTGGGAGAAAATTTGAAAACCATTTCAGGTATTAATGTGATGTTACGGATAGCTCAACTACCCAAATTTATTAAGTATGGGCTCTTATCTTCTCCTACAAGCAAAAAGACATTAGGGAATGGGTTTAACAAGGTGCCCATGATATTTTGAGATATAAATGGATGATTGATAGTGGTTGAAGTTTGAAAGTCATGTTACGGGAAAGATAACAATTTTCATTAATGACAAGATCATATCCATATCTTTCCCCTTTTCTCTCTCTCTCCATTATTTTATATATTGTAAAATGATGTTTATTTTGGGAGGTTTTTCTAAAAATGTAAAGGAACTATGTCAAAATGGTTCCTAAGTAGTTGTGAGTCATTAAACCTTCATTTTGGGCTTGACAATGTGTTCTTGTGCCTTCCTCTGCAACTATAATGGTCTGTGCATACTTTTATTGTAATAAAACTTGTTTTGTGGTGTTTTCTCAACCATGACTCATGTTTATCTGCAACCTTTCCTCTCTTTTACTTGATGTAGTGTTTTGTGCATGTATTTCTCCTTTGTAAGTTCATTTTGTTGTGTTTCATGTGAGAATAGATGTGAAATGCAGATTTGGCATCTGTGTCACTTATGTCTGGCCTTTCTTCTCCATTTCCTTCTCCCTTCTCCCTCATTAGAGTGTCCTCACTATTTTTGGTGCTATCACCATCTTTTAGCTTAGGATTTCCTTTCATACATCTTTCTAACCATTCTCTCTCTCCCTGGTCCCTTGAAATGTTTAGATTAGGATTAGTTAGGTTTACATTTCAACATTAGGAATAACATGTAGTGCCTTCCTCGGGACATAGGAACCACACCAAAAGGTAACTAAAAATTGGGTAATTTTTTTCAAGTAAACAAATACTATTTTATACTTTTGAGATCCCCGTTAATAATTATTTTATATTAATTGATTTATCCAAATTAAGTAATCACTAGTCCAATACCACCTTAAATTATTTATCTCTACTATAAGTTTCTAGGGTCATAAATAACAAGTCTACACACCCCTAATTATTTTATTCACCCCCGTTTTTATTTAATTAACCCCCACACACCCTTCTCTTATTTTAGTTCTCATTCCCATCAAATTCCCATGAATTAAAAGTTGTGTAGGGTTTAATGTGGACCCTAGGATCAATCTAATTTTGGCCCTAGATTTAAAACTTGCCCTAAAGTTTCCCTAATCCATCTTATCATTTCTTTCCCTATCCTTTCACTTCCACTTGGTTTCATTTTATTTCTTTTCCTTTCTTTCTTGTTTATGCGGGTTGATTGAGGAGGAGCCATAAGGTTATGGATTCTTGTGGGTTGCTCAAGCTCTACTATCTTTATTCCCCCTCTTTTGTTTTACCAAATTTAATCTGGTTGGGTATAAATAATACCCAAAAAAATTGTATAATGAAGGAAAACTACCTATATATTCGAAAACCATTTTAAATAAAACCAAATGGGAGAAAAATTGTAGTGTTTTGATGTATGTCGGGGGGTGGTGGATTGGTGTTGGCCGCGGATTCGAGAGGGTGTGGTGGCGGCGGTGGTTTGTGGAAATGGAGGCGGCAGCGAGTTTGGACGGGGTTACGGTGTGAGGGTAGGTAGTCAGTACGTGGTGGAGGGGGTGTTGGGTGAGGGGAGTTTGGAGGGTGCATGGGGGAGTGGATGATGGAATGGAGGACGATGGGTGCAAAGATTTGGGGAGGGGTTCGACCCTCTCCCAATCACATTTTTGTTTAATATGTTTTAAAACATTCAAAATCCACCATTTTTTTGTTATTATATATATTTATCAATATATATTATATTATATATATAATATAATATATATATATATATATATATATTATTACATATTATATATTACGAGTGTAATATAACTATATTAATATATAAATTTATATGTAACTATGTATGAATGTAACATAGTTATATTATATAATATAACTATATTAAATATATTTTTAATATATTTATATTATATACAATGTTAAAAATTATTTCAAGTTGTAAAACAATAGATTATGTTTAGGCATTGTTGTGAAGTATGAAACTCAATAATCTTCTTCAATATATCTATATTAAGATGATTTACTTATTTATGTGATAAAACGGATTGTAGCCAAGTATTTCCAATATAAGAGAGGGTTTTGGAATATGCTTAAAATTAGTAAGGAAGAAAACTAATTCACATTTGATTTCCTAATAAGATAAATTATTAAGTTTTACATGGAAAGGAAGAAAAATAATTTCATTCCATTCAATAATGTTACCAAAAATTTACAAGGAGATATATTGCAAGAAAGATAATATTTCCATTCAATGTTAATCCTAAAACTCCATGTTACACTATCTTTCTTTTCAAATGCAATACTAAATAAATACTACAGATTTCTACAAGAGGGAGAACCAACAAGGAAAAATCACATTTTATTTTGGTGCTCTTAACATCACTTTTTGCATTTTTGTTTTTGTAAAACATATTTCCAATAAACAATCTTTCTTTTCAAAATGGAGTTCCAACTATCCTTACTAAAGGAAATAACTATTTTACAAGATTTATTTTCTAATGAGCTTAAGATCACAAATATAAAATATTTCCAAATACTTAAAATACTCAAGAAACCACATTACAAGGCTTCTTTGTAAGATTGAAAGAGGATGCACAAACCAATGCAATACTAGTTTACAAGAAATCCCCAAATCACAAAATGGAAACTTTACAAGACAAAGAAACTTCCCAAATAGCCATATCCATGAGATTACAATGAGAGTAGTGTTCACAAAAATTGGAGAAAATAATGAGAGGCCATGATAACAAGAAACTCCAACCATCTTCCAAACTTGAGCTCCAACTTTGAGTGCTTTCCAAAGAAACCAACACATAGAAAAGCCATGGATTTGGGGTAAGAATCTCTAAAGAAACCCCAAAGCTTTTAACAATCTGATCAATGGACCATGTGATAAGAAATGAGCAAGGTTTCCTTCTTTGCATACATTAATTTGAATTAAACATGCAAACTAAGAAAATGAAGTTAATCTCTATTCTTTGAAAGCTTGAAATAATGAACCTAAGAGGATCTAAGCATTCAGTTTATGTGTTAAGAGAAAGAGATCTCCCCATTAATGGCTTCAAGGCCAATGGATCTTCCCTTTTACTCTATGTTAATGCTATGAAATACAAGATTAAATGCTTTTAGCTCAAATGAAAGAAGATGAAATACAAACTAAAGCCTAATCAAATTGCTATAATTTGTGCTAGGAAGAAGAGAGGATTCTTAGGAAATGAGGGAGGGGTATAGCCCTATTTATAGTTTTTGGTTTGGAAGAAAAGGGAGATTTGGGTGCATGTGGGACAAAGGCTAAAGTCCAAAAAGCACTTTAGCAAGTCAAAGTGTGATTTGACTATGTTAGAGGGTAATTAACCTAGGTTAGACTAATTAATCTCTCTTAGAGAGTAATTAGGGTTCTGGAAGGGTTCTGAAGGGCTTACTCAATCCAACAAAGTGGATTGATCTTCCGGGAGCTAATAGAAGCAAGCTAGAAGAGAATAAGAAGCTAATGTAGTTAGAATGAGGTGATAACTGCTTGTTTAAATGGTTTATAAGAGAAAAAATGACCAAAAGGGTGTCGTAGGAAGGGAGTTAGATAGGCCTAACTAGCGGTGTGCCGTCAATTTGCAAAAGGAAGGAGTGTTAGTGCACCATTAGAAATAATAGTGTATTGAGAAAACTACAGGTGTCTACATTTGCCCCTCTTTGAGGTGACGTAAGCGACGTCACTTCAAAGAAAGTAGACAAACACAAGCAAGTAGAAATTTTTTGAAGGGGTAGAAGAAAAATTAATAGGGTGAAGGATGACGAATGCCCCCTCGAGTGTCGATGGGGTGATGAAGAAACTCGATCGACGATCGAAAGAAACAAATAGAGAGAAAAGTGTTCAGAGAAGATGAGAGACTAGAAGAAAAGGGATTGTGAGCTATCTGCAAATCAATTGCTAACAATATTTTAATCATCATAATGCTTAGAATCCTCCTCATGGGTCCTTATTAAAATGTGAGCATGTGATGGAAGCGTAAAATGACATTAAAATCCAAGATACAAACAACCATCCTCTGCCAAAATAGCCAACTCCATGCAACATACATGAATGCAATGCAATACGAGAAATAAACCGAATCACCTGATAGGGAAATAAGTACAATCACACACACTTAAACCAAAAATTCAAGATAGTTGCACAAATATTTTGTTATCGAGATGAAGTCCCAAATGGTCTGATAAATGACTAGGGTGAAGAATGATGCCCCAGAGCAAGGTGTATTATGCAAGGGGGAAGATGGAGGACACTTCATCCTATGAAAAAGTAATGTGCATGATGAAAATAGTACTAGGCACTTGGTGGTGCCCCAATGTATAGACATGAAGTAAGCAACATAGCTTGTTTAGGTGATTGAAGATTTTGGTGATGTGCGAGTCATTGTTTCAAATGATTTTGAGAATGTCAACAAGATCTGGGATGAGTGCCATGCAATAGACATGATTTCAGCCGTAGATGATTGGTTTAATCAATTTTAAGCCATTTTGCTATTTTCCAATATTTTTGTGGTTTTTGAAATATATATATATATATTATTTTTTTTTTTCATTTTCTGGGTTTTTGATCGGTTAGAAGAATTTTAAAAGATCAAAGATCTTCCAAAAAACATGCGCGTAGGCGGTAGGGGAAGGCCGAGTTGTCAAAAAGCTCAGAATATGCACCTACTAGAAGAAAGATGAGTCGAAAATAAATTATTTAAAATAAATTAGTAAATAATCATCACGATGGGGAGAAATAGATGAAAAAAAGAGGAAAAAGGGGAAAAGGTGCCTGAAAGGTTCGTAAATCATCTCAGTGCGATGAAGAAGGGACCGTTGGATGGCACGAAGTGCCCCAACGTGTGAAAATTAGTAAAAATAATTATTTTAATACAAAAATAATTATCACGGCGGATAGAAGAAGGTTGGAATGATCACGGCGGAGAAAACATGCCCCAGGGGCATCGTGATGGGTTAATATACTCACCCGGGGTCGGTAAAACAATCATGACCAATTCATTTGACCAGGAGCCTCTGTAATTTTTTTACCGCGAGTGAAAATGAGAGCCTGGAGTGAGATGGCGAGGATACTGAGGAGGACGAGGCATGGATCGCATCAGGAGTACATGCGGGACCCGGTGGATGGACCATTCATGTGAGTGCCCTAACCCCCCATTAATTATGCATTAATTACATGCTTTTAGGGTTTCTTAGGGTAGGTAGGAGAAATTTTGATGCATGCACGTAGGCGTATGCATGGATTGATGGGTACACGCACGTGCATGCGTCAAAACTAACATGGACACGCGCACGCATGCATCCATTCCATTCGCGAGGGACAGGGAGGATGCGTACTGCATTACCTATTCGGTAGAGGTGGGTACGCGTATGCATATCCATTGGGAAAGATGGGTGTGCGCACATGTACCCATAGAAAAGACAAAAAGGGGGCGTGTAAGCATTGATGGGGTCGGGATGGACACGCACGCACGTGTGTGCATCGAAACAGTGCGTAGGCATCATGAAGGGTGCGTATGCGTCCTGTATGGCCAATGCCAAAAAAGGAGGAAAAAATTTAGTGCGTGCGCATGCATCCCTAGGGCACGTATGCATGTTGGTTAGGGCATGTAGGTGCCAAAGGAGGTGCGTATGCGCTAGAAGCATGTGAGAAAAAGACAACTGGCTAGAAAATAGCCAAGTTTATAGAAGAAAAAGGTGAGATTTACATAGAAGAAAAGAATAGTTAGTGAATTAGATGTGTTAAAAAGCTTTATTTTTCCTTAGAAAAATATTATAGAAATGTTAGATGTCTAACACTTGCGTTGATTTTGCAGCGTATGTTACCTGTTCTCCAGACTCGTGAGTGCTACGGCCGCTTGGTTGTGATAGAGGTATAGTTTGATGATGAGGATAGAGTGACCTTGGTGAGCCTTTTACACGTGATGGGACTATCTATGTGGCCGAGATGCCCCAGATCACTTTAGATCATGGCCTCTTAATGGCCATAGCAGAGCGGTGGCACAAGCGAGAGCTAGTGCTTTTGCCTCCCGACTGGGGAGATGACTATTACATTAGAGGATGTATGGCGCATCCTGCGGGTCCCGATCCAGGGACAACTTATTGAGATGATGAGCCATTGAGTGACATTCAGCGTCACATCATACATTTGTTCGGTGTTCCCACCATACCACGTGTGGGATGTCTATCAGACTATCCAGATGCATAGAGGATCTAGAGCTAGACCACGTAGTGGTCTACATGATGGCTCTTGTCAGTGGAGTTCTGCTCCTGACAAGACTGGTGCTTCATTTCATTGGGACTCTTAGGAGTGATTCTAGGCTTGGTGGAGGGACAAACTTATTGCTGGGGTTAGTGCATTTTAGCACATTTGTATTGGGATCTCCATCTGATCACCTACTACCATTAGAAGATGGTAGGACCTGCTCGGTTTATTATAGATTTGGGCATGGGACCATATTGCTATTGGTCACCCCCTAGGTGTGCTGAGAGGTCGGGCTCGACAGAGCCTTCTACTATGGGTTGGGTCTCGGTAGGGGATGATGTGTGACCCTTCATGGGGGTTACATATCATTATAGGCGTGAGCTAGATGAGCTGCTCCAGGCTTCCATTTCCTGGAGACCTTATAGACATTTTCAGTGGCCAGAGGATGGTCTAGAGCTTAGCACCACCAGCCATTGTTGAGCATTTTATTTTGGGCAGCCATAGACTATATGTGGGAGTTGTATAGAGTGGATCGATGTCAGTGTCAGTTTGGCCTTACCAGGATGTTCCTAGGCTAGATAGATGGTACGCTCGTAGAGCCAGAGAGCACTTTGATATGGGTCCATAGATTGCTCATGACAGAGCACTGGCTAGCTTTGACAGGTGGCACCTACTATTTGGGTGCCACTTAGATAGATCAGAGATCCAGGCACTACATTAGAGTATGGGCCATGGTACCATGGTGTGCTCCCGCATCGTTTGAGCATTCCCAGAGTGGCATATGATGCCGGCTTGAGGCCTCCTCAGTGGGGCCTCCTAGCGGTGGTGAGGGTGGAGATGATAGTGATGATGATGATGATGAGGGTGGGCCCGATGTGCCCCAACATGTCAGAGGTAGGGGACAGGGTCCCCTTCCATAGCAACCATAGAGACGGGCCCCAGGCCCAGGCCGAGATAGATATACAGGGCCGTGGACATAGAGTTGCCCCAGTGGGCATTCCAATAGGGATCTATACCCCTCTTCAGTAGGTATTACCAGCATAGGGGCCACCTTTTGATACCCCAGAGAGTAGTAGCGTAGGTGGGCAGTGAGCTGCTCTTCAAGCAGCGATTACAGGAAGCCATCATTATCCGAGTTATAGGTGGTGTAGAGAGAGATACAACGAGGACCTAGGTACAGGCCCTCACATTAGAGTGAGATCGAGGCTTGGCACAGAATACATGATTTTGAAAATAGAGAGAGATCGGAGGCTCGGGCACGAGGCCACTCTTAGGGTAGTGTAGTAGTATTGCATGGTAGAGAGTGAGTGCGAGAGATGGCCGCACAGGGGGCTTAGATATTGAGCCTCCTACACCAGTCCCAGACTCAGGTATGGATGGTTGTGGCCCAGAGGGACCATGTATATAGATGGTCATAGGCTCTCCTAGCACAGAGGGATGAGGCCCGAGCAGAGGTGCAGACTATTACTTGCAGAGCGGGATCGAGAGGTTGCCTCTTCGAGATAGGCCGAGGCTGATTTGGGTAGAGTTACAGGTGAGTGAGATGTTGCCCTTCAGGTAGCCCTCACTTTAGGAGATGCCGACTTGATCCGCGATGCCACGAGGCTTGGTGGTGAGGTGTTATTCTATAGGACTACCTATTTTAGGGTAGTTCCTCCAGAGCAGTGAGTGGTACTCCCTCAACAGTCAGGGATGAGCATGATAGGCTCCAGGTCACATAGATCAGGCCACTCGTCGAGATCAGTTAGGCAGCCCATGCCAGAGCAGCCAGCAGACCAGAGACCATCTAGTCAGCCTGGTGGTCCATCTAGTGCAGGTCCTCCTCAGCCACCATTGTTCCATGACCGGTGTGAGACACGGGAGCCCCGGTGAGGCGAGAGTTATGGTTGAGCTCCACCTTCTTCTTTTGTACAAACATTCTTTATTCATGCCTCTGATGAAGGCTGATTTTTTTGTATAGCTCTATATATTTATTCATTGTGATGATGCCTCATGATGAAGGCCCGATTCTTTTTATGCATGCCCCTTTTTGATGGCATATTGTATCGATGATGTATTATTTTGATCACTGACTGGATAGTTATACATGTATATATATGTGGACATTTTTGATGTATCATCTTTGTATGCCTCAGCTGAAGGCATTTTTGATATAGAGTACCTATGTATATCCATTTCTATTGATATAGATGTATATGACACACATGTATATAGAGGATTACTTTTTGGGCTCAGATACACGTGTTTATGAGATGATGTACTTTATTGTTTTGTTTCCTGATGTATGTGACATGAGTGGGCATAATTCTATGATGTAAAATACCCTTTATCATAAATTACTCTATGTTGAATCTTATCACATGTTGCTTATTTTGATTCAGCATTTATGGATGTGTTATGGTGTTGTTTGATCTTGTACTCGCATGTATGTGGTATATCTTAGATTCAGAAATGTGTATACTTTCTGCTTTCATATGTGATGATGTATCTGTAGATGGCACCACATGTTTTTAGATTCATGATTTAATTATGAGTTTTTATGCTAGCACTTGGGATGATACTAGATGATATTGGTGCGGGGGATAGATTAGTGATTATGCGCAACCCCTCTTGCCCCCATTGATGATATGATATTTGATGATTAGCTTAGCACACATGCATGATGTAATACTTAGCATTTTTGTATATATATGATGTAGTGAATGATGTTATAAATGTGATGAGATGATAGATGATAGATGTGATAAAAAACTGTGCAAGAACACACAAGCAAAAGTTAACAAAACTAAACAAATATACACATACTACTACTTAAATAAACACATGCACAAACCTCTAACAAGAGATAAAATGAGATCTAATCTAAGAAAGCAAGAACGAACCCTAAAAGGAAGCATACTAATAAACAAAGAAACCTACAACAATTGTTTACAAGCATGATAGTTTTCAAATGTATGCAATACAATGCTCAACTTAAATCAAACAAGATTCAATTTTTGATAAGCAAATGATCCATTTTAAAGAACTAACAATTTACGGACTAAGTACGCCAAAACTATACAAACCAACAACTAAAAGTAATTAAAGCACTACTTTGTTTTTGCGGGACAACATTGACATATTTTCTAATGTTTTTGGGTTTATCTAAGAAGATAAGTTTTCATGCGGCTATGTTTGTCATTATTTTTGTCTAGGTTTCCCAAAGATAGCGTTGTGAAACGAAAGTAGCCTTATCCCAGGAAGGGGATTTTTCTAAATGTTTAGGTTTTTTTGTGTATTGTTTTCCGCATGTTTTTGTATTTTCCAAGGTCATGTTTTGAAAGCAATGTACAAGAATGATGAAGCGTGGATGCCCCCAACGTGATGTGGGAATATACAAAGGGTAGAATGCCACATGCGTATGTGTAGGAAGATGGCAACGGGTCTTCATGCTCAGTGTTAGATAGGCATATACAAAGGTAATGTCCTTCATGTAGATATAAGAGCAAACAAACCAGATCATGGCAAGGCAAAGGTGATCCTAGTAGGGTTCCTAGACCTAGCAGAGAAAGTCGTATCTAAAGAAGTGGTATCGATTACCCATCCTTCCGTAAGAGTAACTTGTGTCCGGTGAATCCTCCTTGAGTGCCAAAACTGGTTTTCACTCAAATACCTACCCCCTATGCCACAATTGTGTGGTTTTCACACGAGGATGACCTGCTTTTTCTTTATTATTATTATTTTTCTTCTTTTTCCATTTTTTTGCTTGTTTTTTCTTTGTTTTCCAATTTTTAGTTTTTATTTGATATTCCCATCATGCCTAAGCATAGAACCGCTTTAAGTGCATGGAATTCATGGGTTCTGGAAGCTCTTCACCATCTGAATATGCAAGTTTGTAGGCCCCTGACCCATATTTTGCAATTACAACATAAGGACCCAACCAGTTAGCCTCGAACTTTCCTTTCTTTTCTCTGTCTTTAACAGTGTTCTTTTGATTTTCTTTGAGAACTAGATCCCCTACATCAAATTCCCAATGAATGATGCATTTATTATATCCTCTGGACACTCTTTTATGATAAATTTTAGGTGATTGAACACTCTGATACGTCTTTCATCTAATAGTTCTAACTCTGCTAGGTGAGCAACTCTATAGTCTTCATCTTTATCAAGATAGTCTCTCGAGAGATATTCTTGGGAGGAAGCTCCACTTCCATAGGTATGATGGCTTCGAGATACATAGACAAGTGAATAAGGGGTTGCACCAGTAGGAGTGTGGATGGAAGTGCGATAGGCCTAGAGGGCGGGATGTATCTGCAGATGCCAATTACGCTTGTTTTTTGACCATTTTCTCCATAATCCACACAAGGGTTTTATTGGTGGCTTCTGCCTATCCATTACCTTAAGGGTAATAAGGGGTAGACCACTTAAGTTGGATATGGAAGAGTTGACACAATGTTTTAACCATTTTATTTTTGAAATATTTACCATTATCGGTGATAATGGCTGAGGGGATCCATAACGGCATATGAGATGGTTCATGATGAATTTTGAAATTTGTGCACCGGTGACATAGGTAAGAGGAACAACCTCTACCCATTTGGTAAAGTATTGGTGGTGGTGATGATATGAGTATGACCATCGATGAAGAAGGATGGAGCTTCCCTATGAGATCTAGGCCCCATTTAGAGAATGGCGAGGTGTTGTAATAGGTGTAAGGCTTGCGCACCAGCACATGTATTAAATTCCCATACTTTTGGCATAGTTCACACTTCTTTACAAAGTTGCAACAATCAGATTCCATGGTGGGCCAATAATAGCCCACTCTCAATAGCTTTTTAGCTAAGATCATGCCACTAGTATGTGCTCCACAAACACCACTATGTACTTCCTTAATTGCGTGGATAGAATCAATGACATCAAATACGAAGCAGATTCCCATCATAGCCACGATGATAAAGGGTGCCTCCTAGGAGGGTATAACGAGGCTATGCGGTGAATAAGGGCTTTCTTTTCGAATGGGGAAATGTTAGGGGGAAAGGTGCCATCTTGTAGGTATTGGAAGATAGGGTCGTACCAAGGGGATAAAGGACCAACAACTTCACATGCCAAACATGATTCCGGCATATCATATGTAGGTACTTGTAGATTTTCTATGAAGAAAGGCATATCTTCTTTCTTCAGGCGCTATGCGCAAGAGAGACCCAATAGTAGCCATGGCATCTGCGGATCTATTATGTGACCTTGGTTTTTGTTCAAAGATGACTTGTGTGAAATACTCCTTCAAATTTTCAACCATCTTCTTATATGGAATAAGCTTCTCATCTTTAACCTTATACTCATCATTAACCTGTTTTATGATAAGTTGAGAGTCCCCAATGACTCGTAGTTGTCTGATATTCCATGTAATAGCTAGCCTGAGTCCGGCGATGAGTGCTTCACTCTGCAATGTTATTTGTACATGGGAATCCCAACCGGAATGCTCGTGGTATGACATCGCCATTTGGAGTGATGAGGACCACTCCTGCTCTAGATCCATGGAAGGTAAAAGACCCATCGAAGTGAACTTGCCACTCTACGAACTCTTCAATATACATGATGGATGCATCTGGTAAATCTAAGCATAAGGGTTCCATTCCTGGGAGAGGAGCTTCTACCAACTGATCGGCCAGTACTTGTCCTTTTAAGGACTTATGATTTACAAACTCAATGTCAAACTCACTCAAGAGAATGATCTAATTAGCCATTCGGCCTATGAGGGTGGGTTTGGATAAAAGGTATTTGAGAGGGTCGACTTTGGATATGAGCTTGGTCTTATTATTTAGGAGATAATGGTGAAGCTTTTGAAATGTGAACACAACGCTAAGTAGCTTTTTCTATTTGGGGATAATTCAGTTCGTATGCAATCAAGGTGTGGCTAAGATAGTAAATTGCTCTCTCTTTATGGGCTAAGTCATATTGGGAAAGTAATGCTCCAATGGAAAACTAGGTAGTGGAGATGTATAAGAGGAGAGGTTCACCGGGGGTAGGTGGCATTAGCACAGGTGGGTTAGACAAGTATTGTTTGAGTAGTGCAAAGGCTTTTTGACAATCAGTCCCCAATTGAATGTGACATCTTTCTTGAGCAAATGAGTAAAGGGGTGGCACTTATCCGCAAGTTGTGAGATAAAGCAACGGATTTCTGGATCTTTCCTTGTAGACTCCTTAGCTACTTGAGAGTGGTAGGTGGTGGCATTTCTGTGATAGCCGTAACCTTTGTAGGATCCACTTCAATCCCTCTTTGTGAGACAATGAACCCTAGGAGTTTTCCTAACAAGAAACCGAAGACACATTTCTTAGGGTTCAAACAAACCTTATAGAAAGATATGCCTCAACACTTCAGGGTGTTCTTTTCTACTCTTAGATTTTGCTAGGATATCATCGACATAATCCTCCATGATGTCACTTATCATATCATGGAAGATAACTGTCATGGCCCGCTGATAAGTAGCCCAGACATTTTTAAGCCTGAAGGGCATGACTTTGTAGCAGAATGTTCCCCAAGGGGTGATGAATGCCATCTTATGTTGATCTTCCTCCGTAATTCATATCTGGTTATAACATGAAAATCCATCCATCAATGATAACATTTCATAACCAGTTGTTGAATCAACTATCATGTCGATGTTAGGTAGGGGAAAATCATCTTTTGGACATGCTTTGTTGATGTCACCAAAATCCATGCGAGATCCTTATCCCCGGAGGTTTTTTTCTAGATTGGGACTATGTTAGAGATCCATTCTAAATAGTCAATAGGTTTTATGAAATCAACAACTAACAATTTCTCTAATTCTTCTTTGACTAAGAGCGCCACTTTAGGATGCATCTTTCTTAATTTTTGTTTGATTGGTTTGGCCTCTAGGTGCACAACGAGGTTGTGCACAACTAGCTCAGGGTCTAACTCGACATATCTACATATGTCCACGCGAATATGTCCACGTATTCTTTTAAGAGTTCTGCAAAGGTATTTTGTTCTTGCACTGAGAGCAAAGCTCCCAACTTGACTATTCTAGGTTGCTCCTCTGAACCAATGTTGACGCTGATTGTTTCCTCAATAAGCATTTTAGAAGCATCTTCCATCCATGTAGGATCGAGGGAAGAGTAAGATTGACCTCCTATGGTAGTTCATGATCATCTTTGAATGGATAAATCACTTCGTTTTTAGACTCTTCAATTTGTTTGTTTATGAGCTCACCAAAGAGTTTGTCACTATGGGATTTCCATTGAGCCTTCTTTCTTGGTTTCTCGAGGTAGGTATACCTTTAGTTACAACCTTTTTATTAAACCATCGCACATTTCTGCTTCCTCCCCAAAATAGGCACAAGCGTATAGTTGAATCTTAAATCCTTTCTTGTGGTCTCCAGCGGGAATAAAGTCCCTAAGTCCCATGAACTCCATGAATGCCTCATCATTTTCAAAGAAATCCAATGGCACATGAAGTTGTTGATCCCAATCTATAAGCTCAGGATATACAAGGGCTATTGGATATTTATCTAGGGGGATGGATTTGGACAAGGTAAGGACCGACGACTCCGGGAATAGGTTCGTAGAGGCAAGATCTTCGTAAAGGCTACATTGGGAATCTGCATCACTATCGAATGAGGTGAAACGTCCTCACTTTCAGAAGAAGTAGCATTGTTCTTAGAAGGTAGAGCATCATGGGGCCTTATTCCAAGGCCATGTTTATCAGTTTTGAAACATGGGATAGGGATAGGCTCCAACCGGCCTTGTGCATTAACGCCACATCCAAACCCATCATAGCCCATGACAAACATCATGCGAGGACCTTTGACGTACTGAGGCACTTGATTGCATGAAGCCATGGTGCCTTCTGGTACTCTGCTGGTAGGGTCTTCTAACATTTTCTCTTCAGAAAAGAGGCCACTATGGATGAATTTCTCCAAAGGTTTAGGACATTGCTTATGAGTGCTCTTGAACTGAAAGTAAGGCTTCCCCCTTGTCTGGGGGATACTGATAGGTCTGATATCAACAGAGCCTGCTCAAGAGTGAATGGCCTACTTGGGCCATATTTTGCTGATGTGGCCTCCCATGAAGCAAATGGATTGACCAAAGAAGGGGAAATCCTGATTGAAAGGCGTGAGAGATTTTGAATCCACTCGGTTCCTCATGGCCTCCATTTGTAAAGGGACTACAACATCCACGAAGGACATTCATAAGTTGCACGAGAAACAGCATGCAGAGCCCTACAATGTGTGAAAGGTTATGGGTCACCCAAAATGGTAACTACCTACCCTTCATGATATAACTTGATGCACTGATGAAACATTGATGGAATAGCTCGCATGGCATGGATCCATGGGCATCCCAAGAGCATGTTGTATGGAAGGTCCAATTCAAGGACATGGAACATTGTATCGTGACATGTTGGCCCTACCTCCATGGGAACCACTATAGTCCCTATTGACTCTCTTTCTTCATTTTCATATGTCATGATTGTGATAGTTTTAGCACCTAGATCTGCTATTTTCGATCGGCCCATCTGCTTTACACCTTCAAGGTGTAAATATTCATACCAGATCCCCCATCAAGTACTCTTTTGATCTTTGAGTAACCACCACTTCAAGATATAATGGTAAGTTATGCTCGGGTTATTATGCGAGATTGCAGTATGATCAAAAGTAATCGATCGTTGGTGTCAATCGTGCAATCATGGCTTGAAGGTTTCATGGGATCTATTTTTGTGGTAACCCCTTAATTTTGCAACTAGTTTTGAACAATATGTTTTTATGAGAATTGGAGATCTTTAGGAGATCGAGGATAGATATCTTAGCAAACATTTTTTCTAATTTCTCTATCAAGTTATATTGACTTTCCTCAGGGGTAGGTACAGGATTTGGTATGATTAAGCGGGCACGTCTTGTCACTGTGTAACTCTTCTCTAAGATCTGAATGGTGTTAATATGTTCATTAGATGAGTTAATACATCCAATGAGGGAATCATAAGGACTATCATTTGTAGGGTACACATAGGCAACAGTCCTATAGTCATTAGAAGTTTGCCCTTGATCTGTTTTCTTTTTCTTTTTATCTCGCATGGTCAAGAAAAGGTTCCTTGTAAATACCCATTTTTTCATTTGAACTCCTACCGGTCTCTGGGGGAGACTCTACAGCAATATTCCCTTCCTCTATGAGGTCTTGGATATAATGGTGTAATCTCAAACACCTATTTTTTTTTTGAGTCCTTTGACATGGTGGAAGTCGCAATATTCATTGTCTTTGAACCAAACTGGTTTTGGAGCATCTTTTGGGTAGGGCATTATTTCCGTCGGATACTCTACCATCTTTGCACCATCTAACTGCTTTAGGATGGTAGATAAGGATTCTTTCAAAGATGTAAATGTATGTTTTGGAGGTGCTTTAGGATGAGGCCCTTGTGAAAGTTTCAAGAGTGGACTGCTCTATATGGCTTGGACTCTCTTGGAGTCTGTAATGTCATCACCAATAACATGTTTATCCATAGATTTGGGGTAAGAATATCTAAAGAAACCCCAAAGGCTTATAACAATTTGATCAATAGACCATGTGATAAGAAATGAGCAAGGTTTCCTTCTTTACATACATTAATTTCAATTAAACATGCAAACTAAGCAAATGAAATTAATCTCTATTCTTTGAAAGCTTGAAATAATGAACCTAAGAGGGTCTAAGCATTCGAGTTTATGTGTTAAGAGAAGAGATCTCCCATTAATGGCTTCAAGGCCAATGGATCTTCCCTCTTACTCTATGTTAATGCCATGAAATACAAGATTAAATGCTTTTAGCTCAAATGAAAGAAGATGAAATACAAGCTAAAGCATAATCAAATTGGTATAATTTGTCTTTAGGAAGAAGAGAGAATTCTTAGGAAATGAGGGAGGGGGTATAACCCTATTTATAGTTTTTGGTTTGGAAGAAAAGGGAGATTTGGGTGCATGTGGGACAAAGGCTAAAGTCCAAAAGCACTTTAGCAAGTCAAAGTGTGATTTGACTATGTTAGAGGGTAATTAACTTAGGTTAGACTAATTAATCTCTCTTAGAGAGTAATTAGGGTTTTGGAAGGGTTCTGAAGGGCTTACTCAATCCAACGAAGTGGATTGATCTTCTAGGGAGCTAATAGAAGCAAGCTAGAAGAGAATAAGAAGCTAATGTAGTTAGAACAAGGTGATAACTACTTGTTTAAATGGTTTATAAGATAAAAACAACGAAAAGGGTGTCATAGGAAGGGAGTTAGATAGGCCTAGCTGCGCGTGTGGTGTGTCATAAATTTGCAAAAGGAAGGAGTGTTAGTGCACCATTAAAAATAATAGTGTATTGAGCAAACTACAAGTGTCTACAAAACCATATAAACCACCTTCCCCACCTAAAACCATATGAGAGGAAATAAAATAACCTACATGGCTTTCCCATCAAGCCATGAGGTTTAAGAGGGAAAATCCTCCCTCTTCCCCTATAAAAATTTAAAATCTATCAAGTCATATGATGGATGGAGAAAATAACAATTAACATACCCAAGAAATGAACACACACATGAAACAAGACACAATATAAAACCATAAGAAAATTTAAAATCTATCATACAAAATAACATAGAGTGAGATCAAGAACCTACTTCCAAAAGTTTTCCAACACTCTAAGATTTTCCAAATTCTGGTCCAAGCGAACTCTAGCTCCCCAAAAGAAAAAGTTATCTTTCTCCCCCGTATGAGTGAATATTTGAAGAAAATCAAAACAAATTTCCTCCCCAATGAGGGAGTGACATGTGTCACCTCTCGCTTCCCTCCAAGTCAAAGACTCACATAAAAAAAAATGAAAAGATAAACTCACATTTAAATACCCTTCTCCTAAATTTCCCAAAAATAACATGAGACAAGTTTGTGCAACTTCTTACAACACACACATTTCAATCCATCTTACATGGATGGTGACAAAATAAAGGATAAATGGGAGGAAACCCCTATATGCCTTGAAATTAAGCCCCCCACCTAATAGGTAGGTCAAAGGGCTTACTTTCATGCTAAGTGAACTCCCAAAACTAAAATGGGTCACTTAAAATGCCATAAATATCCCAATTTCATGTTTGGTGCATTTGGGCACACATGTAGAGGATGTGGGCCACTCAAGGGTACACATGTGACCCTAATCCTCTCTAATTAACACACATGTACACAAATACAAAATTTAATGCAAGTGAGGACCATTAAGTCCCCAAATCTAGTTTACTTAACAAAATAAAACAACCTAAACATAATTAATTTTACATGACATACAACATTACAAATAAGGGTCACTCATGGTGCCCAAATAATACAAGAAAATAATAAGGCATCATATAACTAACATGGTTAGTGTTGATGGTGAATAGCACGAATGTCTGCAAGTTGATGGGTTGAGACTCTCAAGGATTGCATAACATGGAGCTTTTCCTAGGTGTGGGACCTTGCGAATCGGGAAAGCTCTCTAGATGAAGGCCGGTTCTATTCCTCCGTCTGTGATACACATAAAAATGCAAAGGGTTTACTCAAACACCTAATCTAACTTTCCAAGGAGACAGGTAAGAATATGCATAAAAATAAACCTAAACTAACAAAGGTGATGCACCAAGGAATGAAGAACACATGTCTTGCCAATAAACACAAACCATTAAAATGCAATGCAAGATCATGCACAGATAACCAAATTTGCAGTGAAAGATCAGGAGGATGCAAATGAACATAGAGAGGGTTGAGAATCATCCACAGACATGCATTATTTGCTCCAAAGATTGATACAATACACTACAAAATGCCAAGAGGTAAAGTTGCATTACAGTTTTAGATGGGAGGTTTGAACTCCACAAATTCGCCTGCCAAAGAGAAGAAGGGAGGGGAAAAACAAGAATGTCCAACCTTTAGAAATAAGCCCCTCCTTAAAATTTATAGGAAGAATGAGAGAGGGAAGAGAGAGGAATTCAAAATCTACCCCAACCACCTCCAGATTGTATTTAATTCATCTCATTATGGCGGTAGGTGAGAACCCTAGCAAACCCAAAAATGGTGAACTATATTTTGCATTTTTGAAGAACTTGTTCTCACCCAATTAAATATATCCAACCTTGTAAGCTTTTTGAAAAGTCCAACCTTGCGTGAATCCGAGCTCCTTTAAAAATTTATGGCCATTTGAATATCCGGGTGTGGTTTGCTTCCTGTTGGCTTCTGGGTGTCGACGCCAAAATGTTGCGCCTCCCGAAGGTGCGCCTTGGTGCATCCATCCTCACGTCAACATACTTTTAAGTGTGCCATAGGCACTAAAAATTTCAAGTTGACATCTTTTGTGTTTTCCAACTGCGCTGTGGCGCAACTTTTTTCATGTCGACATCCTTTACCTACGCCTTCCAACCTCGCGCAGTGGCATAACCTTTTTCACATCAACATCTTTTACCTACGCCTTCAACTTGCGCCAGGCGCAACCTTTTTCATGTCAAAATCTTTTTACCTGTGCCATGGGAGTAAATAAATGTTGGGTTTTGAGTTTCTTTGATTTCCATATTCTTCTGTTTGTCTATATTTACCTGGGGAGGGAGATATATACAATAGTTAGGACTTAGCCCTATGGGCTGGTTGTACAATTTATGTTGCCACCTTAAAACCCATGTTCTCCTGTGTCCTGTCACCTACACACTTAATGCACACATTAAATGCATCTTTCCAATACAAGTGTAACTCAAACTACTAAATAAACGATCAAGTCCAAACATGAATTCTATGCCATCACAACAACAAGATGGAATCGTAAATGAGAAACATACACAATTTCACACAATTCACCATGAGTTAGCCATAGAAATAAATATAAATGACAAACATCCCTGCTATCATGTGTTCTCATTAATAATTGAATAATCCATATCATCAATACGTACAACTAAATTATGTATCCATCGTATATCAATTAGGCCCAAACAATGTAGTAATATGTTAGTATCTACAACATCTAATAAAATGCGCCAATATACTAACCAAAATAAAATTAGCACTAGGCGCTCAAATCACCATACATGTCCATGAAGATCAAATAACATAACATAATGTCCAAAATATATCAAATCCCTGTCAAATCATATCTATGAATAAAGAATTCAATAGATAACCGAGGCTATAAAAATGTGGGCACTACATCCCCCTCTCCTAAAATTAGACTTCCTCTTAGAAGTCACCAAAGAAATAGGGATATCTAGCCTCGATTGTGTGGTATCCTCCAAGGTAGTTGTTGTCTCATCATGTACGTCCCACCGCACCGTAACTTTGGTCCAAGTCTTGAGTCCAAAGAGGCAACATCCGATGCTCTAGTATACATATGATTTCTAGCCTCCACTATCCTTCGTCTCTACCTGTAATGATGACCAATTCAAAACATGAGAGACAACAGGAAAATATATACGTACTACGTAAAAAATGAAATACATCATGGAACCGTGTGAGCCATGGTGGAAAATCTAGGTGATAGGAAACTGGACCGATGACCTCTAAAATATCAAATGGTCCCACAAAACAAGGCAATAGCTTAGAACCCTTTCCATAGTAGATTGGGCTCTTATGTGGAAGAAATCTCAAGAAGACTTTTTCACCCACTGTGAAGTGACGATCAATCCTCTTGGTGTCTACATACACCTCTAGCATGCTCTAGCCTACTCAAAACATTTCCTAATTAGAACAACCTATTGCTCTAAGTCATGTAGGTAAGTTGGTCCTAGAATAATCATGTCATCTAGCTTGTCCCAACTCAAAGGTTTCCTACAAGGTTGACCATAAAAATCCTGGTAGGGAGCCATACCAATGGAACTGTGATAGTTGTTGTTGTAGGAAAACTCAACTAAATGTAGGTAATCTTCCCACTTCTTTTGTTGGTCCATCACATACATCCTCAACATGTCCTCAAGTACTTGATTAACCCTCTCTATTTTTCCATTTGTCTCTGGATGATATGCTGAGCTGAAATTAATTTGAATACCCAGAGTGACTGAAAAGAAGTCCAAAAAACTGATGTGTAAATGGCGTCCTTGTCATTGATGATGTTCTTTGAAATCCCATGCAATCTAACAATGTCCTCCATAAACACTTTGGAGATTCATGTGCATTATAGATGACCTTGGTTGGCGAGAAATGCGCAACCTTGGTCACCATATCCATAGTGACCATAATGGCATCATGATGATAAGAAGGCATAAGAAGACCTACTATGAAATCCATGGAGATCACATCACATTTCCACTTAGGAATATCATGAGGATGTAAAAGTCCTACGAGATGAGAATGCTCTTCCTTGACCCTCTGGCACTCAAGGCAACGTGGAAAAAAATATGTTATGTCCTATTGAATACCAAGCCAATAATATAACTCTATTATTGGCATGCATATTATTCACTTTTGGATGTGTTGTATATGGATCTTGATGAGCCTTTGTAAGGATGTAGCTACGCAGATCACCCGACTTAGTCACATAGATGCACCTATGAAACTGAATTAAACCATCTACCTATAAAATTTTCCCTTAATATCTTCCCTCTAATGAATCATGTGACTCATACATTTTCTAGAACCCTCATAAAACTTGTCCTCTAAGAGATCTTTGAAGAAACCTTCCTCTCAAGTCTCGATTGCAGTGTCAAAGATGGAAGCACATATCATCGTCTACTAAGAGAATCTACAACGACATTTTCCTTTCCTTTGATATACTTCACCTCCATGTCATACTCACATAGGAACTCCATTCAATGCCCATGACGAGTATTGAGGTTTGGGTTATGAGAAGATATTGATCCATATGGATCCAGAAAAAAGACACCACTTCATTAGTTCCATCAACACCAAGAAGGAGAAATAAGAAAAATGAATAAAATGAGGTAAACGGAGGTTTTGGAAGGAACCATCACACTGTAAGGGTAGTGGTCCTGAAACCACCACCAGATAGGGCGGTGGTCCTGAGACCACCGGTCTACTCTTAGGGGCACGGTCTTGTCATTTTCAAACAAAGAGGAAGAATGGAACACAAATGGATGCGAACTTGAAGCACCTAACTATGTCTCTTCCCTTCCATTCCTTTAACATCCTCCAACGCACTTTGGAGGACATGGGAAGGCCTATAAATGCATGAAAGGAGCAAGAGAATGGTCATTCAAAGATCTAGAGAGATCAAGAAGCAAAGTTTAATGAGAGCAGTGAGCAAGATCTTTAGTGGAATAGAATTGTAGGAGCAAGGTGTAGAAACATAGAAATAAAGTAATTGGAGATAAGTTTTACATTGTTGCTTCTTTTCATACTTATTGTAATCTATAATTGTCTATATTAGACCAATAAAAGTGGGAAGAAAGATCAATTTCCCTTTCCCGACTAGTTTTCCTCCATTGGAGGTTTCCAGGATAAAATTGTTGGTGTTAAAGTCTTGAATTCTTTCCTTCTCTACAATTTCCTTTCTATAGCACTAGATAATCAGTCACAAAGCTCTAATTTTTCAAGAAAATCTATCATTTTCCAAATTTGAAAGTAGAACAACATAGTTGTGTGATTCGTAGAGTTCCAAAGTAGAAGTTTATGGATCATTTTGGTATCAGAGATGATTATATATCTAGGACTATGGTATTCGAATCTTTCTTGTTGTTTTGTATGATAGTGAAAAGGTCTAAAGGTGAATAAGTTTTACCTTGTGAGCTAGATATTTCTATGAAGAAGTGGAAACAAAGAATTCAAGCTCAAATGGAGGAAGAGAACTTGGTCCGTAGAGTCGAGATGCTAGAGACCATGATGGATAGATTGTATAGAAAACAAGAAGAGCTTTCAGATATGCAAAATATGGTTTCATTAAGAAAGATTCCATGGAATCAGTGGTTCGAGCACTAGCCAAAAATTTGGTATTAGAAATATCCATGAAGAGGAAGAATGGGAAGAGCATGAAGAGACACCAATTGTAAGCGAGAAGGTAAAATCTGCACATACACCTTTTAAAGTTGAAACGAAAGTGGAAATAAAGAATTTTGAAGGACAAGTAGATGCAAAATTATTAGATAAATGGCTAAAACAGTTGGAAGTCTACTTTAGTGTGCATAATGTCACTGAGGCACAAAGGGTCACCTTTGCACGTCTCAAAATGGAAGGTCATGCTCTAGTTTGGTGGGAAACCCATCTAGCCACTTGTGAGAAGAAGAAATGTCCTATTTTCAGTACTTGGAAAGGTTTTAAAGAATTGATTAGAGCTAACTTCTATCCTATTGGCCATAATACTAACATGATGATTAAGTGGTAGTACTTTAGATAGGGCAGCAGTCAAAGCGTGCAAGACTACACTACGGAATTTTAGAGACAAGCCATGTTGCTTAATATGGACTTAGAGGATGAGGACATTCTAACCAAGTATTTGGGAGGACTTCACACTCACCTTCAGAGGAAGGTAATCTCCACGAAGCCCAAGGATCTCAATGAATATTGTATACAAGCATACTACATTGATGATGAGAAGAAGCAAGGAGAAATAGAGCCAAAGGGAGACTAGTCAATAGAACAACATGATAAAGAACAAGGGAAGACAAGTAGTAGAGATAAATGGAAAGGTAAAATACCACTAATGCTTTTCATACTTCTAAAGATCCTAAGAATTTATGTAAGAATTTTGATGTAAATGGACATACCGATGCCACATGTTGGAAGTTGCATCTGGAATTACACCAAAGCACCAAACCAAGGATTCTAAGAAATCCATGGCCACCTTTGTGAAGGAAGAAATAGAGGTGGAGATTGAGGATGATTTGATGTAGACGAGAGGTTAGGATGCATGGCCACTAACATGTATGGGGGAGTAGAAGAAGAAGAGATGAGTAAGCTATTTCAAATCAGAATCCAAATCAAGAAGACTAAGGTAAACACTTTGGTAGATTATGGTTCCCAATCAAATTTGATTTTGATGTGGTTGTAGAACAAATTGGTCTAGATACTTACACACATCCACATCCATACCCATTGGGATGGGTGAAGAAGGGTGTAGAAATAAAAGTTACAAGGAATTGTAAGTTTTAGTTTGGGATAAATACCCAATACATAGATGTATTAGAGGTTGATATCATTCCACTTGATGCATTTGATGTTGTCTTCAAAAGTCCTTACTTGTATGCCAAGGATGTTATGTTCACAAGGAGGGAGAACCGGTATAGATGGGTCAAGGACGGAGTCAGTTTTAACATTGAGGCACACTAGAGCAAATCAAAGAAAGCTATGGTAAGTGCCAACCAAGAACCAAGACTTATTTAAGTAAATCATTAGTTTTGTGTTCTTTCATTGGAATAAAACAAAATGGACATGAGAGCATGGATATTTATGACCAAAGGATATAGAATTTGGATAGCACTTGTTAGTTTTTGTAGAAGAAGACACCAAAGGAACTTCTCATTCAAGGAGAAAATCAAACTTCCACTATGCAGTCACCATATCTACCTATGAATTCATTAGACTTGACCGTGGGGTAGTAAGAAGAAGAGGAGATACAAGGAATGGTGGTGACTATAGTAGCAACGTACTTGGAGAGGATTCAGTCAATCCATCTCAAGAGACAAATACAAGTAATAAGGACTAAACCACTATAGTATGGGACCTTCGTCATACTTTAACATGTTGGAGAAAAAACTTTAGGCCATACTTCATGCAGATGCACGCGATATCAAGTTTTAAGAGCTCACAATCACTAACTCCATCTATGCATGACAAATAAGGAAAGATACATAAGTTACCTTCCAAAGAGGATTGTACTTGAGGAAACTCGGAGGAGGATGTAGCACTGGAGAAACAAACCAAAGATCCACAAGAGCCTTGGCAAGTTAGACAAGAGAAGACACCAAGGAAGACCTAATGGTACTTGAATGAGCACGAGAGGGAGTTGATTCCTCTACCACTCCCCCACTAAGATTTTGTGGGACCAAAATCCTCCTAAGTAGGGGAGGTATGATCCATAGGGATCCAAAAAAACACACCACTTCATCAGTTCCATTAGCACCAAGAAGGAGAAATAAGAAAAATGAATAAAATGAGGTAAACAAAGGTTCTGGAAGGAACCACTGCACTGCAGAGCATGTTTTAGAACTTTCTCCCTACAAGGGAAGAAATCTTGAAATTTCCTTTCTTCTCGGGGTGATGGTCCTGTCACTTTTGAACAGAGAAGAAGAATCAAATGTGAATGGATGTGAACTTGAAGTGCCCAGCCATGTCTCTTCCCTTCCATGCCCTTTCACATCCTCCAGTGCATGGGAGGACATGGGAAGGCCTATAAATACATGAAAGGAGAAAGAGAATGATCATTCAAAGATCCAGAGAGATCAAGAAGTAGAGTTTAATGAGAGCAGTGAGCAAGATCTTTAGTGTTGGAATGGAATTATAGGAGCAAGGTGTAGAAATAGAGAAAGCAAGTAATTGGAGAGAAGGTTTACATTGTTGCTTCTTTTCATACTTATTGTAATATGTAATTATCTATATTAGACAAATAAAAGTGGGAAGAAAGACCAGTTTCCCTTCTCGATTGGTTTTCCTCCATTGGAGGTTTCCAGGATAAAATTGTTGGTGTTGAAGTTTTGAATTCTTTCCTTCTCTACAATTTCCTTTCTATAGCACTAGATAATTAGTCAGTCATGAATCTCTAATTTTTAGTCAAATCTGTCATTTTCTAAATTTGAAAGTATAACAACATAGTTGTGTGATTTGTAGAGTTCAAAGTAGTAGATTGTAGATTAGATATGTTACAAGCTATGGTGATTTTTCCTTAAAATGAAAGGTCTACCCAAAATAACACAACGTCAATGCACAAGAGCATGAGAAACTTCTACAAGATATAAGTCATGAGTAGGATAATTAAGCTCATAGTATTTGATCTTGGGTGACTTAAAGACAATAACCCAACGCTCCTGCATAAGAACGCTCCTAGACTCTCTAGTGATGCATTAATATAAACAAAAAATACTCGTTGGTTGAAACTCGCTAATATGGGTGTCATGGTTAACCTTTCCTTAAGCTACTAGAAGGCTTTCTCACACTTCTCTAACCAATCAATCTTCTTCCCTTTTCTTTGAAGGGAAATAATGGGGTGAGCAATCTTGGAAAATTCATGTACAAATCTACGATAATAACCTGCTAAAAACCTCATCTTAAACTCCTCACCTTATTAATAACATGTATCTTAGAGGGATCTACTGAGATACCCTCTCCTAATATGATGTGTCCCAAGTACTGAATCTCTATCTAAAAGAAGCTACATTTTTCCAAGTTTCCAAACAACTTTTGCTCTCTCAAAACCTATAGTACCTGTCTCAAATGTTGTTCGAGTTCCTCCTCGGAATGAGAATAATCAATATATTGTCAAGGAAAACTAAGACAAAGTGGTTTATAATGGTCACAAATACTACATTAATGAGGCTCATGAAGACAAGTCGAGGCATTGGTCAAATTAAAAGGGACAATTATGAACTCATAATGACCATAACGTGTGTTGAAATATGTCTTATGAATGTGCGCATCTGAAATGTGCAACTGATGATACCCTAACTTGAGATCTGATTTTGGAGAACACCTCGCTCCCCGCATCCGATCAAACAAGTCATCAATCCACGGGAACAGATAACGATTATTTAGTGTGACTTTGGTGAGTTTCCTAAAGTCTACACAAAGCCTAAGAGAATTGTCCTTCTTCTTCAAAAATATGATTGACGCTCCCCAAAGAGATACACTAGGGTGAATGAGACCCTTCTCCAAAAACTCCTCTAACTGTATCTTGAGATCATGAAGCTTTGGAGTTGTCATCCGATAGGGTTCCCTAGAAACTGGTGTGGATCCTGACACTAAATCAATGGTGAAATACACCTCTCTGCGGGTTGGTAACCCTAGAATCTCACCTATAAACACATCTGCATACTCCCTCAAAACTACATGATCATCTAAGGGTGAATGCTCTGGAGTGTTCTCTGATCGATCACTGATGGTGATAACAAATAACTAAAAACCTTTACGCATGATCCACTTGAGTTTCTTAGCCATGATCATGTGCAAAGATATCGGCCTCTACATCCCTAAAATCACTACTGAACTCCCAAGATCATCTTGACACTCAATGACCTTATTCCTCGTAATCCATCTTGGTCAAGTCTAGTGGAGAAGACTCCCAAATCAAGGATGTAACTTTCCAGATATGAGTCCACGATGAGTTTGGCCCCAGAGGCCAACTCAACCTACCAACTGTTATGCTTCCTATCCACCACTAGCCCACATTGGTCCACTATAGAAGGAGATATAAAAGAATCTAAAGGACCTGAATCAATTAGTACCGAGATAGAAATACCCATGATACTACCTATTATCTCAATAACTGTGGCTTGATTCTTAGCTTGGAGCTTATCAACTAGTACATATACATGATGATCACATCCTACATCACCCACTTTTATCGCTTAGATCTAGGAGTTCTCACATATCCATGGGAGAGGATTTGTATAGACACATGTGCACATAGTGATCAAGGGACCCAAAATAAAACATCCTCTTATACCCCTCTGAGATGGGGTCCCTCCTATACTCAAGTGAACTAATCCAATCAACCCATCCCTAACAGACTATTGCGTGCGAGCTGGTTGTTCCTAGTGAGTACCATTTCTCCTATCCTTGGCTCCAATAAAACCTCTCTTGTGCTATCTCTCTCTTAGCTTTGAGTCTATCAAGCCCTCTACTTCCAAAGTGTCCCCGATGTTGTGTCTTATGTTGTGGATGTTTTGAGCCCTCGATACTACTAGAGGAGGCCATAATCCTCCTCTAGGGTTGGTGCTATACCCCGTGGCCTCGACTCTAAAATGCCTGCATCTTCTCCTAAAATTTTCTCTTGTTCCTATCTCGGTGTTTTTGTTTTGTGGTCATGTTCTCCTTACCTAAGTAGGCCTTCTCAATGACCTTCTCAAGTGTGGGAGGAGATAGCATCCTAAGTACTCCTTCTATGTCTGCATTCATGCCCCGAATAAACTTGTTAACCTGTAATTTTTTTCTTGTAGGTAGTCCACATACTACAAAAGATCTAGGAACCTTCTCTCATATTATGTCACTATGTTAGATCCCTATCGTAAGTCATGAAACTCATCAATCCTCTTCTGCATGAAATGATCTGACATATAACAAGCCCTGAAATGCTCCTCGAATAACTCCAGTCATTGTATATTGAGTCAAATAGAGCTTCCACTCCTCATTCCTCCACCGAACTCCTATCGCGTCTTGGAGGAGGTGTATGGTGAACCTGAATTTGACATTTCTCTTATAAGAGTGCAAGCCAAAGAAGCTATCAAGGCCGAGTATCAATGAATTGGCCACAAAGCCATCTGTAGTGCGGTGTAAGTATGATGGCCTGCATGTGGAGAAGATCTCTAATCATGCTACCTATATCATGATCTTGGCGTTCACAGTCCAACAAGTGAATGGGATTGCTCATATCCCCAAATGGTCCCTCAAATTGTGTTTGATGGATACGATGGTGTGATACTACCCTCTCATGGTGAACAAAAGGGCTACACGACCTCTCCTGGCATGGGGTATCATGCTCCGGTGGCTGAGTGTGTGTCCTCGCCTATGAACCCTCGTCTCTTGATTGGATAGCCTCCTCTTTCATCTCCCACGATGGCAAAAGGCGTTGTTGCACAACACCTATCAGCTATCAAGATCCTCTCAAATATGGGGTTTGAACTCGAGTGCCTACGGCTCAAGCGTAGGTGATCTACATCCCAAGTCCCTAACAGATCGATGTCTCATGGGTGTCATCCTATGTACGAAGTAAGAAAATAGATTATTAAGTGGTAAAAGGTTATGGAAACATTTTAAGTGTTTTTGTTAATGTTATTACAACATTATTATCTAATTAATTATTTACCCTCATATCATCCGTGTGTGTGAACCATCACTCTGATACCAAATGTAATGCCTCACCTTGGGACATAGGAAACCACACCAAAAGGTAACTAAAAATTTGGGTAATTTTTATTTAAAAGTAAACAAATACTATTGCTATACTTTTACCGATCCCCATTAATAATTATTTTATATTAATTCAATTTACCCAAATTAAGTAATCACTAGTCCAATACAAAATTAAATTATTTATCTCTACTATAAGTTTTTGCAGTGTCACAAATAACAAGTCTACACACCCCTAATTATTTTATTCACCCCCTTTTTATTTAATTATCCCCACACACCCTTCTTTTATTTTATTTCCCATTCCCATCAAATTCCCATGACTTAAAAGTTGTGTAGGGTTTAATGTGGACCCTAGGATCAATCTAATCTTGGCCCTAGATTTAAAACTTGCCCTAAAGTTTCCCTAATCCATCCTTATCTTTTCTTTCCCTTTCCTTTCACTTCCATTTGGTTTCATTTTGTTTCTTTTCCTTTCCTTTCTTGTTTGTGCAGTTGATTAAGAAGGAGCCATGGAGGTTATGGATTTTGGGGTCTTCAAGCTACTATCTTTATTCCCCTCTTTTCTTATTAGTATTTATTTTACCAAATTTAATCTTTGTTTGGGTATATAGAATACCCATTTTTGTATAATGAAGGAAAACTACCTATGTGTATATATATGTATATGTATGTATGTATATATATATATATATATATATATATATATATATATATATATATATACATACATACATACATGTATATCTCTTAAATATATATATTTAAATAAACCCGAATGGGAGAAAACTACAGAGTTTTGATGTATGCCGGGGTGATGGATTTGTGTTGGCCTCGGATTTGGAGGGTTTGGTGGGTGGCAATGGTCTCATGCAAGTGGAGGTGGCAACAGATTGGGGACGGGGTTATGGTGTGAGGGTAGGGAGTTATACGAGGTGGAGGTGGGGTTTTGGGTGAGGGAGTTGGAGAGTGCATGAGGGAGTGAAGGATGGTGGGTGCATAGATTTGGGGAGGGTTGACCCCCTCCTAACCACATTTTTGTTTAATATGTTTTAAAACATTCAAACTCCACCGTATTTTTTTGTTATTAAAAATATTTGTTAATATATTATATTATATATATAATATAATATAATATATATTATAATACATATTAAAATATTATAGTGTAATATAAAACTATTTTAATGTATAAATTAATATCTAACTATGTATGAATGTAACATAGTTATATTATATAATACAACTATATTAAATATATTTTTAATATAGTTATATTATATACAATGTTAAAAAATATTTCAAGTTGTAAAATATTAGATTATGTTTAGGCATTGTTGTGAAGTATGAAACTCAATAATCTTTTTCAATAAATCTAGATTAAGATTATTTACTTATTTATGTGATAAAACGGATTCTAGCAAAGTATTTGCAATATAAGTAAAGTTTTGGAATATGCTTAAAATTTGTAAGGAAGAAAACTAATTCACATTTGATTTCCTAATAAGATAAATTCTTAAGTTTCACATGGAAAGGAAGCAAAAAAATTCATTCCATTCAATAATGTTACCAAAAATTTATAATAAGGAGATATATTGCAAGAAAGATAATATTTCCATTCAATGTTAATCCTAAAGCTCCATGATACACTATATTTATTTTCAAATGCAATACTAAATAAATAATGCAGATTTCTACAAGAAGGAGAATTGTTAGGATTATACCAGTTGTACAAATAAACAAGCATGCAATGAATAATGTAGAAAACATAAAACAGAAAAGAATGCAATAAAACATAGACACATATTTAATGTGGTTCACCCAAATTGGGCTACATCCACCAGAAACAACTAATAATTTTATTCAGTCAAGCCAAACTCTTTCTCACAGTGACTACCACTGATACAATGAGCCTCATACATAAAGACCCTTTAAAGATATTAGGGTTTTATCATTTCAAGGAAACATAGAAAACCACCCATTAGATATGTGACCTAATAAGGAATGGTCCAGATTTCACAATGCATAAATACATATAAAATGTGGCTTATGAGGGTTCTGCCCTCGAACCCCCATCGTTGTGCATGCCCCGAACCCTGTGGGGGGTGAAGCCCCGTTGTAACTCCCGTCTCTATCAGATCCACAACCAACAATCTCCCACTTGGAGACTAATTGTTGTAACTCCACCACTACGGCTCGCTTTGACTTTTCTTCTTAGATTTTTCTTCCACTTCAAGATCAATCTTGAAGACCCATAGAAGTTGAATGTAAATCAACTTCTTATTTTTAATTGGCTTAGTAAACATATTAGCAGGATTATCATCTCGTATGAATCTTCACTAACTCAAGTTTCCCTCCTCTAACACTGTCGTTATATGAAGTGATATCTTAGCTTAATGTGTTTGGTTATAGAATGGAAGGATGAGTTCTTTGCTTGGGTGAATTACACTTTGAATATCACTGTGTAACTTAAAATCCCCTTGTTCCTTACCCAAATCCTCTATGAACCTGCTCATCCATAACATTTCCTTACTTTCCTCAATCGTTGCAACATATTCTACCTCTGTAGTAGATAGGGCAACTAACTTTTGTAACTTTGAGATCCAACTCACTGCCACACCACCAATTGTAAACATGTATCCAGTAGTGCTCCCCCACTATCCACATCTCCTACCATATCTAAATCTACAAATCCATGTAAAGTATAATATAACCCTCCAAGCACAAGTGCCTACTACTGGACCCTCTCAAGTACCTGAGAATCCATTGGACTACCTTCCGGTGTGATTTACTTGCATTTTCCATATACCGCTAACAACTCCCACCGCTTGGGAAATGTCCGGCAGTACAAACCATGCATATGTTGGTATCCAAATTGATTCTCTCTTGGAAGCCGAGTAGCATCACAAATTTAACAAGACACTGAGAGATAGACAGATCATATTATGAGTCATTTTGTATCTAGGGAGGAGATTCATTTGGCTCTTTGTCACTCGGGCATTGGAGAAATGGATAACACCATATAAAAGGATTTGATCTATCCTCACTACTTTGGGTCGTGCCTTTTGACTAGGGTGAGAGGACCCATTTTGTAACCTCTGTGGTGAAGGACATGAAGAGATCCTTCTTTGCACAATTTGCAGGGGAACCTTGAGAAAATATGATCAATATGCCATAATTTAACTCTCATGAGTTGTCACTTCTAAAGAATGGGGATATTTTCTAAGCAAGGTTTGGGTTACTAAAGACACTTAAAACCTTCTCGCTTCTATGTATTTTTGCAAGTAGAATTTGTTCATTTGTGGACACACAACACAAACAGGGGTATTTTAGGTAGGATTCATGGTTATTTGAAAATTTTTGGTGGGGATTAAGCAAGATGAAGTTGATTTCACCAGATCTTTGAGAACCTTTACAACAATTAGAAGACTAAAAGAAAATGCTTAGAATAGCCAAAATATTCCTTCAACTAAAAGGTGTGCATCAATGGAGCCCCAGATCTGCACGGTTTCACATAATATTTGAGAATTCAACACAAAGGCTCGAGCTAAAGACTCAATTAAACATTAAAGACCCTGGTTCCTCATGCCTAAGATACACTCAAAGGCTTACAGACAATCTTTATCAACAAAATGATAGTAAAGTGATTTTAAATTGTTTATCTCATTATAGGATGAAGGCTCTTCTCGTAATGAAATTGCAAATGCCACTAAACTATCACAGGGATGACAAGATCTTGTGTGATTCGGAGGGATTTTAACACAAGATTGCAATAGAAACATCAAAACCATTTGAAAACATTATGAAATAAAAGAAGACACAATTTTTCCCAAGATCAACACAGATTAATTCAAGATCTATTAGATTTATCAACAGGGGAAAGTTTCTTGAATAGTCTAGAGCTTGTCAATGGTTGTACACTCTGCAACCATCTTGATGTGATCAAATCTAAAACACAAGAGATTAATAGGTTTCTCGGATGGTCTCTCAAGAAGATGGGATTTCTCAAATTTTCTTGTAATAATTCAAACCTGACCATTTTACATGACTAACTCATGCCCTTTATAGCACTCATTTACATTAAAGCTTCCCCCAAACAAATAATATTCGAGGAACCTTTGTTTGTTACATATTTGATCATGATTTCAAAAAGTGATGTTTAACATATTTACAACAAAAATTTCCAGGTGTTCAAAAGGTGAATCATTTCAGATATTTCCATCATTGTTTTAACTGGGGCATCCATTCATCTCCTCTGGCAACACGTTTTTCATCCTTTGCACCTATAGCTTCCTTCTCCTCATTCTTTCCTCTATAATTTTCTCTGTTGGATCTGGCAATTCATTTTCTGCAGGTTCCCGAGTAACTCTGTTTCAAAATATCAACTCTTGCACTTCCTCAGATTCACAAATTCGAGCTCCACAACACTTCAATTGCACTTTTTTGATAGAAACGACAAGAAATCATTCAAATTCACCATGAAAAATGATGTGTATTTACATCCCTGAAGTCGTGGAACGTTAATGGTAGAAAAACTAGATGCATCACGCCATAACCATTGATTCTTCCCTTTCACAACTTTAAATTAGAGCCATCCACATGGAATATTAGAGCCAAAATGGGCCTAGGGGTGCCTTTTGCATTTTATGACTTTTGGAGAAAATGTGCAATTTTCACATTTTTCCCACCCCTCTGCCTTTGAAATACGGGCTTAACATGTGGCTTAATTTGGGCCTTTGATGGAGTCGTGGTTCATTTTATGCAATTTTACCCTTTATTACAAAAAGGAAAAATTTCCAATTTTCCTCTGCGACCCACTTTTATCTTTTGATGTGGGCCCCTAGCGGAGTCATGCTTCATTTTATAATTTGCTCCTTTTTCACAAAAAGGGAAAAAAACTTCAAAATGCCTCGGCGACCCACCTCCCCACTTTGACTTTTCAATGATGAGCCAAAAAAACTTCAAAAAACACGGGTGACCTTCCTCTTGCTTGTAACTTGAAAAATGGCCACGTGTCCATCTTTGGGGTCAAAGTAAGACTTTTTCCATACCTGGTTCATATTTGTTGAATGAATAATCGAGACTATCATCGGGCCGCGGGGCCAATTTGGTATTTTTTACAAATGTGACCAAAGTGGCAAATTTCACCAAAAAGACCCACCGGGCCACAACTAATTAAAAATGAACATGTATACACCTTGGGGAAAAAATAGAAATTTGCTCTCCCACCTTTATAACTAGCCAATCGAACTCAACGGGCCGTGGGGCCAAATTGATCTTTTTGCAAACATAGAAAAAAGTTACAAGTTATAAAATAGACCGACATGCCTCATCCAATCAAAAGAGACCACGTAGCTGAAGATGTTGAGATAAATTTTGACAAGGAAAACATGCCCGTCGAACAATAGTAAGATGTAGGGGAACTTCACCATTTGCGCCCATAATTGAATCTTTCTTCAAGGACAAAGAATTTACAAATAATTCATGGCTCGACAACAATCCATGACCATAGAGAAGGATTTACAATAACACCCTAGTAAAGATAAAACTTGTATGCATCCATTCGGGGAGATAGAAAATATGATGAACTAGGTAGATTGGGAAATTTTAGAACAAACAGGTGAGATCAAATCGAGCACCAACATTAGCTCGACTCAGGGATGGGCACTCCCTGTGAGTGCCGCAAGAACAATAGAGAAGACCATGTGCCAAAAATCCATTGGGAAATGGAGTCAAGAACAAGATTGCAGAGCATAATAACCAAATTCCCCAAGATGAACTGAGAAACCAACAAAAACTAGTCACCGAGAACTAGGACGAACTAAAACAAAAAAACACGAAAGCAGAATGAAACCAAAAGACTATACATTGTACAATGATGTGCACCTTGATTCAAAGAAAATAATCAAGGAAAATTTTCAAGTTCCTTCGATTCTGGATATGACCATGCTAAGAATTTTTGATACATCTTTAACAACTGGTCATATGATTGTTTCTCTTTTCCATCCAAGTTTTTATCTGACCACATTTTTTTAGGCTTATCCTTTGTGCGTATGTCAATATTTTCAACATCTCTTGAGGCTGCATCAAACATCAAAGTCCCAAGGAAACTCAACCTTCTTAGGATAGCTACATTGATCATTTTCATACTCCTTGAAAACAACATAGCTCACAGAGTTATCAATATCAATATCTGCATGCAATACTTCATAAGAAGCATTATTGGGGTCTTCAATGAGATATAACATTTTCTTTTCACCAAGTAACTTCACAAGGATGCCCTCATTGGTATGGTGGCATAAGACATGTCCATTTACACACTTCTACCCACACTAGCTGCCCACTTTCTAGATAATAACATTCCCACTTAGTAGGTGTTATCCAAAATTCACCCCCCAAGGTAATTTTGATAACATGCATCGAATATTCAAGTCCCTGCAAATTGATTGTTTTGAGCAAAAATCAGGTTTCTAGGGTCCCTTCAGGGGAAATTTTCTAACTATTCTCCGTCTAGGTTGAAAAGAGCAAGCTCGAGAAAACGCATAAAAAAGTTCAAAAAAGCTAAAGTAGGTGATCCGTAAAATTTGTGAAAATCAGCTAAGTCTCTGAATCCTGAAGCATTTGGGACAAGTGGGACTAAAAGAGCGTGATGGCCGAAATGAGCACAATATTCCAAGGCCCCGGAAGCAAGTGGGACATTCGGGACAAAAGTAAATAGGTAGGCGCAAAAAGCCGATCGGCCAAAAGAGAAAAAATTAGCTAATTCACGAGAGGGTCGCCTTTGGGACAAGCGGGACAAAAAGACGCGAATCCGGCCGAACGGGCGAAATGAGTCAGGCAATGATAAGGATATTTCATGAGGATCATGGATTCAATCTAGGCCAAAAGTAAACGCAAACCAGCCGGATCACTCAAAATGAGAACTTTGTCACCAATTTTGGCAGCTTTGGGACAAAAGGGCGTTCCCTTCCAAGAGCCCAACTCGGCCAATTTGTAGAAAGGTCCGAAAGCAAATGGGACATATGGAAATCCCGAAATCTACGCTTCAACCCGGTTTAAGAGGTATTTAGAGCCGAATGATTGGACAATTTTTCAGCACCGAAACCAAATGGGACAAAGGGACGTGCGGGACGTGAAAATGATGAAATGGCTCGAAGGCGGGAAGAAAAGTCAACGCTATGGTCCGAAACTTCAAACGGCCATAACTTTTGACTCGAGCTCGATTTTCATAAAATTGGACTTAACGGAACGAGCACGACGTCCTCTACGCCACAAAAACTGGATTTCTTAATTTTAATGAGGGTAGATATATTTAAATAAAAGAAACATATTCGGCTCCCCAATGCTCATTCCAGTCTGAAACGACATTTAAAAACGCCCGCCAAACCCAAAATAGATATACACTCGAGGAAGGCCATAATTTTGCATTTCTAACATAAATCACACAAAATTGGTACCGTTGGAATCGTGGTTCCGAGCCCGATGCACAGAAATCAAGAAATTCTAGATTTAATCAGAAATTGTTTGGGTTTTTAAGAAAACGTGGCCGGGTTCGAGCATGAGTGTTCTATTTGGTAGCTAAAGCGTGCAAATTAAGAGGCATGGTCATCATTCTTTTCCAGATTTGCAGCACATGGGACAAAATATGGGGAGCTTTTTTGCAAGTAATGGAAAACCTTTTCACTCAATTTAATGCCTCTTACAAGTGGTGAAGGACAGATTTCGGGATTTCCATTTTCCCTTCTCTTTTCCTTCTCATTTTTCTATAAATTGAAGTATTTGGGCTCATTATAAAGGAGAGAGTTTTGGGTAGCAAAGTCTCTGTCAAAATTTCTTTGTGAAGCTGAAGTGTGTCAGCAGCCCTTGTAGTGGACTCCTTGTCCCATGGTGATCCGTGACCTTATCTTGTAATAGATCGAAAAACCACATATCATGAAGCAATGAAATATCGGGGTTTGTGGATGTATCTTCCCCGCATGTGTTTTCTTGCATCCTTCTTGCCCCTTTGATCTTTCTATAAGAATATTGTGTCTATTATTATGTTCTTGCAGTGGCCGATTCATTTTAACATTGTGTATGTTTAGAATATTGTTGTGAATGCATTTTGCTAGATTGTGGTGATTTTGTCATCACCTCTTCTAGGGCTTGTGCTTTTTGCCTATGTCCCAGTATTTCACACATTTGGAGATTACTGATCACACCCTCCTTTTCAGTGTATCAACCGCTTAGTGTAGGCTTTCATTTTATGTATCCTCTCTCCCTAGTCCCTTGGAAATTTATATTAGAACAGTTAGCTTATCTTGCATTAGAGTAGATGTGTGGTGTAGTTTAGGAGCAAGAATTTGATGCTTTATCGGAGGTAACTCTCTCAAGTAGCAAGTCCCACAACTTGGAGATAGTACCCATGTTAGACATGTCCATTTGCACAGTTCAAACCCACACTAGCTGCCCACTTGATTGGATGATAACATCCCCCATTTAGCGGGATAATCCACAATTACTACATTCAAAATTAAGTACTTACCTAGGTATGATGTCAATTACACAACTAAACCCTTGACACATCCAACTACTGGCACCTCTCTTGAATCCATGGTAGTACATTTCCCATAAGTTATTATTACTTTGAGATCCAACTCATTCATGACCTCAAGAGGCATTACATTACATGAGGCTTCGAATCAAACATAGAATTATGTAACAACTTATCCTTAATAATCAGAGTAGTGAAAATGGATCCACCTTCAGTTGAGACTCAACCAGAAAGTTTCCCAAATAAACCTTAGGTGGTTCACCCAATTCCTCCAATGCTTGTGGTTTTTCTAATTCTGCAATGGTAGGAGGAACCTCTACTTTGTTTACATTTTTACCTTGGGTGACCTTTTCTTCCTCATGCCCCAAATATTCGAATGCTTTATTCCTATGCTCAGGAATTCTAAGCAATTCAACAATAGGAATAGAAATCTTGATCGACTCAAGATTTGGGCTATGTCCACAAGGACATATTTGGGTAAGGCAAGAGTATTAGAGGAGGTTCATAGCTCATCATCGATAATATGGGAGTCTTCACAGTCTGAGCATGGGGAGGAACACAAGTTTTATTTGGGTGATAAAGCCTTTTCCAGATGCATCTTTTTTAGGGTTTCCTTAGGGATACTGGTAAGCACTGGAATTTTTGGTTTGGCCGAGGATTCCCTTTTGACAACCTTTCTCTGGTATTGTATTCCTTTTCTTGGGAAACTATTGCATTCATTAACAACTATCTTTCCTCTTCTGAAGGAATTCCTCCATCATACTTTTTAATCATTAATGCCCTTAAGTACTCAAAATCATTATTAGGCAACTCAAAATCTTGTACCATATAAATTTCAAAAGTATGAGTGGGAGGAAGAGGTAATACCCAATGAATGCAATCCCAAAAATTAGCAGTAGTTCTGGCACTTATTAGTTCAGTTGAGGTTTCTCCCTATTGTGAACTTATAGAGAAATCCATCATGCATGCATCATCATCTGTCTCATCATCATCAGCTTCCTCAAATTCTTTGTCTTCATCACATGGGGAATGGGGCAAGAAACATCTATCACACCACTCCATATCATGGACCTCTTCCATAGTAGCAACTCTGGTAGCTAAAGGATCAGGCACCAATCTGTTTTCCTGGGGTTGGGGCTATCTATTTCTGATCCCATGGGCCCTTTACCCTGTCATTTGATCTATGATCACCTCTGGGATGATTTATAAATCTTTCTTGACCTTGTGGCTTGTGCTTGACCTTGGGAACCTTGTCCAATCCCCTCTCTTCTCTGGCTAGTTTATAGGATATTTCCTTAACAGCTCCGACCAAAGTTTTTACAACCTCTTCTAGATCCATAGACTTACTTGATTGAGGCTTCTCTGGATTGATCAGCTTGATACCTTCCCTCTTAGGAGGCTTACCAACTACTTTGATATTGTTTTCAATCTGCAAATCCATGGTGAAGGCCTACCTCAATGTTGTTGGGTTCTTATCCCTCAAATAATAGGAAACCTTCTTATCAAAAGCATAGTATTTTATTAAACAAGAAACATCACTTGGCCTCAGGATTACAGGTAGCCTATTCAAGGTCTTATTAAACCAAGTATTGAAGTCATGAATAGATTCATTAGGATTCTTCTTAATATTTTCAAATTCAAGACAAAATAAACCTGGGATCTGTCTTATCCCCATATTGCAATCTAAAAGCATTTTTCATTTATGTCCATGAATCTATTGAGTTATCTGGTAAAGACTTATACTAGTCACATGCATCCTCCTCAAGAGTATGAATAAATAGTTTTATATACACATCCTCAAATTCAATCTCAAATTATTCCATCATATTAACAAATATTTTCAAATGTTGATCACTAGTAATAGCATTATTCCCTTGAAATTTAGGTAGTCTATTTCTAAAATCTTGTGGCACTACATTTGGATATCCATCCATACCTCTAAAATTTATAGGACCGAAGGTATTAACAACAAATGGAGGTCTGGGTGGGGATGGGCCATGTTTTTTTGAGGTAGTGAATTTACGGGAGATAGAAGATACAAAATGATGCACCTGTAATTTTCAGAATGAATGTTCTCTAAAAATTTGTTTCTTGGAAGATCCTATCAGCTTTGGAAAACATAGGGACAAAATGAAACACAAACTTTTCAAATATAAATGAAGGCCCCTCTCTAGATGGAGAATTTTGATCTACAAAAAGACTACCTGATTAGAAGCACTTGAGGAAGTATGGAAATATTCAATGACAGGCTGATCAGTTTCCATAATTGATAACTCTTTTCTTGATTTTTGATCTCCAACAACTTTCCAGATTCTTCTTCCTTTAGAATTTGTCTTTCCAATTCTAGAAACAACCTTCTAACAGGGTCTTTAATGAAGAAATATCTTCTTCCTTCCATATTTGCAAAGATTAGTGATAAATTTCAATTGACAAAGGTTAAGACACTGACATTTATCAAAAATTAATTCAACATGGAGTCGCCACTAAGGATTTTCACCTTAGTTGTGTAAATGCACTAAAATTGATCTGTCAAATGTCTATCAACACTAAATTCATGCAAAGCTTCACATATTTGACCTTCCTTTACCCGTATTTAACATTGATGATGTAAACTTAGTGCAAAAACCAATAGAAACTAGAAATATTACACACAGAACTTGTAACTTGCACAAATCTTACAGATCTCAACAAAGGATGACGTTTAAACAATGTATTTGCACTTAGATCATGTAAGAAACATTACTATGGTCAGTATGTGTACAAATTTTTTAAATAGTCCCTTAAATGGTGCCAATCTATGTGTTGTTACTTCAAAATAGGTCTTGGTGTTCACATAATCCTTGACAACGACGCCAATCTAGGTGTTTTTTTCCCAAAACTAGGTCCGGTGTTCAAATAATCACTGGTAGCGGTGCCAATCTGGTGTTGTTTCCACACAAATAATTCTTAGAGTTCAAAATCCCCTGTAACGCTAATAAGTCCCCAAAGAACGTGTGTCAACTGGGTGTTGATGCCACACAAATTAGTCTCAGTGTTCAAATAATCCCTGGTAACGACACCAATCTGGTGTTGTTGCCACACAAATAGGTCTCGATGTTTAAATAATCCCCAGAAGTGGTGCCAATCTAGTGTTGTTTCCACACAAATAAGTCCTGAAGTTCAAATAATCCATGGTAACACTAATAAGTCCCAAGTGTTAGTACCCACATTTAACCTCCTTCGTAGACCGAGTAGCAACATGGGTTTGACACGATACTTAGAGGAAGATAGACAATCATGTATGTCGTTTTGTAGTCGGGAAGCAATCTATCTCGACTTGTTGGCACTCGTGCTCTAAAAGGAATGGGTGCACATGCAAAAGGATGTGATTTGATCCTCACTATTTTAGGTTGTGCCTTTCAACCAAGGTAAGAGAACCTATTTTGTAGAACCTCTATTATTTGAAAGGAGATGCAGTACCTTTCTTTTTGTATAAATTTTGTAGAGAAGGCCTGTTGGTGTCGAATCACAACACCCCTGGGACTCCGCAACGCGATCGTTTGAGACTCCCAGTGCGATTGCACAACATGGAGCTTTTCCCAAGTGTGGGACCTCGCGAAATCGGAAAATCTCTCCGGATGAAGGCCGGCTCCTATTCCTCTGTTCAGATGCACCAATAAAACGTAGAGGTTTACCCAAAAACCTAATCTAACTACCAAGGAGACAGGGAGAGAGAAATGCATAAAAATAAACCTAAGCTAAGGAGGTGATGCACCGAGGAATGAAGAACATATGTTTTGCCAATAAACACAAACCAATAAAATGTAATGCAAAAGATATGCACAGATAGCCAGATTCACAGTGAAGATCGGAAGGACGCAAATAAACACGTAGAGGGTTGAGAAAACATCCACAGATATGCATTAATTTGCTCCAGAAGGGGATACAACACTACAAAATGCCAAGAGGCAAGGTTAGCATTACAATTTCAAATGGGAAGGTCCTTTGCTCCACAAATCCACCTGCCAGGGAGAAGAAGGGAGGAGGCACAAAACAAAAATGTCCAACCCTTTTTAAAACAGCCTCTCCTTACATTTATATGAGAAAAAATGAGGGAGAAGAGAAATTCGGAATTTCTTCCAACCACCTCCACATCCGCACCTAACTCATCTCATTATGGTGGACTGTATTTCGAATCGGGTTTGGAAGAAGCCCCGGCATGTGTTCGATGCTTGCGTTGTCCCGAAACCCGCTTCCCACGTGATTCCGAGCTTTCTTTTGTGTCGGGGCGGAAGATGAACCCGCATGCGCATCGGGTCCGGAGGGGTGCTCGACATGCTTTTTGCCCCGTGCATCCCGATGTGTTATCCCGACCTCGAAACCCGGATTTCTTTTGCATCGGGTTTTGGAGACCCCCACACATTTTGTCCCACCATGCTTCTCCGCCCGTCCTCCCGACATGGTTTTCGCGATTACTTTGGCGTGGGATTTGGAGACCCGCATACATATTTTTTTCTTTGTTGGGTTTGGAAGAAACCCCGACATGTCCCTTTGTCGTGTCTTTCCACCTCTGGTTTCCACCTGATCTGTCGGGTTCGGGAGGTGTCGTGCATATGCATCGGGCTTGGGAGGATGCGCAACATGTTCTATGCTCGTGCTTCTCCCTATCCTCCCGACTCCCAAACCCACGTTTGCCTTAATTCCGCCGAGAGGGGAAAATATACAACAATTTGGCGACTCAACGGGATTACCTGCCTGCCAGGTAGAAGATCAGTGGCCCTTTAGCAATCCATTGGGCATGGAGTCATAAGAAGCTTGAATCCAACCCGATATTCGAACTTCTTCTCCGAGAACACGCAACTTAAGAGTTGTTCTCACCAAAATGCCACCGAAATGAACTATGCAAGAGCAAAACCAGCAACACCAAAAACTATGTACAAAACTGAAAATCATACATGTCCCAAATGGAACATGCAGAGTGTGCACAAGCACTTCTTCTGCTGAAAGCAAACCTACCTACTCTACTCTTACTGGAAGCAAAGGCAAGCTAAACAAACCCTGCAACTGGTTGTGCAAAATAGCTTCCTTTCTTCAAAATGGGCAGCCATGCAATCGATTTGGCACTGATCACGGCTGTTTGGATGAGTGGGAAATCAACGAGAAGCTGGTCTTCCACCCAAATCATCAAGGTGTCAGCTGAAAAAAAATCCAATACCTCTTTTAGTTGCTCTGCATTTGGATTGAAAAGGTATGGCAGCTGATCCTTGGTACTCTGTAACTCACCCTCATGCTCAGAAGCAAGCATGACCGGTTGTGGCTTCTCCTTTGGCTCGAATGAAGCCAAATACCTGATTGGGCAAGGTCTGATCCGTTTGATATGCCCATAGCTCTGATTTTCTACTCCAAAAATGGAGTTTTCTCGTAGACCCTCTTGAATGGATGATGTGGAAGAAATGGTGGAATCCTTCTGTCCTTTCTCTTCCTCCAATGAAGAACATGGAAGATTAAAATCTTCCAATTTTGATTCCAAAGAGCTGCTGCAAGATGCAGGCTGCTGCAAATGAACGTTCTCCTCCATGACAAAGCAGCTCTGGTGTTTGGAATGTGGATGATGAAAGAGAGAATGGTGAAAACTCAACCGGTTCTTCTCCATCAAACAGCTTCTCCTCCAAATCGGCGATGGTAAACTGCCTCATTGTTGTCCTGTTGTTTGTGTTCAACTTCTCCCATGGTGTTCGCTTGATCTGCAACTTGACCACCATGGTTTCCTTCACTCCCTAATATTGAGTTTGAGAGATCAAACTCCTCTTCAGTACTAGAACTTGGGAGAGGTGAAGTAGAAAGAAGAACCGAAGGTTCTCCTGTAGCCTGCTTTGTGCTCAAAGCCCTTGGATCTGTACTTTTCTCCTCCACAACTGGGATGTGCTCCTCTTCTTTTGCCTTTGGAGCGGATTCTCCCTCCTCTATTACTCGAAGGCAATCTTGCTCTTGATATAACTCTTCCTCCAGCATGAAGTTTTTTAAGTCAAACTCTTCAATCTGCTGCTCTAGAGGACAAGTAGGGGCTGCAAGATCTTCTTCAGAGCTTTCTTCCTTTTGCTCTTCTTCTGCTGCCACAAAATCAGTCCTGACCACCATTTGTTCAACCTTAGCCTCTTCTGTAGGTTTGACCAACAAAGGGATCTTTTCAATTCCAAATTTGGCAGCCCAAACCCTCAAGTTGTCTGTCATTTCTTTTCTGTTGGGCTCCTTTTCTTGCTGTCCTTCATGGCCGATTTTTGCAATTTCTTCTTCCCCACATGGAATTGGGAATGCAAGAGGAGGGATGGGTTGTGACTCAACTGATTTGACAATTTTTTGTGGTGGTGGAGGCAGTGAAACCTCTTGTTTCTTTGGAGGAGGGGGTATTTCCGTTAGCTCTTGTGGAGGGGATGACTGTTTAGAAGGGAAAAGGAAAGAAGAATCGAGATGAGATGGAAGGCTGAGAGGTGGAGACATGGATTCAACATTTGGGACAGCAGATGGAGAGTTTGAAACTTGACACTGCTGAAATGGAACAGATTGGGAAAGAGGAAACAGAAAGGCATGAGATGGTGTGCTTACCCATTGACAAGGTTGCTGAATACTCCTCTCATACACCTCGATTCCTCCGATCCACTTTGCAAGCAAAGGCAGCGTTGCAATCATGAAGTCAAGTTTCTCCTGAGGGCTGTAATGCCTTGGAAAAGGTCCCACCCATGGACAGGGTGCTCCACAACCGATTCCAAAAGCTTTCATTTGTGCTTGAGCCCTGGACTGCACCATCCCCTCCTCCATTTTTTGGATTTTCTCCAACAGACCAGCATCTTGCATCTGATGGTCTTCGTTATATGCATACTCCTGCTCTTGGAAGGCTCTATTGCCAAACTGACTTTGGCACTGCTGTTCATATGAGTATGCATGCTGATCTGGAGGATTTGTAAAACGTGTTGGAGGTGGGAAACATTGCTGTTGTTGGAAATGTGAGTCCCATGATGGAAATGAAGTCATGGTTGCACAACTTCATGGGATGGAAAAGAATGAAGAGATGGAAAGAAAGATGGGTGGAAATGAATGGAAACGGGTCTGCAACTCAGAGAAATGGGTTGCTGATCAGATGGAGTCGCCAGATGTGTTTTTGAAAATGCCTCTAAAAGGCTAGATGTTGCCAAGTTACACACCAAACTTGACAATATCGAAATCAAGATTTAAAATTTGAAAGACCCGGAGGAATGCAATCTTCAGTTCGGAACTCATGTCATGTTGTGCAGCTGCGGATTCCCGAAAAGCACAGGCGGAACTCAGGTCATGCGATGCAACTCACAAAACCCGAATTGCTATGTGTCGGAACTTGGAACATGTCCGACATCCCTCAAAACTGCTGATTTGATTTACCGCACCGTGCTCTGCAACGCATTTGATGTTCTGAATCCCTTGAAAACCCAAATCACTAGAAACCGAAATTTTGAAAATCAAAATCTCAAAAAACTAAAGATACCCTTTTGAAGATTACCCTCAGATCTACCAACTGTTAAAATTTTGACCTGTTTTGAGCAAGATAAACCCTTGAAAAATGATTTCGGAGTTCAGGCTAGGAGGTGCAAAATTCGAAATTTGTAAAAAACTGCAATTTTTTTGTGCAAATTTCATGAAAAACTCCTTCAAATTTTGATGGAATGACCTCTTGGTCCCACCGGGCGTGCCAAAACTGTTGGTGTCGAATCACAGCACCCCTGGGACTCCGCAACGCGATCGTTTGAGACTCCCAGTGCGATTGCACAACATGGAGCTTTTCCCAAGTGTGGGACCTTGCGAAATTGGAAAAGCTCTCCGGATGAAGGCTGGCTCCTATTCCTCTGTTCAGATGCACCAATAAAACGCAGAGGTTTACCCAAAAACCTAATCTAACTACCAAGGAGACAGGGAGAGAGAAATGCATAAAAATAAACCTAAGCTAAGGAGGTGATGCACCGAGGAATGAAGAACATATGTTTTGCCAATAAACACAAACCAATAAAATGTAATGCAAAAGATATGCACAGATAGCCAGATTCACAGTGAAGATCGGAAGGACGCAAATAAACACGTAGAGGGTTGAGAAAACATCCACAGATATGCATTAATTTGCTCCAAAGGGGGATACAACACTGCAAAATGCCAAGAGGCAAGGTTGCATTACAATTTCAAATGGGAAGGTCCTTTGCTCCACAAATCCACCTGCCAGGGAGAAGAAGGGAGGAGGCACAAAACAAAAATGTCCGACCTTTTTAAAACAGCCTCTCCTTACATTTATATGAAAAAATGAGGGAGAAGAGAAATTCGGAATTTCTTCCAACCACCTCCACATCCGCACCTAACTCATCTCATTATGGCGGATCAGATTTGAATCGGGATTGGAAGAAGCCCGGCATGTGTTCGATGCTTGCGTTGTCCCAAACCCGCTTCCCACATGATTCCGAGCTTTCCTTTGTGTCGGGGCGGAAGATGAACCCGCATGCGCATCGGGTCCGGAGGGGTGCTCGACATGCTTTTGCCCCGTGCATCCCCGACGTGTTTTCCCGACCTCGAAACCCGCATTTCTTTTGCGTCGGGTTTTGGAGACCCCCCGACACATTTTGTCCCACCATGCTTCTCCCGCCTGTCCTCCCGATCATTTGGTTTTCGCGATTGCTTTGGCGCGGGATTTGGAGACCCGCATACATATTTTCTTCTTTGTCGGGTTTGGAAGAAACCCCGACATGTCCCTTTGCCGTGTCTTTCCGCCTCTGGTTTCCACCTCTGATCTGCTCCAGCCGGGTTCGGGAGGTGGTCAGTGCATATGCATCGGGCTTGGGAGGATGCGCAGACATGTTCTATGCTCATGCTTCTCTTCCCCGTCCTCCCGACTCCCAAACCCGCGTTTGCCTTGATTCCACGTGAGAGGGGAAAATATACAACAAGGCCTTGGGGAAAATATGATCAACACACCAAATCTAACTCTCACGAGTTGTCACTTCTAGATTATGGAGATATTCTCACAAAGAAGGCAAAGGTTACTAAATACATTTGAGACCCGATTATTTCTCGCATGTTTTGGGCACGTGGAAAGGATTTGGCTTCGGCTTTTATGAATAGGGTCGCCATATCTATCATTTCCTATACCTCTCATAAACACAATGACCATAGTGGTGTTGGTTTTGATGCTCCACTCTCTAAGAAGGTTTGAGTCCACCTCATCTAGGATAAGAAATCTTCCCATGTCATTCACCCACATTACCATCTTCACCACTGAGTCCACAGATCCCTGAATCTATTCCTCTAAGCTCGTTATCCAAAATTCACCCCTCAAGGTAATTTTGATAACATGCATCAAATTCTTCACCCCAAGCAAGTAGATTGATTCGAGGCCCAAAATCATGTTTTTTGGACCCCCTCGGCTTCTCTCTAACTCTCCCATCCAAGAAGAAATCCCAACGAGTTAGAAAAAATGAAAAAATGCAAAAATAAGGTTGCAGGGCTGTTTTAAAGCATTTCGGGTCCAAGGTTTGGGTCGATCGAGGTTCGTCTTACCAAGCTTGGGGCCGAAAAAACAAAGAAAATTGGCTAAGTCAGACATTTTTGTCCCAGGCGGTCCGCGGGATAGTTGGGACGTCGGGATGCGAGGGACGTGAAAAGCCGAATCGGCCGAAAGCAGGGAAAATCGTCAAGTTTTTGTTTCGTGCGGTTTGGGACAGCTCGGGACAAAAGTACGTGTGGGACACGAATCGGCCAATTTTCTGAAAGATGGTCCATTTCAGGCAGTTGGGATTTTTGTCCGGATCGTAGGGACAAAAATGATGCGCGGACGCGAGGGACGTGAAAAGGTGAAAAGGCCAAAAGAGAGACAAGGAAGCCCGAATCGGCCGATGCGGGAGAATTCATCTAGGACAGCCGGGACAAAGGTACGCGTGGGACGCGAGGGACGCGAAAAAGCCGAAATGGCCGAAGGCAAAGAAGAAAAGTCAACGTTTGACCCGTGAAACTTCAAACGGCCATAACTTTTGACTCCGAGCTCTGATTTTCACAAAATTGGACTTTCTGGAATGAGCACGACATCCTCTACGCCAAAAAAATTGGATTTATTATTTTTAATGAGGGTAGATATATTTAAATAAAATAAACATATTCGGCTCCAGTCGCTTAATGCTCATTCCCGTCACAAATGACACGTAAAACGCCTCGCGACCCAAAATAGCTGCCCTCACTCAGAAGGCCATAACTTTTGCATTTCTCAATGAAATCGCACAAAATTGGTACCGTTGGAATCATGGTTCCGAGACCAATGCAAAAATTTCAATAAATTCCATATTTGATGAGATATTGATGGAGATTTTTATAAAACGTGGCCGGGTTCATAATAGTGTTTTATTTGGTGGTTGGGAGTGCAATTAAGAGGCATGGTCATCATTCTTTCTTCGCCTTTGCAGCACTGGGACAACAGTATGGGGAGCCTTTTACAAGTAATATATAATAATTTTACTCCATTTAATTTCTCTTACAATTGGTTGAAGGATAGATTTCGGGATTTCCATTTTCCCTTCTCTCTCTCTTCTCATTTTTTCTATAAATTGGAGTGTTGGGCTCATTGTAAGAAGGGGGTAGTTTTTAGCAAAGCTCTGCCAAAATTGCTTTGTGAAGCTGATGTGTTGAGTAACCTTGTTGTGGACTCCTTGCATGGTGATCCAGGCCCTTATCTTGTAATAGATTGAACTGTGCATATCATGAAGCAATAAAATATAAGTTTGTGGATGTATCTTCCCCTGTTGTGTTTTCTTGCATTCTTCTTGCCCCTTCAACCTTGATTACAAGAATATTGTGTCTATTATTATGTTCATGCAGGGATCCATTATCATTGTGTATGTTTGAAATATTGTTGTGAATGCATTTTGCTAGATTATGGAGAACTGTCATCACCTCTTCTAGTGTGCACTTTTTTCTTCGTATTTCATGCATTTGAAGACTACTCTCACACCCTCCTTTTCTGGTGTATCACCGCTTTAGTGTAGGCTTTCATTTTATGCATTCTCTCTCCCTGGTCCCTTGGAAATTTAGATTAGAATAGTTAGTTTCCCCTACATTAGAGTAGATTGTGGCAGGTAGTTTAGGAGCAAGAACCAACTTTCTCTGGAGGTCTATCTCAAGTAGCAAGTCCCACAACTTGGAGATAGTACCCATGTTATCCAATCACACCATGAGTTCAAGTATATGCACTTGTATAAACAGAGGGGTGCTGTGATTTGGTGATAACACTAACTTTATTTTTGTAAACACCATTTCCTTGGGATTGCTGACCTATCAATGTGATGGCAAAGCTCTCTCTTCTCTCCCACTCTTCAGTATCGACATGATCGATGAAGATGCACCTTCTATTAATGTTGTTCAATGTCAGGATGATGAGTCCATCCTCACCTACCTTGGTGCAAAAGACTCTTATATTCATCGGTTGTTACCCTCTGAGACACAAACCATGTTGAACGAATCAACAATCAAAATCAACATTAACACTCAGGATGACCCACACATTCTAAAGATCAACCAATCCTTAAACGCTACTAAACAGAAAGCCTTCACCTCTTTCCTTTGGGACCATAGCAACATGTTTTCCTAGTCCTATGCTAATATGCCCAGTATTGACCCAAAAATCATGGTCCACAATATCGTAACCATTCTTGATGCCAAACCCATCAAACAAAACATGCGGAAAATGCATCCTCATATTCTCTCTTCTCGTCAAAGAAGAGCTTCATCGCCTTCTCTCGTTTTCCTTTATCTTACCCATTGACTACCCCTAATGTATTTCTAACATCGTTCTATCACAAATGCAACAGGGGACTTCACATTTGCATTAACTTCATGACCTCAACCTCACCTATCCCAAAGATGATTTCCCCTACAGGGCATTGAACAACTAGTTGATCTCACCACTGCCATGAAATGCTATCACTCAAGGATGGTTTCTCGTGCTACAATCAAATATTACTAGCTCTATAGGATCAATGCAATACTACCTTTATCACCCCTTGGGTGAATTTTTCTATCGAGTCGTGCCTTTTGGCCTCAAAACGTTAGTGCTACATATCAAAGACGCCATGACTTACATCTTCCATGAAATCATGCATCGCATACTAGAAGATTACATAGATGATCTTTTGGCCAAATCTAAACATCGAACCAAACACTTGTCCATCCTTAAAGTCATATTTGACCGTCTCATCAAGTATTGTGTGCGTCTTCAACCAAAGAAGTGTGTCTTTGTGGTACTTTCTAGAAAACTCTTAGGTTTCATCATTTCTTTGCGTGGCATAGAAGTTGATCCTACTAAAGTCAAGGCCATTTTGGAAATTCCTCCACCCACTAATCTCCATCAACTTGAATCCTACAAGGAAATTTGTAATCTATTCATTGTTTTATCTCACAGCTTTCCAACCGTTGTCAACCATTTCACCACCTTCTTAAGAAATACATTTCATTCAAATGGGATGATGAATGTTATCAATCCTTCGAAGCCTTAAAAAATACATCCTTTAACCACGGTGCTCATTCCTCCTAAGGATGATCAACCCTTTACCTATATATTTCCACCACCGACCATTCTTTAGGTTCCATGATCGCTCATCGTGATGAGCAAGATCTGACAAAGAGCAAGCGGTTTATTACATAATTCACACCCTTCTTAACTACGAAACTAGATATAATCACACTAAAAACTCTACGTATCCTTATTTTTCCTCATCACCAAGCTCCTCCATTACCTAATCAATTACAAAACTTTTTCATTACTAATCGACCCATTACACTATATGTATGCCAAACCCTATCAACATCAACGTGTTGCACGTTGGCTTATGCTTCTTTCTCGAGCTTGACCTTGAATTCATTCATCAAATTCCATCAAGGACAGGAAATTTGACCAATTGGCCAATGCACCTATTCTCAGGATCACCATCTAACTTCGACTTCCCAGATGATTCTATAGCTACCCTTTCCTTGGATGAACCCGCTTACCAAATGACACTCTTCTTTGATGGCTCCAAGTTTCAGCATGGGGGTGGGGCTGGTGTTATCCTCATTCCCCTTGAGGGTGAACCTATGCCTTTGTCTTTCAAACTCAATTTTTATTGTACAAATAATATTACAGAATATGAAGCACTCATATTAGGTCTCTAGGCTGCATATGCCTTAGATGTTAAGATAATCAATATCTTTGGTGATTCTCAGTTGGTCATAAACCAAGTCAATGGTCTATACCAGTGTCATAATGAGATCCTTCAAAAGTATAAGCAACACGTAGACATACTTTTGACCACCTTTGACCATTATACACTTCAAACCACCCCACATTCTACCAATAAATTTGTGGATAAGATGGCATGCTTGGCCTCTCAGATACCTACTTGGCCTGCTGACTCCAAAATCTTTGTCACAAGACAAAGGCTACAATCACCTTATTATTTACCTCGTGAGGTATACTCCATTGATTCATTTCCGACCCACGTGATATTTGGTATAATAAATATGCAAACTATCTTTCCATTTCCATTCTACCCATTGATCTCACTCATAATGGAAAATGTGCCTTTCTTAAAAGTGTTTCCCATTATGTTATCATGGGTGGTTTTTCTACAAGAGCGGCTTTTGACAAAATTCTCTTACGCTACCTTACAAGTTCTAAAATTCCCTACACCATTAAGGAAGTCCATGATGGAATTTTCGTATGTCACTTTAGTGGCTTAGCTATCGCAAAACGCATTCTTCACCTATGCTATTATTGGCCAACCCTAAAATGTGACTATTGTGATTATGTCAAACATTGTGTGAAATTCCAGCAACATGCTAATCTAAGTAACACACCTAGTCATGCCTTACAGGTCACATGAGACCTTTGGACTTTCTCTCAATGGGGTTTGGATCTTATTGGTTAGATCAACCCTTATTCTTCACAACACCACTAATGGATCATAACTCAAGTTATTGAATATTAAACTAAATGGGTAGAGGCTAATCCCCTCATTTATACAAAAGATGAGAAAATATGTGAATTCATCAACCATCACATTATTTTTCATTTTGGTGTTCCTCACTGCCTCTTCATTAATAATGGAAAAAAATTCAAAAACAAAACCCTACAAAAACCATGTGACACTTTTGGCATCCAACTCAGTTTCTCATCACCTTATTACCCGCAAAACCAATGGTCAAGGTGAATCAACCAATAAAACCTTAAACAAAATTCTTATGAAGTTAGTGAAAAATACTAGGAAGGATTGGAATACGCACATTCCTTTCTCCCCATGGGCTTATCACACTAGTATTCACACTTCAACTACTGTCACCCCCTTTTCTCTAGTCTAGGGTACCGATGTTGTCTTACCTCTTGAAGTATAGATTCCATCTCACTATATCTCACTACAATACATGCTCAATGATGATGAATTTCACCAAGATTGTTTGGTGCAACTTGAGTTATTAGATGAACACCGTCTGAATGCTCTTGACCATCTCCAAATCTACCAAAAACATATCAAAGGTGCCTATGAAAAATGTGTTCACGAAAAAAATTTTCAGGTCAGTGACCTTGTACTAAAGGAAAATTCAACATGTAACCAAAGAGGAGAAAATTAAACGAGGAAAATTTTATCCTAATTGGCTTGGACCCTATGTCATTACCCATGCCTATGGATCAGGTGCTTATCATTTGTCTTCACTCAAAGGTAAACCCTGAACTCCGACGCCCTTAATGCCTTACATCTTCGACCATTTTATTGTTGATATCGAGTTCTATATCACTTTCTATCAGTTGATCACTTGTCCCTTAAGCATTGTTCACCTTCCATATTACCCATTTTTGAGGATCCGTGACTCAAAAAGAATCATGTGATTCCCATGTTACCTTTAAGCCTTATCTTCAATACGAGTACCACGGCTCTACTCATAGCATGATTCTCATGGATACTTTTCATCTTCTTCAAGATGGAATCCCATGGTTGTTCATCACTTGAAACCACCTCTTTCATAGTTAATCTTTGTGTGCTACGGTCTTGTCTTCTAAACAAGAACCTACTTTTCCTCTATAGTGTTGTCCATGACTTAAACATCCAAAAGAAAGTGATACAGCTCCTTGAGTCAAACTTCCAACAAAAGATTACTCCTCAAAAGGGACATATCTTCACTCTAATTTCCACTATAAATAGACTACTCCCTTGAAGGACAACTATATAAATTCATTACAAAAATATAATAAAAGTCCGTAAGCTTCCCGCATCAATCAGCTTCACGAAGACCTCAAGGAGATAATATGCTCATCCCATATAGAATTCCCACATCGATCAGTCTATTAAAATTAAACAAAAATGAAGAAAAAAAAAAGACAATTTTTTTGTTATGGACTTTCCTATTCTTGATCTTGGGTTTCTTGTTCTGAAAGACACACTATCGTACACTAAGTTACGCTAAACTGCCTATTCTCACCTCCTTACCTTTTTATCCTAATTCCCTCGTTACTTAAGGGACTCGCATTGAAAATGTGACATTTGATGATTATGTAACTTTATTCACCCTTAGAATGGTCCAATATACAATGCCTTTAGGGTCTTACGTTCATCAACCCTCTTGAGTATGGTCAACTCATTAGGGTTCTTATCAATTAAGAAGTTATTTTACCACCTCTTACCATTCACCTTCCTCATTACTTATTGATTATCCTATACAGACCGGATCATCGACACTTATATTTAAAAACCACTCAACCATGCCTCGTAACCTTGACTCCGCCATGCCTAAAATAACCTTGACTCAATCCATGCCTATAACCTAACTCCATCCATGCCTATAACTTGACTCAATCCATGCCTATAACTTGACTCAATCCATGCCTATAACCTGACTCCATCCATGCCTATAACCGGACTCAATCCATGCCTATAACCTAACTCAATCCATGCCTAAACTAACTTGACTCCACCATTCCTAAAACAACCTGACTCGATTTATGCCTAATTACCTAGTTTCCATCACATGCACAATGCCATAACAACAAAATTATACACAATCATATGAATCATCCCATAAACATCATCATCTCAATATATATCATCCACATCTGAGTGTCTATACATATATACTGGGTACATAAATTGGTACAAATACCTCTCATATACAATATATCAAATACAAATGTCTCAAAATCATCGGCACATAGGACAATATCATATACAAAAATCATCGGCACGCAGGCCGGTCTATATCACAAATAATCAAAAAAAATTATCCAAATGACGATATCAATTGTCTGCCCATTGGATCTTAGAGTTTGTCTCTCCTGACTCCTCTGCTACTCCTGTAGGGTGCCCAACAACCATCTCACCCCCTATTGTGGGCCTCGGTCTAACCACCGATGGCCCCTCACCTAGAGCTAGCCTCTCCTGTGACACTAGTGTCCTCACCATGCCCCCGCCTATGGGACCTCCGACACCTTGTGCTCTCCACACTATGAGTGCGGGATCTAGTCCTCTCACTCAAGGCCTGCTGTGCTCTGTACTCAACATATGATGGGACATCTATCCCAGCAGCCACCAAGTGATCCTGATAATACCTCACCTCACCAAGGGCATCCCTGAATCTCATCATGGGCATTGTCTGAGGAGGTGTCATGGGTCTTACTTGTGACCTATGTGTTCGGCTCTTGCTAATAGTGGCCTCTATGCCTATACATGTACATGAGCCTTACTAGTGTTTGTGATGTAATATGAGCCTCGTAAGGCCACAATCTATGCCTCGAAAAGTGGCCAACTATCCATGTAACCATATTACCTTCACCTGTAGGGTGGTTATCTTCTCCCATCTTGGGCTCCACCTTGTGTAGGAGCCTACCCCCGTAAACCTATGATTTGAGCCGAAAGGCCACCACCTGCACTTGTAGCATGACCACCTCTTCGTGTGACCCCGTCGTTGTCCTTGTAGACTCTGTAACCTAGGCTGTAATGTAGCCACTTGTCCTTGTAAAGTGTCCTCTAGAATGTGAGGGTTACCACATCTCGGCTACCATGGCACTCTGGGTGGTGTTGTTTACTACACTGCGTTGCCCACCACTATCGTAGTTGTCTATATAACTAGCATCATCAATCTTCCGGTCCACTAGTGGCTCCTCCTACCCGGTCAACACAATAGGTCATGGTGGAGACATAGGTCTCTCCACATCATCCCTCCTATACTATGGGAAAGGAGGTGGTACATCCGCAAGAGCCCAAATCGCCTGCTCCGACCCCGTCTACGGGTATCATCTCATGCTCTCCCACATGATGCCCCGCTATCCATCGAACTAGCTATAGCTCATCTAACTCCATGGCCATGTGCCTGTATGAGGGGAAGCCCACATATGGCCTCTAAATAATGTCTACTCCAGATAGGCCCTCCAATATGCACCTGTAATAGGCTACATCATGTGTAGCCCCAACAACTTTGTGCACTCCGAAACTAGCACCAAAGGCTGTAACCCACTTGAACTAATCCAACATTAAATGCATCAGGTCAGGGCATACCTAGTGGCCTCACACATACAATGTGCTCATATGCCCAACAATGGAGAAGAAAGGTGCAACATAGGCTGAACCACCGCAATCTCCTGTATGCCCACAACTCCCTATACAACTGCACCAAGTATGTTGGTGCCCAAGTAAAGTGGGTCCTCTCCTCCATCATGTCATGGAGGACCCCCATCAGTGCCCGTGGGAATATCCCACCCTCTACATCTGGAAGTGTAAAACAACACATTGCCTCCATAATAAGAACAACTAGCCTCATCTCCTCGGGATGGATGCATATATATCCCCATAGCTCATACTTGCACTATGGAACCTCATCTTTTCCACCCCCTTGCCAAACACGGTCAGCATCAACTCCTCGATTCCTTTGAGGATATTTAATACACCTTCATCCCCACTATCGTAACTATAAGATCCTTTACACATTCTCCTGTGGTGACTGCATCTCACCTATTGGTAGATGGAAGGTATTGGTCATTACGTCCCATCATCTGCTGATGAGGGTGACCATCAAACTCGGCTCCCAGGACTATCTATGTGTAACATCTCAATCCTATCAAGTGACGTCTTTCATGTTACTCCACTCATCGGTGGTGACACTCGATCGTATTGACAACAACAATGGGGTGGTACTCGGTCTCTCATTCATAGTTTCTCTCTAGCTTGCATTCAATAAAACAAAACCATTATTCAAGCTTGATTTTACCCAACATTGACCTTAAATCTCCCTTCTTACTAACCCATCCCCCATTATCTATTTCACCCACTTTACCTAACCTTTCCCCTTACCCTTCATAGACCTCTATCCTCGCACCATAATGCTGCACCGGTTACTCGACCATCACCGATCCATTATAACTTGCATCGGTTCCTCATATCTCGATCGATGTCAATGTACAAAGACCGATGTTGGCCATACCTTGATCGCCTTTGTCACTTTGTCGTTGTGCCCATACTTGCAACCCTAATTTTCTTTACCTAATTTCTTTCTCGTTTTCCCCTATGAACCTACCCACACCGCACCTAAGTCGCTCCCCAACCCTCTTCCCCTACCTCTAACCTTTCTCACCCCATATTTCATTCATTTAACCACAAATTTCAATTATTTTAACCTCCTTACCTCTACCCCTCTACATTTTCTTCTTCCTATATCAAATTACAAAAGTATTCGATCTTACCTTGTCTTGGCGTCGCCTCTGTGGTGGCATGTCTAGCCACTATGTTGGTGGTCCACCCACACCCTCTCCTACCTCCGCCATGTCCAAATCAACCTTCAACCTCTCTACCAATCATATCCTCTCGCCTAATCTCATGGACCAGATACTCGGCTCTCCTCTCCAACTGGATCTCTCTACCTCAACTCAATACATCCCCACGTACTTTCCTCTTGACAAGGCACAAAAGTCTCGTGCTCTCATCATTTTCACAAAAGCCAAAATGTACAAATGAATCCGTATTCTATGGATTTTTCCTTTTATATACCCACATCGACTTGACCGATGTCGGTCATGATGTGCCCTAGTTAACCAACATTAGTCATTACTTAAACGACATCGTCCGCGCCGCCATCCTCCTTTCAATACCTTTTACCCATTTTTTCCCACAATTATCTTTCCCACCACCCCATGGCCCTTCCCCACACTTTTTGCCACTTACCTACCAGCCCACATTACCTATACTTGTCCATAATTATGTTTAGGGACTTGTTATTTTACCCGTACCTTGGCCCTACTCATGTCGTGACCTAGTTACTCTGGACCCAAAACATTGTTATTAGCCTATGAAGTCATGTGATCACTACACCTTATGACACTATTACCCATGTTGTTTTACTTAATGACCTTACCTTGCCAATTACCATGTTGTTTATCGACCTAACCTTTGGTGTTTTGGAACATACCTAAATGTTCCTACACTCCGACCTACATTATGTTTCCACACCATATCCTATGCCCGGATACTTTGGAATCACTTCAACCTTGTTCGGATAAACCTATTGACCTTGGATAATGTAGAGTTTGCAAGATCTTCAACCTAGAGCCGTGTGACAATTTATAACTTGTGTGTTTGTTTGACTACCACTACATTTGACCTTGGCCCATTTACCTATTTTCCTTTTTTCTACTATTGAGTTATTGAAAACCCATTATAACCATCATCGGTTATCACCGAATTGTCGTTGGTCATACAAGAACGACGCTGGTCTCTTTGTTTCATACCCTTCCCAAGAACAGAGCCAAACAACCTCCTACTAATTGACCTAAACAACTTAGAATCGGACCACGACTAGTCCCAAGATGCCTTGATAGTTACCTCATCCTTTAGATGAAACTATAGCCTAGCTTGTTGTGATTGAATTTTCTTATTGTACTTGAATGAGATACCTAAATCATATCAACTACGAAAGAGGAATTTACTTTTTCTCACATTGACTTGTTTTAAACAGTGGATTGAGACCATCTTGGAAGTATCACACTTCCTGGAATTAGCATACGCTAGGTAGTCCACTTTCATATATCATTTAACTTCTCTTTTGTGGTGTTGATTTCTATTACAGGTGTAGTTCCTCCTAGCCAAAGGAAGCTCTCACAATTGGAACCGGGTCAAGCAAATCGAGAACATGTGCAACAACCATCAATCCACCCATTTAACGGGTATTCCTCCTAGCCCATAACTCTATTTGTTTCGTCATTCTAGGAAGCACTTCCATGGCACCAAACACCATTCCTCGATCAACCATCACCTCCATCTAGTCATCGAACTCGTATCACAATAACTATTTTGTTAACCAACATTCTTATATTTTTGTTCTAGTAGGCTCTGTTACCTCTGTTATTAGTTTCTACTTGAACTCTCACTTCCCCACCATTTATCTCCATACAAGTTTGATCATTCCTTCACCCACACCATAAAATCACCCATACCTGACTGTTAGACATCTCTGAGTATTTCCAACACCTCTCCAGACCTACACCCACTCCTCACCATCTCTCGGGTTAGTCTCAGACAAATCCCTAAATCATGAACTATTGAGTTATTGAAAACCCACAAGAATCGTCATCATTTATCACTAAACCATCGTTCGGTCATACAAGATCGATGCCGGTCTTTTTGTTTCATACCCTACCCAAGAACAAAGCCAAACAATCTCCTAAAAATTGACCTAAACAACCTAGAATTAGACCACTAGCCCCAAGATTACCTTAAGATTTACCTCATCCTTTAGATCCAACTATAGCCTATCCTGTTGTGATTGAATATGCTTATTGTACTTGAATGAGATACCTCAATCATATCAATGAAAGTAGGACTTTACTTATTTATCGCATTGACTTGTTTTTAAAAATGGATTGACAAATCATCTAGGAAGTATCACACTTTCTCGAACTAGCATATGCTAGGCAGTCCACTTTCATATATCATTTAACTTCTCTTTTGTGGTCTTGTTTTCTATTACAGGAGTTCCTCCTAGCAAAAGGAAGCTCTCACAATAGGCATTGGGTTAAGTAGTCCGAATGCGCGCAACAACCATCAACCAACCCATTTAACATGTATTCCTCCTAGCCCATAACCCTATCTATTTTTTCATTAAAAATTTAAAGATAATGGTGAAATAGAACCAACAATCCTTTTAGCATGTCCTCTCTTTCCATAGTTCTAGCAAGTAATGCCTCTACTCCTAGATTTGGATCTTCCCATCTTCGAATTAGATCTCCCATGAGCCTTACTCTCTGATTTCTCCTTGCTCCTCCCTCTTCTCTCCATATTCAATGCATTTCGAGAAGAAGAATTTTCCACTATACTTTTCTTGCGCATTTCCTCATTTAAAATGGCATTGACTACATCTTCAAATTTAAGAGAAGTACATGATGTATTAATAACTACCATTACTAAGTTGTCCCAACTTTCTACAAAGAACACTTGAATAATAATGCTCTAACCTCGTCATCAAATGGGATATTAACTCGAATCTAGCTAATTTACAATAGTGTGGAAATCATTAAGATGGCTAGATACGATCCACCTTCTTGCATTTGCAGATTAAACAATATTTTCATTAAATAACCTTTATTGGATGCACTAGGTGTTTCATATAAATTATCTAGGGTTTTCATCAACTCTATCGTACTCTTTTCTTGTGATATATTTGAAGTTATGGACGATGCCGTAATCAATAGAATCACACCGAGAGTCTTCCAATCTAGAATTTTCCACTCCTCATTAGACATGATTGATGCTTTTGCTTCTTCACCTCCCAATGGTAGGTATAGATCCTTTTGATACTGAGTAATCTTCCACTTGCATTTTCCATATATGGTAATTTCAGCCGTCAAACTTCTCAACTCGAACTTATTATCCTATGCCATTGCTTCTCCCAATCAAATAGTAAATCCCTCTCGTGAGTATATCGCCAACAAATAAATCTCAAACCTTTCTCCGATACCAATTGTTAGGATTATACCAATTGTACAAATAAACAAACATGCAATGAATAATGCAGAAAACGTAAAAAAAAAAAAAATAATGCTATAAAACAGAGACACAAATTTAATGTGGTTCACCCAAAATGGGCTACGTCCACCAGAAACAACCAATCCTTTTATTCAGTCCAACCAAACTCTCTCTCACAGTGCTGCCACTAATACAATGAGCCTCATACATAACGAACCTTCAAATATATTATTGTATTTATCATTTCTGGGAAACATAGAAAACCACCCATTAGATCGCGTGACCTAATAAGGAACATGGTCCATATTTCACAATGCATAAATATAAAATGTTGCTTACGGGGTATTACCTCGAACACCCGTCGGAGCACGTGGCCCCAAACCCCCTATTGGGGGCCATCCCCTAGGACCCCGCAAGGGGGCTGAATCCCCTCGCAACCCTTGTCACTATCGGGCTCCACAACCAACAATCTCCCACTTGAGACCGATTGCCTGTAACTCCACCACTACAACTCTTGCTTGGAATTTTCTTCTTGGCTTGTTTCTTCCACTTCAAGATCAATATTAAAGACCCACAGAAGTTGAATGCAAATCCAACTTATCCTTTTTCATTGGCTTAGTAAACATATCAGCAGGATTATCATCTGTATGAATCTTCACCAACTCAAGTTGCCAATCCTCCAACACCTTTCATATGAAGTGATATCTTAGTTGAATGTGTTTGGTTATAGAATGGAAGGTTGAGTTATTTGCTAGGTGAATTGCACTTTGACTATCACTGTAATTTACAATCCCCTTTACTTACCCAACTCCTCTATGAACCTGCTCATCCATAACATTTCCTTACTTTCCTCAATCAATGCAACATATTACGCCACCGTAGTAGATAGGAAACTACCTTCTTGTGAACTTTGAGATCAAACTCACTCCCGCACCACCAATGTAAACACGTATCCAAAGAGTTCTCCTCCCGCTATCCACATCTCCTACCATATCTGAATCCACAAATCCATGTAAGGTATAATCGACCCTCTCAAGCACAAGTTCTTACGATTGGTCCCTCTTAAGTATCTGAAAATCCACCGGAATTCCTTCTATTGTGCTTTACCTAGATTTTCCATTTACCTGCTAACAAATTTTACTACTTGGGAAATGTCTATCTTGGTACAAACCATGGCATACATGAGGCTCCCAACTGCTGAAGAATAACAAACCTATGCCATATAATATTTTTCCTCTTGTATTTTTGGGCATTGCTCTTTACTTAATCTAAAATTCCTGCATAATGGTGTACTAACTTGTTTTGCATTCTCGCATCCGAAACCTCTCTAACACCTTTTCTACATAGTCCTCCCGAGACAACACCAATTTCTTAATTTTTTTGTCCCTTTTGATTTTTATACCGAGGATTTTCTTTGTTGCACCTAAATCCTTCATTACAAATGTTTGTGAAAGCTTTTCCTTAAGCTTTGCAATTTCCTACATATTAGACCCTACTACAAGCATATCATCTACATATAATAGAAGAATAATGTATCTCTTACTATCCAACCATTTAAAGTACACACAATGATTTGATTGACATATAGTAAAACCATGCTCATGCATAAAACTATCAAACCTTAGATACCATTGTCGAGGAGCTTGCTTGAGCCTCGTATAGGCTATTCTTCAACCTAAAAACCAATTTCTCCTTACCCTTCACCTCATATCCAAGTGGTTGCTACATATAAATCTCCTCCTCTAAGTCACCATGGAGAAATTCCATCTTGACATCAATTTTCTCTAAGTGTAAATCTTCAACAACAACTAAACTTAATAAAGTACAAATGGAAGAAATCTTTACAACAGGGGAGAAATTTTCATCAAAATCGATACCTTTCTTTGTTCATACCCCTTCACTACAAGCCTTACTCTGTACCTTTTCCATCCACCTTATTCTTATTTCACATGGTAGACCCATTTGTTTTTTTAGTACTCTCTTCCCGCCTAGAAATTTGACTAAATCCCATGTTGGGTTCTTCTCAAGGAGTCCATATCCTTATTCATGCCACGCTCGCCACTTCTTAGTGGACTCCTCCTACATTACCTCATCAAATCTCCCTGGTGCACCACTATATGTTAGTAACAAATAATACAAAGTAGGGGAAAACATTTCGGAGGTCTACTAATACGTTGTGACCTTCTTACCAAAGATGGGGGTGTCATGGGATAATTATTTGCTTGCTGCACATTTTCTTAAACTTCTTATAAAGGTGTCGATGCCTAAACCTGGAAGTCATGTTTGGACTACATAACTATCAACCTCGGTACTGTAGGTGGATATTTTCCACCCGAGAGTTCATTTTCGGAAGCTATATCCTAAACCAATTCTTCCTTGGTATTTTTTTCATCCTGCACTGATCCCTATACATTCTCTTTTCATGCCAAACAACAACATCACTGCTCCTAATTATCTTAGATTCATCTAGATCCTAAAACTAAAATCCATAATCAACATTGGAGCCATAGCCTATGAATGTACAACATTTGGATTTTGAATCCAATTTCTTCCTATTTTCTTTATTAACATGGACAAATGCCTCGAACCAAATACTCTTAAAATGAAAGATATACCTCTTTCCCTGGTCAAGGCTTCTTCAGAAATCCTCCATCTAGTGCACTCAAAGGCCCAAAGTTGATTAAGTTTAGAGAAGTATCTACGGCCTCTATCCCAAACTTAAGAGATAGCCTCGTGTGTAATCTCATTGACCGTGCACGCTCCATTATGGTTCTATTCATCCTCTCACTAATACCATTTTGTTACGGATTCATGGGAACTATTTTCTCTCTACAAATCCCATTTAAGTAACAATAATCATAAAATTGATTATTGCAATACTCACCACCATTATCATATCTCAAACATTTCAATTTAAAACCACATTGATTCTCAATAAGATCTTTCCATTTATTAAATGTATCAAAGACATTAGACTTATGATTAATGTAATATACCCATACCTTCCTTGTGGCACCATTTATGAATGTGACATAGTACAAAGAACCACCATGAGATGCAACATGGTCTGGTCCCCACACGTTGTATGAACTAGATCCAACTTTTGCTCTTTCTTGGTATTCCCAGCCATTGAGGAATCTAACTCTTTTTGTTTCCCCAAAATGCAATGCTCAAAACTCTAAGTTCAATTTCTTCAAACTAGAAATATTACCTCTTGTCTATAGAATTTTCATGCCCTTCTCACACATATGTCCCAATCTATTGTGCCACATGTTGGTATCCTCATATGAAGAAGACAATATGGTAGAAGGATTAGATATACAAGTAGACAAATAAAGAGTGCCTACTTTCTTACCCCTTGCCACTACTGTGGAACCCTTGAAACCTTCCAAGCATATGAGGTGAATGTGACTATGCAACCTTCACAACCCAACCGTCCCGCAAAGATGAGATTTCTCTCCCGAGGCTAGGTACATGCCCGACGTCTCTCAATATCCATGTATTTCCATTTTGTAATTTCAGGTGTACATTTCCCTTCCCGATAATGTTGCATGGATCATCATCACCCAAATAAACCTAACCAAAATTTCCTGGACATACTCTTTAAACTATCCCTTATCGGGGTTACATGGAAAGAGGTACTTGAATGTATTACCCAAGATTATACTCTAGTATCAAGAGAAAGTATAAGATCATCCCGAACAATATTACCTATCGTATTTTCCTCTTCAATACATTCAAGCTAGTTTTGTTTGTTTTCTTTGAGCCAACAATCCTTTTTAGCATTCCTCTCTTTCCACAGTTCCAAAAATAATGCCTCTACTCCTAGATTTGGATCTTCCCATCTTCGATTTAGATCTCCCACGAGCCTTACTCTTTTATTTCTCCTTGCTCCTCCCTCTACTCTCCATATTCAATGCATTTCCGAAGAAGAATTTTCCCCGTACTTTTCTTGTGTATTTCCTCATTTAAAATTACACCGACTACATCTTTAAATTTAAGAGAAGTAGATGATGTATTACTAACTCGCCATTACTAAGTTGTCCCAATTTCTGGAAAAGAACACAGAATAATAATCCTCTAACCTCCTCATCAAATGGGATATTAACTAAATCTAGCTGATTTACAATAGTGTGGAAATCATTAAGATGTCTAGATACAGATCCACCTTCTTTCATTTGTAGATTAAACAATCTTTTCATTAAATAAACTTTATTGGATGCACTAGGTGTTTCATATAAATTAGCTAGGGTTTTCATCAACTCTACCGTACTCTTCACCTATGAGATATTTGAAGCTACGGATGATGCTAGAATCAATCGAATCACACCGAGAGCCTTCCTATCTAGAACCTTCCACTCCTCATTAAACATGATTAAGTGTTTCACTTCTTCACCTCCCAATGGTAGGTATAGATCCTTTTGATACAAGTAATCTTCCACCTACATTTTCCATAGTTGGTAATTTCAGCCATCAAACTTCTCAACTTTGAACTTATTCTCCTCTTCCATGGCTGCTTCTCGCCACTTAAATAAATCCTCCATGAGTATATTGCCAACAAATAAATTCAAAACCTTTCTCGATACCAGCTTGTTAGGATTATACCAGTTGTATAGATAAACAAGCATGCAATGCATAATGGAGAAAACATAAAATAGAAAAAAGAATGCAATAAAATAGAGACATAGATTTAACGTAGTTCACCCAAAATGGCCTACGTCCATCAAAAATAGAAAAATAATTTTATTCAATCTAGCCAAACTCTCTCTTATAGTGGCGCCACTAATATAATGAGCCCCATACATAACAACCCTTTAAATATATTAGGTTTTTATTATTTCATGGAAACATAGAAAACCACCCGTTGATCTGTGACCTAATAAGGAACTGTCCAAATTTCACAATGCATAAATACACATAAATGTGGCTTACAGGCACCGCCCCTAACCCTTTCGGGTGGGCACATGCGACCCCTGCACCCCGTTGGGGGGCCATCCCCAGGACCTGTAAGGGGGAAAAGTCCCCCTTGTAACCCCCATCGCTATTAGGCTCCAACACCAACAAGAACCAACAAGGAAAAGTCACATTTTCTTTTGGTGCTCTTAACATCACTTTTTGTATTTTTTTTTGTAAAACATATTTCCAATAAATAATCTTTCTTTTCAAAATGGAGTTCCAACTATCCTTACTAAAGAAAATAACTATTTTACAAGATTTATTTTCCAAGGATCTTAAGCTCACAAATACAACATATTTCCAAATACTTAAAATAATCAAGAAAGCACATTACATGGATTTTTGTAAGATTGAAAGAGGGTGCACAAGCTAATGCAACACTAGTTTACAACAAATCCCAAATCACAAAATGGAAACTTTACATGACAAAGAAACTTCCCAAATAGTCATATCCATGAGATTACAATGAGAGGAGTGTTCACAAAATTGAAGAAAACAATGAGAAGCCATGATATCAAGAAACTCCAACCATCTTCCAAATTTGAGCTCCAACTTTGAGTGCTTTTCAAAGAAACCAACACATAGAGAAAGACTTGTTTTACCACCCAACCTATAGGCATCATTACATGTCTTTCCAAAGGTTGGAAGACATGCTAGCCTCCCAAGCCCATGGGAGAGAGAGTTAGCTTCCACAAATGTGCACAAGATTTAGGGAGACATAACATCCAACATATCACATACAATAAAATCATACACTAAAAAAACACAACATTTACCAAACAAAAGAAAAGAGGAGAAAACCATATTCATCCTCAAAAATGGGAAGAGTAGATGAGACATCCAAAATTCCAAAGAGTGTGGTCCAATCATAGGATACACACTTAAAAGATTCATCACAAAACCTTCTTATCTCTCCAAGACAAATCCCTCCTTATTACTCGACCTATTCACCTAAAATCCTCCTTGGGAGGATTTTAAACCATGGGTTTCCTCTCCAAGGATGAGGAAGGGGTTCAAACCATATGAACCACCTTCCCACCTCAAACCATATGAGGGGAAATAAAAACTACCTACATGACTTTCCCATCAAGCCATGAGGTTTAAGAGGAAAATCCCTCCCTCTTCCCCAATAAAATCTAAAATCCATCAAGCCATGTGATGGATGGAGAAAATAACAATTAACATACCAAAGAAAAGAACCACACATTGCAACTAAGACACAATATAAAACCATAAGTAAATTTAAGATCTATCATAAAATAACATAGAGAATAAAGATCCTACCTCTAAAATATTTCAACACTCTAAGAATTCCCAAATTCCTTATCCAAACAAACTCTAGCTCCCAAAAGCCTCCAAGCACCAAGTAAAAGCCCCAAAAAAAGTTCTCTTTCTCCCCATGAGGCATTATTTGAATAAAATAAAAAAAATTCCTCCCCAATGAGGGGTGAATGTGTCACCCTCTCTTCCCTCCAAGTCAAATATTCCCAAAACAAAAAGAAGAAAATATAAACTCACATTTAAACACCCTTCTCCCAAATTTCCCAAAATAAATGAGACAAGTTTGTGCAAATTTTTACAACACACACATTCCAATCCATCTTACATGGATGGTAACAAAAGAGAGGCTAAATGGGAGGGAAACCCCCTCTATGCCTTGAAATTAATCCCCATACCTAATAGGTAGGGTCCAAGGGCTTATTTTAATGCTAAGTGAACTCCCAAAACTAAAAGGGGTCACTTAAAATGCCATAAATAACCCAATTTAGGGTTTAGCACATTTGGGCACAAGTGTAGAGGATGTGGGGCCCACTCAAATGTGCACATGTGACCCCAATCCTCTCTAATTAACACACACTACACAAAATTAAAAACTTAATGCAAGTGGGGACCATTAAGTCCCCAAACCTAGTTTACTTAACAAAATAAAACAACCTAAACACAATTAATTTTACATGACATACAACATTACAAATAAGGGTCACTCATGGTGCCCAAATAATACAAGAAAACAATAAGGCCTCATATAGCTAACATGGTTAGGACTTAGCCTTGTGGGATGCTTGTGCACAATTATGTAGCCTCCTTGAAACTCACGTTCTCCTATGTCCTGTCACCTACACACTCATACAAACATTAAACACATTTTTCCAATACAAGTGTAACTCAAAATTATTAATAAATGATCAAGCCCAAACATGAATTATTTTCCATCACAACATCAACATGGAATCGTAAATGAGAAACATGCACAATTTCACACAATTCACCATGAGTTAGACATAGAAATAATATATATGATGAAATCCATCCATGTTCTCATCAATAATCGAATAATCCATATCATCAAGATGTGTGACTAAACTATGTATCCATCATATATCAATTAGTCCCAAATAACATAGCAATATGTTAGTATCCACAACATCTAATAAAATGTGCCAACATACTAATCAAAACTAAATTGGCGTTATGCGCCCAAATCACCATACATGTCCATAAAGATCAAATAACATAACATAATGTCTAAAATATATAAAATCCCTATCAAATCATATCTATGAATAAAGAAGTCAATGTATAAGTGTTATCATTAGGATTAGGAAGAGGAACCAACCTTTCTATTGAGGTCTATCTCCATTTGGAGTCCCATAACTTAGAGACAATCCCATGTTAGGAAAAATTAGTAAATTAGAAATGATTTACATTTTATATTAAATATAACAAGAAATTTGATCATTCACATGCAACTAAGCAATAGAAACAAAAAACATTAACAATAACTTTTTCTATTCTTTGGGTATTCCTTTTCAATTAATAAAATGATGAGATATGATGTCCTAATCATATTCTAAAAAGAAATTCATTTCCAACTAAAACATGCTCTCCTCAATTTCTTTTACAAGGTCAACCTTGAAAATGAATGGTAAAAGCAAAGTATATTAAGAATAAGATTTGATACATATTCATAAGGGTCAAATCACAATTGCCTATGTATTTCATATATCGATTAGTAATTAACAAAAAGAAATTTACCAAGTCAATTGAATTTGTTAATTAAACATTTTAAACAAGCTTCTCGAAATGATTTCTTCTTCACTATGTGAACCTAAGAATGAAACAACTCATTAGGATATCCTTATAGTAAAGATAATTTCATTGAAAAATTTGGGTGGTGACTAATCCAATGGGAAAATGATGGAGATCTTTTTTCAAATACATAGTGTAGTTAAAATCAAGTGTTGTTTAATGATATGATTAATGTGTTCTTTACTTTTAGTGGATGTGTTCTCTGTGATTTCTAGTGGGAATGTTGGTGAGTGTTTTTAGGAAAAGCTTGGTCTAAATATCTCCTTCATAAAGGCACCAAATCAACATCTTGGAAATTATCATGATTAATGTGGCTCCTTCTCATCATTTTTTCCATAAATTTTTGTTGAATGTAATACCAAAACCAACAAAATGATATGTTTGTCCCCACTTAATTACAACATCCATTCACTTCCATTTAAGCCACATCATAGTGTGGATTATTCTCATGGAAGTGTTTCCAAATCAATGTAATGTCATGCGAGATGGCTAAATATCAAACTCACTAAGCCCCAAGTTACATTTAACTTGTATTTGAAAACTTCTCATTCCTTCATAGGCACACCATTTTCAAGCACTCTGAAATCCATAAACCAAAAATTTTTAAACACATAATTTAATTGTCAAAATAAAGGAAGGATGGTGATGTTTATTCGCAATTGACTTAAATTCCACATATCTTCTATGTAGGCCATAGACAAAAATGGTGTATTTACACAATCATTTTTTCATGGAAATTTGATGTTAACCTGGGTATATATTTTCCATGAAATATTCAAAATAAGAGAAGAACAACCTCTAATGGTCAACAACTTTGGTGTAATAGGCATTGATAGGCCTAATATTCTTCTACTACCCAATAATGTTCAATGTGCTCTTACAAAGGACACATGAAAGTTGATCACACTACAACCAACAATGCAAAAAAAAAAGTAAACAATAAATTTTTCTTACATTGATATTTTTTAAATTAAAAAATGATGAGCTATGATATATAGATTATAAATTACAATTCATGACAAGAAAACATGTGAAGAACTCATTTTTATTTAATTTGTTTCAACATAATTATAATAAAACATAAATATATTAAATGAATGATAACTTTTGAAACACTATGCTACTAATATTAAGGGTCCATCAATAATTCAACACTATCTACAAATTTTAATACACATTATTCAACTACAAAAGTAAAATTTATACTTCAACTTAACACCATCTTCAAATTGCAATAACAAGATCAATCTACAGATGTATAAAGATTACCCTTCGACAAGATTTTGAACTTGAGATTTTTCCGGTATGAAGTCCGCATGACATTGGGATATCCTTGTGATAATTTCATGTCACAAAGTATATCCAATCCATTCTTTTTTGTGGAGGTAATATTGAAGTATTGGGTTGTAAGTTGCGCAATGTGGTAAACAAATAGTTTTCTTATTTACCACGAATCATTGAAAGTATCATTTAATGATATGATTATTTGTGGAGGTCTCTTTATTTTCAATGGTTGGGTTCTCGCTTTCCAATTTTTGAAAATAAAAGTGAATTTTTGTGAATGAATAGGGCATTCCAGTGGATAAAGCTATCCATCATGTAGGATTAATGAATCAACATTTGGTTTATTCAAACGATGATTAATTTGGTCCCTCGAACACATGCTCATCAAGGTTTGCCAGAGCTTGTTTTTGTCTTATAAAATAAACGTGTCATACACAATATAAATCAAAGATGCCCCTGAAACAGGTTTTGACTTTCATAATTCACCTCATTCATCTTGAACATGGAAAATTAAAAATGAGATTTCTTGTGAGATTCTATGATCACAAGTGATAAGCCCCAAGTTGTTCCCTAGTAATAAACAAATTTTTGATACTTCATGGGATGTAAATGATTATAAACACCATTTCAAACTCTCATGAGGCAATACAATTTTATAAATAGTTAGAGGTAATCTAAAATCCTAAAAAAATTAAACACATAATTTAGCTATTGAAATAGTTAGTGGTTGTGATGTTGAGGTTCCTAGGCTTACACTTATGTATATCTTCTATGTGGGTAAGAATTTTATGTTGTAATTACGCCTTTAAGAACCATGTCGATGTTGAAGTGCATTCTCATTATTTCTTCCAATAAATAAAAATATATTGATTGGGGGATATTATGTATGTATGAGCTATCTGTAATTAAAATAACACCTAAAATGATACAAGATAATCCATAAATAAATGGTTGATTGGAAGCATTTAATAACATGAATCAAAACTTGACAAAAAGATTAAAAAATCAACTATAAAAAAATCTTCAAAAAGCACAAAGGAAGGAAATTAAAGAGTTAGGAATTGTTATCCATGAAGATGGTGGATCATCATGATCCCACCTTTCTACCCAAGACGAGAAAATGTGGTTTGATCCAAATCATTTTTGGCTCTCGTGTCGAGATCACTTTTGGGTGTTGTATTATTAAAGACACGTTTTTCCTTTAAGTATTTCAACCAATGTTGAAGATTCATATTTGTGATTATTTCTCTATGATTTTATCTTCTCAATAAATAGATAAGGTGTGGGGATTGAAAGTGTAAAGAGTTTTATGGCTAAATAGATAGGTGTATATTTGAAATAATATTTTAAGTGGCATCAACAATGTACCACCTTTAGGATGACCTTTCTTGTTACTTCATGGCGTAGGGAGCGCTCGAGACCATTTACATGACCATTAATTGGCTCATGAGATACGTCCACTCGAAAGTACTTATAGGGTTTAAAATCTCGATTTGCAAGCGAGATCACGAGGGATGACATCCATGCACAGCGGATGGAGACATATGCGATTCCTTATAAGTAATGACAATGTGAAAAGATCTCGGGAGGAGCGAGCATCAACCGAAATGTGCATGCAAAGATTCATGACAAAGGGAAGAAGCAAGCAAGTTAGCAATGTTAGCTCAGATTAAAATTTCCTCTATTTCATAGATCAAAAGAATGGTGTACATATATGGGAGTGAATGTGTAACCCCATGTAAGAGAAACTCCATAAGTAGAGAAGAGGAGTTACATTCCCAAATGGGAATGTAACTCCTAATGACACTTACACATATGATGACCATTTTGCAAGAGAATCTCATAATGACACCTAGAATGACACATGGACCTGAGAATCTCACCTAAGTGAGGTGAATAACACTAAATAAGTGAATAAATAACACCACACCAACACCCCCTTCATGTAACTTAGGATGAGGTGGCAAGTTAGAAATGAGAAATGGGTCCGGACACAAAGCCCGATGAGGTACCCATGTACAAGAAAAAAGTCCCAAGCACTGAAGGAAACCCAAAGTGGGAAAAACATCCACCCAAGATAAAAAACACTCTCTAATCTAAGAAAGATGCCAAATATGGGTCCCGGCCATAGATGAGCCTGAAAAGGTACCCATGTACAAAGAGGCAATCTCTCGGAAAGAAGAAGAAGAGAGAAGAAGAGGGAGACGAGAGGAATGCAGAAGATGCCATGGATGGATCTGAACTCTGCAGCTCTAGGAGGTCTCCCAAAAGAATGTCGATGATGAGATCCTCTACCTCTAGACTAAAGAAGAGCCACCCGCAATTGAACTATGTGCCTACCCTTAGGAAGGATAGAAATGACGTGCTGGAAGTCCACCCACTCCACAAAGGAAACTAAAGGAAGCAACACAAAGAACTCTGAGTCTGGTGCATGGAAGTGTGACATAGGTCTAGCGAGTGAGTGCCAAGGAACCGAAGGTAATGCCACATGTGTGTAGAACTGTCAGAGTGAAAAAGAGGAACACCACGAAAAGGATGTCCAAGTGATGTGAAGGGAACAAAACATCCTCCACAACAAAAAGGGATCCACAGCTGAGGGTGGATCAATGAAGGTCTCTCGGAAATGTGGAAGTGACATGATTCCCAAAAGGGGCACTCCCAACAACAAAGATGATGAACTCCTCTGAAACACCTGTAGATGGATGAGGGACCTGTAGAGCATCACAAGTGGACTCTGTGAAAAGATGACTAAGGTCAAGAAGATACTCGTCCCAATGAGGGGCTCAACAAATAGAAGAGCGATGTCAGATAGGTATGAGTCATCCAATGAAGGTAGAGGAGTGAAATGGGCCTCACACACTGGAAGTGGAAAGGAGGCTGGTGTAATGACTGTATGAGATGAGTAGGAGACTACTCGATATCTGATGAGATGTGGGATGACAACATGATACTCTTCGGAATAGTGAGAGAAGGAGGAGAAGAGTCCTCTATAGTACTCTTGACATTAGAATAGGTGCAAAATCCTTGTCATCATCGAAGTAGAACCAAGTGAGTCCATGTTAGTAAACTATCATCACATGAAGAAATAGAGGAGACAATGAATCAACAACAACAACAATGATGGTGTATGTGAAGGGTCTCCATAGAGGATCAAGAATGCTCTGCATACACGGTGGGTGGATCTCGAGTCTGCCACGTGAAACCAAAGAGACAAGAGACATGCATCATCATGTGACCAAAGACATGGTCACAAGTGTCAAGGAAGTCCTCTAGATGATGATGATCGGGTGCAGGAACTGGCCCAAGTAAGAAGGGTGAAAGACCCTCGTGGGTGAAGTAACGTTCCATGGAAGCACGCCAAGCTGAATAGTTCCCTCTCCCAGAGAGAAGTGGTGGAGGCTATAAGGTGATCCTACGATGCTCAAGTCTGGAAAGAGCACTCTCCATGATGAAAAATGCAAGATGCACAAAAGCAAGACGTCGGACTCGGCCGATAATGCGTCTCTGCATGTGTAGGCCCAAGAGTACAAGTAACCCCCCAGAATGCGGCACTTTATAAAAGTAGTGCATTTACAAAATTGATAATGCCATCACATAAAGTGTGAAAAATCATGCAACTTTGACTAAAGAAGTGCTCAAAAATGAGCAGTGAGTCAAAAGTTATAGCATAAAAATGATTCCCGCAACTAATGGAAAATGCACTATAATTGTTGTAAACACATTAAAAAGGTACACAAAATGGGTGTAAAGGGTATCATGTGGGTACTCGTTGGAAATGGCATCAAATTTTAGCAAGGGTTTGTTTTGACTGTGAGGGGGGGTTAGCCTCCTGCCAACCCCGGACCTCGCCCTCATCTTCGACAACTCAATGAAGGACATAAATCAAGCCAAAATAGAAGCCCAAAATTAATTACATGCCATGTAAATGAATGAATGTTTTGTTTTAAGCCTAAAACATTAAAAAGGGCTAGAAGGAGGTGGGCTTTTAAAAGGTGGAGGTGATTGGAGAATTTGAGCAAGTCAATTGAGCAGCAATGCTTTGACAAGAGAGTGGTAGAAGAGTTAACATATAGAGGATACACGTTGCAGAATGTAACCACCAAGGCCGAGTCTTGCAAGTAGTCCATATGGAGGATGTCATTCAAATGCAAGATTTTAGGTGCATGATGTGAGTTGTGGATGCAAAGTAAGTAGGAGCAGACATCGAGTCAAATGGTTAAATTTGAGTTAGCCCCTGCAGCAGACACATTGAATAATGCGAAAAAGTCTTCGAGTGTAAGTTCCAAGCCATCATAGATCCACGTAAAGCACAAGTTGAACACCAAGTGCATAAGGATGTCTATAACACAGAAGAGAGAGTCTATGGGATGAAAAAGAACTTTGAGCAAAAACGGAAATCAACGATCCCACACTAATCGAGAGATGGCATGGGAGAAGAAGTGTCACATCAGCAGGAGCAAGGCTGAGTGTGTAGAACACAACTCATGTAAATGGCACATTTCCGATTCAAAGGGTCGAGGATTGAAGCAATGCAAGCATGAGCCGTAGGAGAGTAGAGCACCATCCGGATGGAGTGCAGGCCCAACAAACCAATCATTAGATCAATGCACAAATGAGATCATGCAAAGGTATAACCCGTGTTGTGCAGACTGAACATAGACATAGTGAAGAAATAGCATGCAAGCTCAAAAATGAACCGTAGTAGAGGAATGAGTCAACTTCAAGGAAAATGAACTGGAAAATTTGAGTAATGCATGGGCCCAAAAAATGAGTGCATATGTCGAAAATCAAGTGCAAATGTAAGAGCCAATTAATGGGTTTGCGAAGAACAAATAGTCGATAATCGGTCAAGATCAAGGCCAACAAGCAAACAATCAATGCATGAATGATGGGGTGAACTATGAAATGACGCCCAAATCAATGCACGAGTTTTATCGGATAATTGAATGGAAAAGGTGAACCATGAACCACGATCAAAAACCCAAATAGCACAACCACTTGAGAGATGAAACTCGAGCTTGAGGACCAAATATAAGGCCCATGACCGAAAGAAAAGCTCATCCAACCAAGGCCAATGCATGAAAAATATGAACACTTGGAAAACCACAAACACCCCAAAAACACCCACAAAATCTCAAAATATGCAAGTAGAGCACATGCAAAAGTGAGAGCTTGCACAAGCAACTACACTGGTGGAGCAACGATGGTGAGCAAGCGTGATTCGGTCCCATGCTCCGATACCATGAAGGAGTGTAGGATGAAGACCTGGAAGGAATTCACGTGCATTGAATAGTTGCACTTCACCAAAGTGTAGGAGTTGAGATTAAAGAAAGCAAGCTTTGTAAAGCAATGTGCATGCATATGAGAGCTCAAGATTCGAAAAGTGGAGTGGAATGGAAGCCTTAGCTTAGCTTGTATTGGCTTATCATAGATCAAAAGAGGTGGTGTACATATAGGGGAGTGAATGTGTAACTCCCATGTAAGAGAAGATTCCTCCATAATGGAGAAGAGGAGTTACTTTCCCAAATGGGAATGTAACTCCTGTCACATATGACAAGATGTAAGAGAATATGTCATAACTAAGATGACACCTAGATCCATGTCCACCTAAGTGAGAATGACTGTGAGGTGGAATAAACTAAATAAGTGAATAAGACCTACACCCATAAACAAAACCTATGATTGATTATAGTGTTTACATATCATTCACCTTATTTTATGGCATATGTGAAACTATTGACATTGGAGATAAATAACAATATGGGTCTTATGTTCACATATGTCTAAATAATTCAAAACAATAACCACCTATGTTTATGGATTGATTCTTCAATTAAAAGGTGGTCCAAAATGTCTAAGTGATTTAATATAAATGTCCAATTAAATCTAATTATAGAGTAACTACTATAATAATGATATATAAATGATAATATAAAGTGAATAAAAACAAAAGAACATGCAAAATGTGAAACCCTAAGAAAGAGAGGGAGATAGAGAGACTTGTTGATTCTGAGAAAACTGGAAGCAATCTAGAAGCAATTTGGGTAGGTGAATAGTTGAAATAGACTAATAAGAGTGTCTTCAATGCTTTCTAGAGGTTCTAAGATTCAGAATGTGTGAGATGACAGAGCGCCCATGGGAAGATAGGAGTGCCTAGGTGCTAAGTGTTTTTTCTAGGTGCTAGTTTTTGTGTGAATGATCTAATTTGACCTCTTCTATGAATGATGAAGCTTTGATTCTAGTCTCTATTTGTCTCTCTAGGTTTTCTCCTTGATCGCTAAACATACTGTAACCTACAAAAATAGTTTTCTACTACACATGTCCACAAACCACATCAAATCTAATAAAAAGATGCATAATATGGATTTGGAATGACTCAATGGTCACCCAAAGAGTGAACTTATTACTCTAAGCATTGCACTACATTTAATCCATGTAGTTATGTGTGAGAGTGTGTAATGATGCCATATGATGCCCTTATGTAATTTGCATAGTGATAGTGGGCTAGATATAAAATGTGGCAAATGTATAGAATGTGTGTGATGAAATAGAATAAACTTCCACTCCTATGTTGTGTATTTAGAATAATGCATCCCTTGTCCCTTGAATGAAGTGTGCTAGATAGACACTTTAAAGTTCTTTTATTCCTTTGGATGAAATATTAGGTGATAATATGTAATGCTTAGTGATTTGTCTCTTATTTGAGAGTTATAACTATGTGTGTGTGTTTATATATGATTCCATTGTTTGAATTTTGTAATTGACAGCTGAAAGGAAAAACTAAAAGTATAAAAGATACCCAAGGAGTAAAAGATACCCAAAAGAGTAATGAAAGAGGAGAAAGGGTCAGAAGCACCCTGGTGGGACAAGAGTATCTGGGTGCTAGTGTCCTGACTGGGAGTTAGTGTCTCGAGGCCATAAAAGATAAATCAATCAAATTTCAACAGTTTGTAGGGTGTGTAAGGTAAATAAAAGTATGAAAGAAAAAAAGGCCCAAAAAAGACATTGTCAATCACTAGTTTTATTGCTAAGGAATCACGTATATAATATTATGATTTAGGTCCTAGAAATGTACCCAAGTGCATAGATTTTGTGTCTACATTTTCCCCCACTTTATGCTATTGATTGAATACTCGATAGCATAAAGTAGATAGAGGAAGTGTACATTATGATCATGTAGAGAAGAGTGTAGATGATTTCGTGCCGAGTAGACAATTGAAGCATGAATTAGTGTAATATGAAGAATGGAGACTAGGAAAGGGAAGTGAACCCTAGGGGTTAAGTATATGTAATAACATAAGAAGAAACATATAGATTCATAACTAATCCATCATTCTACAATGCATGCTACCCTTAGATCTATGAAAGAACAAGTTTAAACAATAATCATGATTGAATCAATAACATGCACTACTCAATTACACACAGAATGACACTTAGATTCAGCCAATATCTTCCATCTATTAATAAATACAGAAGCTCCTTACAATAATGTCAATCTATACCAATGCGCGTATGGATATGATACAATAATTCAGTCATATGTGTATATCTCTATACCTCCATACACATCATACATCACATCATCACACTATCATACCTACATACATCATATATATAGGGTGGGGACTTTCCCTTCACCGCTTATCTATTCCAGAAATAGGCCGCATGCTATTAATAGCCACGTGCCATTTATAGGCATAGCCACACATGCAAGTGTGCTATCTATAGACCTCTTATAGTTAACTGAAGTGTCAATCCTATTCTTAGCTTGTCTCATCTCCATGAAAAATGCTTCGATCCGATCCTCCAAAGATAGACAATGCATGCATGCACACATCTCTGCATCGTTGGTGTGTTCCACATGCCATCTTCTAAAAATAGGTCTTCATGCTCAAAATGGCTAAGTCCTGAAAGTTGAACTTTGCCTTCCACGTGTGGGTCCTTCCTGTCCCTCCATGCCCTTGATCTGGCCTTCTCTCCCACATGGACTCCTTGTGTGATCTTTGACAAGTATTCTTTGATCAACATTACCCCACACTAATCTCATTGTCATCCCGACAATGGGTATCTCCAAAAATTGAAGTAAAGAATAGAAGAATGGAAAGAATAAGAATGAAAGAATGTAGATAAATAAAGAATTTTTATGAGGTTATGAGGCAAGCCTCCTCTGTATCAGTTTGAAGTATCAACTCTGGATACTCCTCCTTTATTTGGCCTCCAAAACCTACCATTCAGTGAGTGCTTGTTCTTTACTTTTTCTGGGATGTCCACAACAATGGATTCCAACTCATCCCTCACAATCTCTCCTTTTTCATTTTGTAGAACCAACACAATGCTGGACATTGATGTCATTCTTCCTTCTAAAAGATCCATCTTCTATGCAATTAGCTTCCCAAGCTCTTCCAACCAAGTCTTGTGTGGCTCTTGTGTTGTTGCTGCAGGGCCTCGCGCTTCTGTTTAACCATTGACAATCTTTTTTGTGTGGCCCAATGTCTCATCCTTCATTGCTTTCTAGACCTCATTGTTTTCTTCTAGGGTCTTTATGTTGATAAGCACCTCTGGAGTTGTGCATATGTTTAAAGCTCCTGGTCTGCTTTCTTCAATACTTCTGTAACACTTGTAACAACCCTTCATAAGATGTAATCTTTCACATCACTGATGCTTTCTCTCATTTTACATCTTGCTCTAAGCTTCCTTGGCGCTTGCATGCGCAGAGGTTCATCTTCAAGTACCAAGTCCACCAACTTTCCTACATAGTGTATCACTAAAGGAAACATCTGTGGTACCTTGGCCTCCAAGTGTGGCCTTGCTCTGATGACATTGTCCCCAATCTCCTCTGTGATGCTTGATAAATACTTTTTTTTCTTCTGTGTGAAGTCCCTCTCTTGTGTTATGTGTGCTATCTCTGCATCCTTTGTCTTTAGCTCCTCATGCAATGCTCTGATTGTTGTAGCTTTGTCCATGTTTCTTCTAGCCACTTCAGTAGAAACCTTCACCAATGCATTACTGACCTGCTCATCTGACATGACAGTAGGCTTTGTCATGTGTCTAGCTTGGGGTGCCTTCTTCATCATCTCGAAAATGCATGACTCTTCACATACATCAAAGTTAGGCTCATCCATGTGGGTGTGCATTGACCATGATAGTTTCTTTTGAGTGTGCACATAGTCACCATATCCTCATCCATTAGCTCCCAACCAAATAAATCCTTTTATGCTATCATGCTCTGGAAGTGGGGTGTGGACAATTTTCCTGTGTCCTCTACATACCCCATGGCTGGTGGAATGTGCTCTCCACTTGTTCTTCTAGACCATTGTTGCTTAGGAACTTTAGCTTCCAAATTTGGGACTTGTGTCTCCATGTCTGAACATTCTCTATAGCTTGTCTCCTCTGGTATTTTCTCATCCTCTTCTTTTTCCTTTGATTCCTCACCTGTTCTTTTGTGTTCTCTAGAAGTGTAGGAGAATTAGGTGTGCTTTCCTCTTGAACTCTTCCACCTCCTCATTTAACTTTAGTTTCCTCCTTCTTTACATGGTTGCCTCCTTTTGTGGAGAGAGTCTGAGGTGATTTTGCACCATGGTTGGAGTAGCACCTTGGGTCCTTGTTCTCCTAAACACCCTCTTAAACCTGTGCTCCCCTTGGACTGCATTCAAGTCCTCATCATCCCCCTCTTGTGGCTGAGGTGGTGTAGTGGCATGCGCTCAACTTCACCCTTATTTGTAGGATGTCTCCTACCTCTATGCTCCAAACCACCACTATCTTTGCACTCCTCCTCCTCATCCTCCACTTCAATTGGCTCTATGGGCTTAGGCTGCTGGGATGTTCTCCATTGTATGCTTTCCCTTTGGTGGTTTTGGAAGTGTGAACTCACCTTCCACATACTTGTTATTCTCCATCTTTGGCTTTAGCTGAAGATACACCAATGCCCCCTACATCTACTACAACCAGACTTATTGGCTTAATATTCAACACCTCCGAAATGATCCTCTCTGTATAAGCACTTCTTCTCCAGGATACACATACTTCTTCCTCAATGTATGGTAGTCACAGTCTACCTTATCTGCATTGAATACCAGTCGGCGCGTGTCTGTAAATATGTGAACAGATGCTTGGAAATACCTTGCAGTGAATGCGTAAGGAAATTTACACCAAGGGCTCTAGAACTCCATCTTTCATTGGGAAGCATGCATGATGTAGAAATGTTGATATATACAAAAACTAGAACTTGTTTCCCTACTACTGATGGTAGGTCCTTTGGGATGTGCCACTCTTCCCAAATGCCATGTGGAGCCTGTCATACCATTTCTCCACCCTTTGCTTTATGTCATCTATCATGGCCCCTTTACATAGGTACTTGTTGAACCTTTCAGTTGGTGACTTGTTCTCCATGGGGTATTCCCATACTTTTTCCTTGGTCCATCTGGTACTCCAATTTCCATGAATACTAGTGATAGTAGAACAACCCCAAAGCTGATCTTCCCTCATGTGCATGCTTCTTGACTATTTTTTCTAATATAGCCTGCAATGTTGTAGATTTCCCCTTCTGACATCTTACGTGCAATGTGTAACCACATAGTATTTACCTGTGACCACCGCTCTCCTGATCATTCAACTTTGTAACAAGGTGTGTGTTGCTTGCTTGCACAACTAGACAGTTCTTCAATTTGTCTATATCCATACCGTGGACCCTTCAAGTACCCCAACTCTGTCTGGTCTTTAAAATCATGGCTTTATCTATGAGATCACTTTTTATGTCCTCTCTGTGGCCTTCAAACATGTAACTGATGAGATAAGTGCAGATGAGATTCTAACTCTGTGTCCTGCAAAGTAGAAGAAGTCCTCATGCACTCTGCTCATGAGCCACTGATACAAGGGCTCATACTTCCCAAAATATGGAAGCTCATATAATTGGTAGACCCCAATTCTCTTAGAAGCTTCTTCTCACCATCATCATCATAAGCGGCATGCATCATCCGCCGTACGCTTGTTCATCCTAGTAGTGAGCAAGGAATCGAGCTCCTTCTTGTTCTCTCAAAGTCTGTGATTGTATTCACTTACTTTTCTCTTTCTGATGGGTGAATCCCATTCTGGCCGATGATGACTCCTTCTGGATATTACATTTCTGAAAAATCACTTTTGGGTGCCATCTCTTCCTCCTCGATGACCACCTTCTTCTTTTTTTTTTTGCTGCTACTGAGATGCCTTCTTAGGTGCCATTTTTACCTTGCAAATGTCTCCTCTTTAACTCTACAACTTTGTGAATCAAACCCTAGCTCGATTCAATCATGCCCTAGGTGGAAACTTGTGTCCTAACTCCTTTCTATCTCCTTCACTCAAACCCTTCACCACTGGGGATGCAAGCTTCTTTTTTCACATAGATCTGGTTGTCACGCTTGGTTTCACACCCTTCACACCTTAACCCGATCACTCGGCTCTTCACACTTGGCTCTTTCCTCAAATACTCTTAGTCACAATGGTAAAAATGAATCCACATTCCATCCTTATATATTTTTTTCAAATTTTGATGCATTTATTGCTCCTTCACCTACCAAATATCCCCTCATTCATTGACCAAATTCATTCATTCCATGTGGTACATCTTTGCACCCTAGCTATAACCTTCTAGTGCATACCTTCCTACCCTCTGGTCATAGACTTCTCTTTCAGCATGTGCCCTTGCACCCAAGTACCTCATCACTATACCTTCTCCTAGTAGTTATCATGGCCTCCACTTACCTCGCGTTATATTATTCTTTCATTCATCTCCATCCTTGGTCACTTTTGAGAAGCAATCTTCTTTTGACTTAAAGCACACCCGTAGCAACTTATTCCTTTCACCTTTCAATTCCCATAGTCTTTTACTTGGATAACTACAACCACCCCACACTAAAGGTATGTGCAGTCCTCTGTGCATAAACATTCTTCACATAGTAATTAGCTTCATGCACAAGCGTGCTTATTACACAAGAACAACAACTAAATTGACAAAGCATAGCAATGAAATGAAGGAAATACATTAAGGAAATACATAATTGAAAACCTAATCTAAATGGCAATACTACCTTATTAAAAACACCAAGAAGACTTATTTATAGTAGGGCTTCAACCTACTCCCGTTAAAGTAACTGGGTAGTAGCCATGTTCCATCAAGTGCTTCTAACTGGAAAGCACTGATTCAAGTATATAAGTGATGACATATGGCCCCAACCAATGTACTTTGAGCTTTCCTGGATGGCGCAAGAACTTTGAGTCATAAAGAAGTACCATTTTCCAATCTCAAACTTCTTATCCCTTATGTTTTCTGTCATGCCATGCCTTTTACTCTCGGCCTTTTCCTACTTCTGACTCCATCATGTGCTATGGCTCATCGCTCATCCAGTTGAATCATCTTCTCGATATACGCTCTTCTAAATCTGTTCATCAGCTAGACCTCAGCATGCATGCATAATGCAAAGAAGGTAACATAAATTCTATAGGGAGAATGGCTTCCATGCCAAACACCAACTGAAATGGTGTGGCTTTGTTCAATCTCTTGTAAGTTGTTCTATATGCCCAAAGAACAACTGACACTTTGTCATCCCAATCCTTTCTTCCAACATCACAAATTTTTGTCAAAGTCTGGCTCAAAATCTTGTTGAAAGCCTCAGCAGTTCCATTTTCCTGAGGATGGTAGGGTGTAGTTTTATGGTGTGCAACCATAAACTCATCTAATAGGATCTGATTGTCTCATTCAAAAAGTGTGTACCCCTATCACTTGTCAAGCTTAAAGGACATCCATATCTTGTAAGAACATTCTCCCATAGAAACCTAGCTATTGTAGTTATTGTATAGTCCTTCGTAGGTGCTTCTTCTACCCACCGTGTGAGATAATCTATGCAAGTAATGATATAGCGTGATCCAGTCCTACGTGCATGGTGAAAAATAGGTCCTACAAAGTCAATGGCCCATTTCTCAAATGGTTCGGCACTAGTAATTGGTCTCAAAGGCATCTCATCTCTTTTCCCTAGTTTTCCTAGGTGCGTTGACAATGATCACATGCCTTACAATATTCTTTACAGTCCTTATACAATGTCTCCCACCATAATCCAACAAGTAGGATCTTTTGGGAAGTCACATCACCTGCATAATGGCCTCCTGCAATACCACCATGGCTTCTTCCATAATATCCTTGCGCTCATGCTCTAATACACAACAATGGCGTAATACTTCATCTCTGCCTAGCTTGTAAAGGTCACCACTGATTAACATAAATGGTGTCGTGCGTATAGCAAGTTGTTTCTTTTCTAATGCCTTCATTCCTTTAGTGCCATACCTATTCGTAGAAAGACAACAATGTCTTTCTAATTCCATGGGTGCATGTTGTAACCTATATAACTATGCATGGCATGGTTTCTTCAATTTTCTGTGCTTCCTCTCTGAATTGATTCTAGATAAATGGTGGTCCAAATTACTTTTTCCCCTTAGCTTCACCACAACTGTGAAGTCAAACTCTTGAAATAGGAGCACCCATCTACATATGCACCCCTGTAAGATGGGCTTGTTTACCAAGTACTTCAATGCCATGTGATCTGTATAAAACACAAATGGTGTTGCTAACAAGTACTATCAAAACTTGTGCAATGCATAGATCATTGACAAAGCTTTGCACTCTGTAGTTGTATAATTCCATTCAAGCAGAGTCAACTTCCTACTAGAAAAACAAGATTGGATGATCTATAATACCTTTCACTAGGTTGAGCTAACACAATGCCAATGGCCATGCCAGAAGCATCCACATGCACATGAAATGGTTTATCCCATGAGGGAAAAAGTGTAGAATGGGTGTGGTAGTAAGTTTCTCTTTTAATATCTCAAATGCACATGTTGTTGTGGTTCTCCCCAATAAAATGTACCTTTCCCTTCAAGTAACTCTTCCAAGGGTGCAACAATTTTGGCATACCCTTTGATGAATTTTCTATAATATCTGTATGACCTAAAAATCCGTGCACCTCACTTTGACTGGTAGGTGCTTCAGGCCTAAAATGACTGCAACCTTAGATTGGATCAACCAACAAACCTTCCTTGCAGATTATATGTCCTAACAATATCCCAAATGGTGTAGAAAATATGCATTTCTTGATGTTCAAAGAGATACTCAATTGTCTGCACCATTCAAACATTAAGCGCAGATTGTCACAATGATCTTTCACAAGCCCATATATTATCCAATCATCTAGGTAGAACTGTAAGAAGTTGTGAATAAAATATTTGAATGCCTGAACAACTATGCGTGAGAATACAACAGTGCATTTTTCAATCCAAAAGGCATCACAAGTATAGGAAAAACTACCCCATTCAGTAGTAAATGTTGTCTTTTCTTGATCTCTCCGAGCAATCCTAACTTGATGATACCGGAAAACCCATCTATGTGAAGGAATATATTTCACGCCCTACAACTCCTTCTAGTATTTCCTCAGTGAATGGCATAGGGAATGGATCGATGATGCATGCAACATTCAACTCCCTGTAGTCCACACATATTCTAATTCATCCATCCTTCTTGATATTGATCACCATTGGGCTAACCCATTTTGACTCATCAAGGGGCTTGATAATTCCAGATTTCAACATTTTATCAATTTCTTCTTTTACCTTTTTTCACACAAATTAGGATTCATTTTGTAAGGTCTCTTTCTAACTGGGTGTGCACCATCCTTAAGTTTTATCTTCATTTCCCCAAGTGATTCATGCATGCCTTTAAGTTCATGATACCCTCGAGGGAATAAGTCTTGATAATCCCTGAGTAACTCAATGATCTTTGCTACCTCCGAGTCTGACTAGTAGTCTCCAATTATGGCCTCCTTAGGCTCAGCCTCCGAACCTATATTCACCTTCTTTGTCTTCATGGGTTTGATGATAGGTGTGTATCCTTTTCGTACACTATCCAAGACCTCGTGCACCCCTTGTGAATGTTCAATATCTAGGTTCTCAACTTCCTCATCATCCATGATGTAAACCATCTTTCCTTTCTCTTTCTCAAGGCAAAGCGTTCAAGTAGTATGGAGTCCATTTCTTCTTCCTTTTCAAAACATGCTCGGACTCTACCTCACCAAATAATTCCTGAATATGCTCTTTTGCTTTTGCACTATCTCCCATAGTTAAGCACTTGAAAATTTTAATGCCTCTTCTATGGGAGGTTTAGTCGAGAAGTAGTCAAAGGTCTGGATCATTCCTGTAGTCAAATTTCCAGTTTCCTAGTCTCTCGATGTAGTTTTGCATATACATACTAGGTGTGTGTGCATCCTTGTAGCATAGAATACAATCTATGCACCCAGAGTGAAGGTGGTAATGCTTCTGTCCTACTTAGAGTCTCTCACACTGCTGAATGTGATGTTGAATAGGTTGATCACCATGATAAGTGTAGATCTATGTAGGTGCATTGTTCCTTACAAACCTAGTAGACAAAGTGACTCCAATCTCTTCCCATTTTATAAGATTATCTGTGGACTACCCACCAAAGTGTGCATGTGTTGTCCCGTAAGGTATATACTAACATATCTCTTCTCTTAATTTGATCTTGTCCACTGTGTTTCCATGGCCTTCAAAAATGTAGGAAGATCTTTACCCCTGTATACCAAGGTATTGTGCTACCTATCCATCGAATCGAATGAAGTCCATTCTTGCATGTGCAACCACACTTTTCACCTCGTGCCCTACTAATTCATATGTACCATGAGCCCAATTGTCACAAGAAATACTCATAGTATCACTAATAGAATGAGAATCCTCCCACTGTAGGATGCCTTCTTTTGATGGCTCATTGACCTCTGGGTCTGAATAGCACATACATAAATTTTTTTTAAGTCCTCCTCACTTAGAGGCTCAACATATGGTGTAGACTTCCCATCTGTCAAAGGTATCACAACCCTTTCCTCCTTGTTTTCAAAGCTGATATACCCCTTATTGAATCTCAAGTCAAGCATTATTGCATAACACCAAGGGCATCCAAGCAAGGCTGGAAAATTGTCTACTTCTGCAAGTGCTAATACCTCAAAATCCCCAAGTGAACTTGGCCCCTTGTATAGTTATAGATGCATCTTTCAAAACTCCTATGGGAGTGGCCTTAGTCTAGTTTTCCATAAACAACACATTAGATGATGGCTGCAATGGAGGCCTCCCCATTTGTACCCATGCATCTAATGTAAGCACATTTACTTCCACACTGTATCAATCAATATGTTGCTCAACAACCACCCATCCACAACAACATTCAGAGTAATTTCTTTGTCATAGTCAATGTTATCAGGGGGAAGATTTGCATGCAGAATCTATCATCGGTCTCAAGACTTACGCGTGTGGAGTGTTCCCTTTTAACCAACTTCCTAATAGTGGAATAATGTTCTCCTGGTGCAACATTTTACACACTCTCTCAGATCATCGATATCAGTTTGGACTATCTCGATGCTTTCTTTCTACTCCTTTAGGTATTGTATCTCACCCTGAAGATTCCTTAGCACTTCCATGGTATCCTGGTAAACTTCCTTTTGATGAGCAGGATCTGGGTACCTTGCATGCAAAACCTCCTCCTTGGTGATCGTAGGCTTCTAGTGTAATGCCTCTCTTTGTGCGTGCCACTTAGTGCATGTAGTAATCTTCACTATCAATGCCTCAGGTCCTTCTGCTATCTTGGGCATCCATTGATCTTCTACCATGTTGGATTCTAACCATCCCGACACCTTTGTTTTCTTGCTTATGTTGCTTACTCAGATGCTCATATAAGTCTGGGCACTCTTCATAGCTATGGTTCTTTCCATAGAAAGAACATGCAATATTTTGAGGACATTCATGCCTATAGTGGTCAGGAGATCCACACGTATAACATGTTCCATGAGGGAACTCACCTCTTCCTCCACCATGGCCTCATCCTCCATATCCACCATGATATCCATGTCCCCTTCCATGACCTCCTTCAAAATGCCCCTCATTCTGTCATAGCAGCGCGTTTGATTATGATCCCGATCCTGGTGCTCATTCTTACCCTTAGAATTATCTATTACACTTGTTTATCATACCCCAATGTCTATAGCATCCTGGATCTGACCAATCAACTGAAAATCCTCAGTATCATGGGTCGTGGACTGGACCTGTAAATCTTGCAAAAGCAAGATACATTCTTCCTTATCATCGCACTGTAACAAAGGAAATGACTAGCATCATGATTCAAATGAAAGATCTCACAATCCAATAGTAATGAGCGTACAGATCTGTGAGGGAAACTATCCTTGGTGTGACCTTCCACTTCACAATGTACACCAAATTCTTGAGCGCGTTTCATGGGCTGAATTTTTGATAGCTTCTCTAACTACTTTTCCATAGCTATAATTTGTGCCTCTAAGAATGGACTAATGCCTAGTGTCAATGCTCCCAACTACCTCAAGCATGCAAAGCTACTTCAGTGCTTCACATGTGGATCAGTGTATGTCTTATGTGACAAGTGCCCTTCTAAATGGTGTAATCAATCCTCCAACGAACCATTGTGCATGCTGGCTAGCGTGAATATCATAAGATAGCTTAGATAGAAGTGTCTTAAAATGAGCATCATACTCACGTACACTCTCAGTAGTGCCTTGCTTGATATCCTTGAGTGCACTTATACTCTTTTGCTCAAACTCAGGGATATGGAACTCTTTCAAGAAAGCATCCTTCAATGTTGCATAATCCACACAAGTTTGATCAGGGTCAAACTTCCTATACCAGTCTGTGTGCACGTCCCTGTAATGTAGTAGCAAATTGACTTGCCTTACACTCAGTAGCCATGATCCCTTTAGCATGCCAAGATTTCACACATATGCACATGTTTGAAAACATCCTCTATACCTCTATATTCCGGGAGATGAAGAGACATCTCCATATAGATATTTTTGTGGTTGTTGTGGACCTTGACCACCTGATCCAGAACCTCTGTGTTCCCTCTGCCTCTAGAACCACTAGATCCACTAGAACTAGAACCACCTATACCTCTGATCCTCCACCTGTAGTTGGAATAGGACCTATAGATGTACTCCCTATGTGCTTTGATAGTAGTACTATATTGAACCCCTATAGTCTGTGAGGTAGTTCCACTTCCAGAGGTGAATCCAACATTTTGTGTGCTCACATTCTGTGTGGATGATGCACCTAAGAATGTTCCTCCAAATAACATTGAAGTCATCTTGTCCTGCCATTGATGTACTTGATCCCTGACTTACTCCTGCTCTCCTACTTCCCAAGTTAGCTTGTTGGTTACTTGTCATACTAGATACTGGAAAACCAAGCGCAAGGGCTAGGTCACTAGGTGGATTAAGATGTGCACCCATGGCCTAGGTAGTCTCTGTTGGTGCACTTTTGTGTGAGGCCGAGGGGGATCTCTATCATGCTTTCCAAGATGGGGAGTTCTTGATGCTCTGGCTCCACGTCTTCTACGTGAGCTATAAATCCTTCACGAGCCATCTCTCTCCTCAATGCCATACTTTCTACAATGGAACACTTGCTTCTCTATCTCCCTCTCGTGTGCCTCATTATACTTAAGCCACCTTTCCTCTCTCTACCTCTCTACCGCTAGGTCTGCCATCTTTCACCAAACTGTTCCTGCCCTCATGCGTGGTGAAGTTTAGTTAGCCATCGGTTTACTCTCCTAGGTTCAAAGTTACCATCAAGATCTTGATCGCTAGTGGAATACCTTGCAAATATGCTCCTCTTGGATACCACAAAAACTGGAATTCAGCTACCTCCGGGAAAGAGTACGTCAAAATTGAATATTCTAGAATATAACTATTTAGAACACCATGAAACCACGTATCCACAGTGTGAGTCCAGATCAGATCAAGCATCATAAAGGGCCTAAAATTCTTCCTGTGTCCAGAACAAGTGCATGATACCTCCAATTCCATTGAGATGCATAAGCGAAGTAAGCCACTCATATAGTTCTACTAGAAAGATAGTGAAAAATCTCTCATATAAGTTGTCATATAGATTTTTGTTCTACCCAAGTGTGTGTGTTAAACTCAGATCCACTGTTGAACCGCCATGCATATTCTTCCTCCAGATCATGTATCCATTCCTCAATACTTGCTAGAGTTAACCAAGTACGTCTTCATCGTGAACCATCCTAAAAACAACTAAAAAAGAGGTCCCGGAAATGGAACCAATGATGTAACCTAGAATTTACCAGATAACACCCTAGTCATCGTGTTGGCACATCACTCAGCCTTGACTGAGCACTCACCCCAAAGTGCGCAAAGGGTACAGGTCCCTCTTTAGGGTTGTTGTAGTAGGATGTTAGCATGATGAAGGAAGAAACATATAGATTCATAACTAATCCATCATTCTATAATGCATGCTACCCTTAGATCTATGAAAGAACAAGTTTAAACAAGTAATCATGATTGAATCAATAACATGCACTACTCAATTACACACAGAATGACACTTAGATTCAAGCCAATATCTTCCATCTATTAATAAATATAGAAGCTCCTTACAATAATGTCAATCTATACCAATGCATGTATGGATCGATAATAGTAATTAGTCATATGTATATCTCTATATATACATCCATACACATCATCATACACACACATACATACATACTACTACATACTATATATATATATATATATATATATATATATAGGGTGGGGACTTTCCCTTCACCGCTTATCTATTCTAGAAATAGGCCACATGCTATTGATAGCCACACATGTCATTTATAGCATAGCCACACATGCAAGTGTGCTATCTATAGACCTCTTGTAGTTAACTGAAGTGTCAATCCTATTCTTGGCTCATCTCCATGAAAAACACTTGATCCGATCTCTCAAAGATAGAAAATGCATGGCACACATGTCTGCATCGTTGGTGTGTTTCGCATGCCATCTTCTAAAAATAGGTCTTCATGCTCAAAATCAGCTAAGTCCTGAAAAGCCGAACTTGCCTTCCTACGCGTGGGTCCTTCCTTGTCCCTCCGCGCCCTTGATCCGGCCTTCTCTCCCATGTGAACTCCTTGTGTGATCTTTGACAAGTATTCTTTTTCCATGATGCTTCTAAATAAGCATCACTATAGATGGTATGTCCTGATTTGTTTCAATTATTCTAATTAGTCTTGATTGTTCTGATTGTAATTGAAATGTACTGATAAACTAAATTCTATAATTGGAGGTAAGTGCATGATAATGTAGAATTGATCTAAAAATTGTTGGACATTGTGTATATATGAGAATTGACTATTTTTTCCCGGTCACAAGTGCTCAGGGGGACACAAAATCCCACTTCTATTGTCAGGTCTTGGTGTTAGTGTCTACTTTGTGTTTTAGACCCAAGTCTATTTCTAGGTCAATATGTAAGTATGTGCCTGTGATATTCATGTAATGTGTTGTTCTATACTATAGCTCTAAGTTGTTGTAGGGTGACTTTTCACCCAATAAATGCCCTCCATCATTTGGGGTGCATGCGATGACTATGGGAGAATGCGGTCCAAAGGAGAGAACCCTTATCTAATATGCATATCTACGAGTGGAGATACCTACAGGGGGTAGGAGATGTGCATGGTAAAAACCAAGGCACATGCAAAAAAGTAGGCTAGTAATAAGTTTTAGTGTAAAAAATCTAACAAGTAATGTAAGACAATGTAACAAGCAATAATGAATATAATATAGAAAGAAAAAAATGGGTTTCAAACATGGGACATTTCTCACAATGTCACAAAAAAATTAGGGCCGGAGCGGCCAAAAGCATACAATGATCAAACAAGACATAGGGCATAACCCACAAACAATAGAAAATAATAGCAAGCAAAATGTGTCGATAACATGGTTGTATATAGTCTTGTAATAAAATTCTACACATGAAGCACCCATTAGCATGTTAGAAAGATAAATAGTATGTCAAATCATGTAAGAATATCAAAAAGTAACAAGTAATAAGTAGTAAGTACTGAAATTATAGTATATGTAATGTGTAAAATATGATAGTAGTAAAATTAGGTGCCCCGAGAACTTCGGTGGGACTGGTAAAGAGTTGTGTCAAACATCATGCAATGTGTGTGAATTTTTATAGGTCCTGCATTCACTTAAAGATACCAAGTGAATGTGCATGTGTATATAGAAAAATATAATGACATACTAAGAGTCCTCCTAGCATAGTAAGAAAAGTGCAAGATGTAAGTAATATAAACTAGCAAGAATATATGTAACTAAGATATGTAAAAGTTGTATGAGTGTGATGGTGTGATATGTAAGGTGTAAAAATAATAGGATCAATGTATCCCCTAGTGGATTTTCATGATATGAGGTTCATTTATAAGTTCTCCCTCAATAGTCAAGAATGAACCATAGAACAAGAGTGTGTCATCAGGAAATGAGTTTGTTGCATGAGAGAAGATGCTAGAAAGATATAGCATGAAGAACTAAGCATGAAGTGTAGAAAGAGTATGTGATGTTAGGTTCATAGAAGAAGTGTTCCCTCAATAGTCAAGTGTGAACCATAGCATTAGAGTGTGTCATCGGGTAATGACATTGTAATCCCACGTGGACCAAAGGTTTAGGAGTGGTGAGAAAGAATATACATGAACCACAGAGCGTGAAGTGTAGTAGTAAACATTATAGACAGTTGATAATGATAGAAGGGGAGGAGGGAAAATTTTGTGGCAAATATTTGTTAATTCACGATTATTCCAATTTTTTAAATTTGAAATTGGAAAAATTTTCTGTACTAGCTAGGACAAGTTCACTAAACTTTTCGAGTGGTACAAGTAAATTTTAGGGATCGATTCACAAGGAGTTTACACCAATAAATGACTTTTATCAATCAAATCCTTGTTGTTGTAGGCTCACAGCACCCTTGGATGCAGATCAGGCTTCTAGGTTGATCACTCTAGCATCCAGTGTGATTGTACAACATGGAAACCTCTCTCCAAGTGTGGGACTTGTGAAACTGAGAGAGGAATCTCCATATTAGAGGCTGGTTCCTCAAACTCCTCTGATTAGATCTAATGCTTGCACAACTACAGAGGTTCAGATCCTAATCCTACTCTAAATTGCAAGGAGACAGGGATAGAAGTGCAAAAATTGAAACTAACTAAAGATGGTGATGCACCAGAAAGGAGTGGTGAATATTTTTGTCATGCAAATAGACACAAACCAAAGCTTGCAACATAAAACATACACAGGCCGATAAGATGTAATTTAGGATCTGAAATGAAGCAAATAATACAAACAAAGGACTGAAACTCATTCACAAAGCTTGCATCATCATTTCCAATATCAAAACCACTGTATTACAACCTCAGAGAGGTAAAAACTGTTACAATCCTTGAAGAGGTCTGGTTCTTCAAAACAATCACTTGCTGGAGGTGAAAGAAGAAGTTTCTATGTTCAAAAAAGTATTCCCCCTTTAGAAATGAGCCAAAACTGGCTTTTACATTGCATGGGTCGAGCCAGAGATAAAATAAAAACGTGAGAGCCCATTCCTCCTTGATTGCAGATGCATTAAAATGGCATGGGGGACCTTACAAACCCATACCTGTCATTTTTGGTGAATGTGAGAATGCGACCCACTCTGCGTTAAATTTGGTCGCTGAAATGTCACTTCTGGCCATGAACACACGTTAGATCCGTTTCTTAACTTTCTCTCCATACTACACCAAAATTCAAGATTAACCCCGAAATCATGTAGAGAATTTCATAAGATTTCCAATGATATAAGGAACATGTAAATCCGAGCTCTAGATCAAAAAGATATGTTGATAAGCGAAGATTTAGGCACAAAAGAGGTGAAAACGTGTTTTGAAATTTTTCCCACGCTTTGCCACTGGATGACACGTGTCGAGCGATGATTGGATGAGCAATTCTCTCTTTTTCCCCGTCCCGCGGGTTTTCCTTGAAATTTTTCCCCTTTTTGTGATTTTGGAACATTTTCCACTTTTCCCCCACGCCCCCGCCACTTGGGACACGTGGCATGCGTTGATTGGTTGACAGGGGCGCGGGGCAGACCTTTGCTTTTAGCTTTTCGGCCAAAACTTTTGCCAAATTCTTCAAAGTTTCCTCGAGCTCTGCGCTCCCCTTCTCCATTGGACACGTATCCAATTCCTATTGGCTCAGGCCAGCGCTTCAAACCTTGTTCTTTGAAATTTTGACGCGTCTTCCATGGTGACACATGGCGTTTCATGATTCGTCCTCGGGCCGCGCGGATTTTCACGTCCACCGCGTCCATTTGTCCGGATGTCCCAAATGTCTCAGGATGAAAATTTGATCCACCTGAAATGGGCTTCCTTGTCCCTTTTTCTGATGACACGTGGCGTAATCTGATTGGCTCTCGGCTCCTTCGGCTCCCCGCGTCTTCAAGTGTCCCTATGTCCCAACTGTCCCAGTGTGAAAGTTCTCCTTTTCGGTCGATCCGACAAGGCGGTTCGCGTCCTCGCGGCGATGTCCCATACCATTACGAAGAATTAGTCGATTTTCCTCTGACCTTCGGCCGGTTCGCCTTTCCGCATCCCACGCGTCCCCCCCACAGTCCAACCTGTCCTAAGTGTTGCTGGGCGCCGGAGGCTTTAATTTCGGCCGATTCGCGCCCCGATGTCCCAACTATCCCAAGGACCACCTGGACTAGGACTTAGCCATTTTTCATGATTTTTCCTGGCCCAAGCTTGTTTTTTGCAACTTTTTCACCTTTTCTCAGAACTTTCTCTTTTCAACCTGGACAGGAGAGTTAGAAAAAATCTGAGGGGACCCTAGAAACATGATTTTCGCATTTGAATCAATCTATTTGCTTGGGACTCGAATACTCAATGCATGTTATCAAAATTACACGGGGTGAATTTTGGATAACAATCACCATTAGTGTAAATTTAAAATATGCCAAATTCACCTCGGATATATATATATATATATATATATATACTATTTAAGTATTTATATCTCATTATTCATAGTTCTAAACATCCAAATTCTCTCAAAATTCACTATTCCTTTCTTCTTATTGTCATCAACCGGTAAGAATGGATATTTCCTTCCTACTTGTAAGGTACTTTAATTTGTTCTCAGTATTATTTTAGGTGCGTAATTTTTTTACCAAACTTGATGCATATTCCATGTAGATGACCGATAAGATACAAAATGCTTCCTACTTGTATCATATTATATTCAACATGTTGGTAGCATACATCATACCAATGACCGTAAACATGCAATATGCCACTGCAAAGTAACATCAATATGCTATCATCATCGAGTAGCATACTACATTTGCCGACTAGTAGGATCTTGCATATTGCCTAATTGTGTCATCCTCCATGTTACCGATTGTTAATATAATAATGTTATCAACTTGTATCATCCTTGATATTGCAGTCATAGGTCAGAACATACTTTGTATGCTATCAGTTGGTAACATAGTGCATCTCATGGCTATAGCAATCACTTGAATACTTCTTGTTGATAGCATGGATGTGCTTCCCCTTGGTAGCATAATATCCATTATACATTTCTTTTGGTTTTCAAATTTTAAAATATTGTTTAGATTTTTATTAAACTGATCTATTTTAAAATTTATAATGGATAGGTACAATGGCTTCTCTAAATAATCAACAAAATGTAGATAAGCTAAAAGAAAAAGTACCATATTAAATTTTTTTCGCCAAAAAAAGATGAAGACCCAACATACATTCACTGGAAACATTAACACGGGTATCTTGGTAAGTTGTAACAAATTACCGTAACATTTTTCCTCTTTCTCATCGGTTTAGTTAAATTAATATCTTCATAAAAATGAAAACATTTTTCGTTTTTGAATACATAAAATCCTATTGTTAATTGTATTGAGCATGAAACAGAAACCAAAACATAAATACTAAAGAAACAATTATTTCAATAGATGAAGATATAATCTATCGGGACCCAAACATGCGTGAGCTAGAAGATTGTCCGATTGCCAAATGTATTCAATACATGAATGTTCAAAAGAAAACATTCCAACAAAAGATTATATTGATAGGACACTTGAAAAAATAAATCTATGAGAAAGAAGAAAACATCTTGGACAATAGGAAGGTCTTTTCAAGTAGATTGGGTAGAAAAATACCCATTCATTGAACTTTTACAACCGAGATAATGGAAGTGATACTCCAGAAGAATGTAGATTTACTATTTGTAGTTGGAAATTGGGTAAATAACATATAATGTAACTTAAATTTGATACTATAGAGAAACATTGTGGATAATTATATTACATAGTCACTTAAAATGATGGAAAAATAACTAAGAATCGTAGATGAAAACTAAAAAAGAGTGCATGTATGTAAAATATAAGGAGTATGAAAATAAAATAAAACACACTCAAAAAATTCAGGAGAAAGGAGGAACCATTAATAAAATTTTGGAAAAGCTACAAATGAAAATATGAAGGAAAAAGAACTACGTAATTTCAACCATATTCTTTATTCTTAAAATGGGCAAAATGATTTCATATTTTTAGAGTATAAGAAAGTTTTCGAGTTCAATGGGTTTCCAAACATTCCACATTCATATTGGTCTGAAAGTAGTGCTTGGGAGATGGCAAGATGTCTTACGATGATCGAACAAAAATATTTGAAAGAAAACATTAAGAATGCAAGTTTTGTCTCCTTTCAATTGATGAGGTTACATCATGTTGATAAAAATTCTTGTGTTTTCATGTATGTATATACTTTCTAGAACCACACAAGGACACCTCATCTAATTTCTATTCATAAGATAATAAAAAATTGCAAAGTTGAAAATCTTTCCAAATTGGTTATATATAATTTGAAGGACATAGTAGGAATGGATAATTATTCTATAACTATAAAGGTTATTTTCATTGGTGATGATGGTGCATCAGTGATGTAGGGTCATAGAAATGTTCTATGTGTATGTCTTCAATCATCTATTTCTCCTTATATGATTCATATTCATTGCATGACTGATAGGATGAATCTTGCATATAGGATAGTAAACACATTTGAATGTGTTGAAAAATTTGAAGAGCTTATCTGTGAACCCCATGCCTATATGTCAAGTAGTCCAAAAAGGTTTCTAGAGTTTTAGAAAATTTCACTTGGGGTCACGAGATGGTAAGAAACTTCTTAAAGATGTTGATACTAGATGGATTTCTATGTATGAGCCCGCACACAAAGTTTTTGAGGAATATCCATCTTTAATTGGTTTCATGTTTAAGAACCATAGGCAAGTTAACAAGGAAATATATTTTCTTTACCACCTAATAGACTTGTAAACATTGTTTACACTTTACGGATTCTTCCAACGTTGCATGAAATGAATTACATAACAAATATTTCTCAAGAACGATCATTTATATAGAAGACTTCATTAGGTTTATGAAAGGGGGTGTCGAATCTACATATGTTATATAACTCTAATGAATTCTTTAAAGGACATGTATTCAATCACTAGCAAGCTCTGATAGATTTAAAAGATCCTAACAACTACTTGATTCAATATATGTGGTCATTTTTGTATCTTTGTTAACGGGAAGGAGATTCAAATGCACAAATTTGAAAAAAAAGTGGATATTGTTGGATCAGATCTTGAAGAAGTTCATGTTACACGTAATTTATATGATGCTATTATATTTGAAACAAGAAAAAAATTGTAGAAAATATCACAATGCTTATCCAAAGTGATATCAGAGATTGGTTTTAAAAAGATGAGATTCTTGAGGCCATGGGAGTGGTCAATCCTAACTTTTGAAATCTTGTTGAAGGTGGAGTTGTAGCTGATTCATTTAAAAGACACATGCATATTATCATAAAGCATTTTTGATAATTAGTTGAATGTATTGGTTTTCAATTTAATGGTGTTCTTGAAAGGAATAACTTACATTGTAATCAGCTTGATTTCTACCAAGTAATGAGCGAACAATTTGAATCACTAAGTGAGCCAATAGAAAAATGACAAATTACACTTCTATGGAAATAGTTTTATCCTAGTACCATCTGTTATCTCTTAGAAGTGCACCTGGTTGATGGCTAACAACAGTGTTCTAAGCTTTCTTTTCCCTCACTTATGCAGATATAATGGAAACACCTCAAGGCTATGGGTATCCCTATGTTGAGGTGAATCTCGGGATTACAAGGATGGTTTCTTATTGATGTATCATAAAATAATTTTTTTGGAGTTTTAAGGGTAAAAATATGGCTATAATTGATATTTAAAATGGGATGATACACCAAAATTATTGAGGGCTTTGACTGAGTACATGCACAATATATTGAGAACAATTACGAAGAGCACAAACCAATGGGTTTCAGCTAAATCCTAAGGAAAACACTTTTGTGTTAAGGGACTATTCATAACAACACAACTAATGTGCAAACTAAGACCATATAGAAACACCAAATTTGCAGCAAGGTAAGCTAATTAATTTAGGGAATTAACATTCACAAGAGTTAATAAAAATGTACACACCACTGCAAAGTATTGGAAAGGAAAAATTTGGTTCTCATTCAAGGGAAAAATGGCAAAATATTTCTTCAAAGACTCATTACATCCAATAATTCCTCTTGTAATAATAATCCCTTGTGTTTTTCCAATGCAAACAATATATAGAAAAAATTATTCACCCAACCCCCTAAAAATAGACTAAATCTAATTTAGCTTTGCATGGTAATTTTAGCCTTTTCCTTTGAATAAATAATAAATAAGGCCTAAAATTACACATGTTGTTACAAGAGGAAAAAATATCCTTTCTTTCTCTAAAAATAGCTCAAGTCAAACTGATTTGACTCCTCAATGTTGCATGAACTGTATGGTCACTTTTGGAAAATTAAGGTAAGGGGTGAATAATTTAATTACTAATCTTTGGTTTTTTCTTCATGTGCATGTAAAGTGGATATGTGTCTCCTTGTGCCACGTATCTCTATCTGAATGAAAAATAATCAATTATTACTTGACATTCTGATGTGACACTTGTGCATGGTTAAAAATAATCAATTTTCTTTTTCCCTTCTTGGATTTGATGTGACACTCAGCTAAAGAGACCCCTTCCTTGTCACATGCATATCATGACTTCTCCATATTATTGTTAATTGATGTGACATCTTGAATCATTCTTGGCTTCTAGTGAATCATGGACCACATGCATTTTTTTGGCTTAGTAATCATGTGAAGGGAAATAATTTGGTTCGTTGACCCCTAAATAAACTATAACCCCACATAAAATTAATCAATGATTAAATCATTGAAAATAAAACTCCCACCCATGGCTAAGGTAAAGATAAATAAACCAATGTTAAATGGGTAAGGTTTAAAATAACATGGGTCGAGAAAAATTAGGTTCGGGCACTAAATGCTATAATTTTTCTTTTTGCATTTCACTTGATCAAATCTTCTCGGAGTTTTTCTTGTGAGGGGTAAAACCCTAGTATTCACACTAGGCATTCATTTGTTCTAGTCATGCTTTGAGAAATTGTACGTGCCATTATTGATCCTCAAGGTTTATGATTCATTTACAAGATGTTGTCATCAATTTTCTATAGAGAAGTTCTCTGTTTGATTTGGATAAGCAAGATTTTCTTTATCTATGCTTTGATAGAAGGTAAATTTTTGGTTTCTCGTCTTTTTGGGTTTACTTTGTGCTTTGAGATTTATTCATAGTTTTCAGGTAGTTATTTGTGTTGCTTCTACTTTGTTCTTTGAGAGATCTATATCTTTCTCCATTCAAAAATCCTTTCTATGAATTGATGGTGGTAGCCATAAGGGTTTTAAGATATGTTCTAGGAATTTTTAAAATGAGACCACCATTGTTACCCTTTTCAAGCTCTGGTTTGAGCAAGGCCACTACTATTATATGAGTAAGGATTCTAGTTTGAGATTTTCTATGCCTATGAGAGCTTTGTTTTTGAATATTTGATTTGTAATCACCATTAAAGATAGATCCCTAAAGTAAAATGTAAAATCCATGTTTCCTTCATTTCATGGCACTGGTAATTTTACTCGATGGTTTTTCATGCATTTGATATGGCTATAAAAACATTCTCTGGTAAGTTATAAAGTTTTCTTCAACTCTCTCCCTTTTCGGGCCATGGATTTGGCCATTATGGCTTTTGTAATGAGCTCACTTTTGTTCTATTCTCTGCCATGAAAATATTTGGGGATCTAGTTTTGTTTTACCTCAGTATCTAAATTTTTGTCATTGTTTTCGCCTAAAGAGATTTGTTTAGAGATTTGTTTAGAAATGACCGGTTTTTTTTTCTTTGTTGTTTAGAACTTTAGATACTTATCTATGTCGTCAAATTTTTATGGGTCGAGCTCATTGTTTTCTACGTGGTCTAGGCTATGTGTGCCTTGTTGAGCCACCATTATGATCATCTTGAAAACTCTATTTCAGGTTATGATTCATTGTTTTCTTTTGAGTATTTCTAAGAAATTACATCTTAAACATTAACTTAAACCTAGATTTGGGTTTTTAGTTTCATTTTGATATAATACGTGTTCACATGCCAATGTCAAAGATAGATCCATCCATATTTAATTGATCATTCTCTATAACAATGCTATTTTCAGTTAAGATTCATCCATCTGTAATAGTAATGTACTTTCTTCTTGTCTTATAAACATATTCAAATTTGTACATTCTTTTGTGATTGTTTTGGAATGGTGGCTATCTTTGATTGTGCTTTCCTTCTTAAAAATCATGTAAGTTTGTAACCTATAATGTATTTATGTTCCATTGAAGGATGCCTCCATATTTATAACTCATGGCTCGCACATTCGGTTTAAACCTCGAGTCTCCCTAAAACGACTCTCCATTATAAAGAAACCACTATTTAATTGAGCTCATTGTTTGCACATTGCTAATTCTACTCCACCTTTTGATAAAAATCTTAGATTTTGTGTTATAAAGTTGAGCTTCCACTTTGAGAATGTGAAAACACTAAAGAGTCTAATATTTCCCCATTTTATTAAAGTTGTATGTATTTTCAAAGTAAATTTTGCAAGTAGTTTTTGTGTTTTCACACTGTATAAATTTGTAATTTTGTGATATTTCATCCTTCGAAATATGTCACCTTTACAATCAGCCTTCCTAAAATGTATTTTGTAGAATATGTAGCTTAAAATTACATCTTTTACAAACACTTGAAATTTTATAAAGGATACTAAATTTACATTGAAACCCTAATAAGATTTGCAACATTTCCCACTAGAAGATATGTACTTGGTAAGGTATACGTGATATTATAAGTATGAAACTTGTAATATATTCCTCCTAAAAGTATACACTCCTTTATGATTGAGTTTTCTCCTCATCAATTCTTGGAATATTGTATCCTTTAATATTGGTATCTTTGATCTTTCAATCTGCATGAGCCGAGAAATATGCAACTTTGTGGGGCTAGAATGACTTGTGAAATAATACTAACTCTTTCTTCTAGATCTATTATTAGACAATAAAACATGGTTGAAGTATCATGCAAATTAGTTACATTTTCATGTCATAGAATCTATAGCTTAAACATACAATGTACTTTGAAAACTGCATTAACACTCCCTTGAAGTTGGATCATAGTATCTTTCATCAATTCATCCTTAAATAGATGTTTGTCTTCTATTTAATATTATACAATCTAGTACATTTGATGAGCCTGGGCCCTCATAGTAGTATTTCCATTTATTCAACAATGGCCTTTGTTATTATTTGTAGTCTTCTTTGCTTGTGCCATTTTTCTGCCTGATTTGTGGTATTTGAAAGCACAAACATTGGTTTTTGTTCATGTTTCCTTATGTATCATCTTATGAAAGTGGAAATGCCATTCAACTAGACATGAACAATGCTTTTCACCGCAATCTATTTTGATCTCCTTCAGTTAGCTATAATTAATTTTATCTTCATCATTCTTTTCATTTTCTATTTGTACTTGTTTTATGATGAAAGTTGTATAAATCTTCATTCTTGTACTTGAATATGCATCATGGATGTTTAACCCAAAACTTTATATGATTATCTTGATATTTGATCTAAATTTGAATCTTAGTCATTTAATGACACGAGAATGACATTTATTTCATTCACTTTGTTCTTGAATTTTGTAGTCATGTGACTATTCTATTTTGATTTGAAGAAAAACTATACCTAATTGTGGATTTGTCTGTTTCAAACTCCAAAGCATGTATTTGTATAGCTAAATTATGCTACCAATTTTGATTTCTGAAAGATTTTCTTTTTGTAAACCTCATTATTTGTTTTGATCATATCTTGTTGGCACTTGTATGTGACCTTAAGAAGTTGTACTTTTGAATGCATGTTTTTCTGAAATTTGAAATATAATGAGTTAAATCAAACCAAGAGCTCAATGCCGACACCCATTTTCTCTTCTTTTCCCAAGATGATTCACTTTGCGGAGGATAGTTTGAATAACAACACCTCCTCAAGGAAATGACGGGTTTCTTTACCTTAGTACACTTTCAATTTCATAAGTATATGCATTCCTTTTCCTCAGTTATTTCTCATGGCTTGTGTGAGAAAATATGCACAGTTATTCCTCATGAATAAATGAAATTATTTTCGTGTAATGAGATGTATGTATTTCCTTTCTATACTTTCTTCATTTGTATGGATAATAAATGAAATTATATAATTCAATACACTTAAATAATTAAATTAATCATGGAAATAAATTAAAATCAATCACACCTTTTAATGCTTATTGAAAATGCAAAGCTATTTGTAAAATTGTACTTTCCCATGCTTCAAACCATCATATGAAATTATTGTTTCAGAATGTAATACTTTGCATATGCTATCTTTCCCACCTTCACCAAGGCCTTGCAAGTGGTCTTGAAGGTTCTTGCATTGTCTTATTGAAGATGAAACATTGGAGAGGTAGTATATGCAAGGTGTTGCCTTCTAGGACAACACTTTTAGTTGCTGATTTGATGCATAACATTCTAATTCTATCCAAAACCAAGAAATAAGAATCTATTGCCCCTTCCGAGATGGTTTCCCCAAACATATTCAAATTTTTAACCCATCTAATATGAGAAATTTAAAATTTTCGAGTTGACCTTTCACACGGGGTGTGAAAATGTCAACATTTCTAGCAATCATGCAAGTAAAGCTTCATACTATCTTTAATACCAATGCCTTTCTCTTTTCCATTGGGCATGGATTCAAAGCATATAACCAAAATCTTTCCTTTTTAGAGAAAACTGACCTTTATAAATCCAAAAAAATGAAAGTTTGGAAAAGATCAATAAACTGAGACCACGTGTATGAAATGTACTTATTGAAATTTAAAGCTATTATGTGTATGAAATGAACTTATTGAAATTAAAAATACTACCTACCTTATTTTAACCATCTACAAAATGAAGCTAAATGAAATCCAAAATAGGCAGTGAAAAATAGCTTCCTTTTCTCTAAAACCAAGGCAATGAATGTAACTTGGAAAATAGGTAACATGATAGAATTGAAAGTGAGATGTGTACCTTGAATTTGTTCCAAAATTAATACAAAACACGAACAACATTTCTAACTTATTTGTAAATTGTTATGAAAGATTTTGGGACTGATTCACAAAAGTCGATGCTCATTTTTGGCTCTAAAACAAACATAAATATTGGTGCTTATTGTAATTGGATGAGAACCAACTAGGTATTGGATAGGACAAGGCCTCCTAGCATTTGGTAAAATGATTTTCTTGTTCTTTATCTTGAATCATGAACATCTTTTTCAAGTATCGGCTCTTTTGAAGCTGTTTTGAAGGTTTTCATCACTTATAAGTTGTTTGTTCTTTTTGACATTCTAAAACGGATTGAAAAGTATTCAGCCTCTTCAAGTTGTTGTACCATGACTATTATGAATATTTTTCAGTAGTAATGTCAAATTACTCCACACTATTCATATTCACTATCCCTCTTGAAAATTCATTTTCCTCCTCAATGAAAGATTATTTCTCATGAGTACATGCAATATCATTTGATAATCTTTGTGCATCACTACAAGTATCTAATAATGTAATAATCTCCATGCATGAAACATAATGGGGGTCGTCACTCAACTCTTTGGTCATGATCATCCTAAAACTATTCTTTCTCATTTTCCTCATCAATCATGGAATCGATAATGTAGACATGATGTTCATGCATTAAATCTATTTATTTATCTTTAAACCGATCTATAAATCCACTTTTAAAACTCGGCCCTTCCTCTTGAGGATGACATTGTAAGTTTTGACGAATCGAATGCTTGATATGATTATGGTGCCTTATTACACACTACACTCAAAATATGCATATTGTTGATCATATTCCACCTATTTTTATCTTCGTAAACTCAAATTGTACCTTTTGCATGGGTTATTTCTCTAAATATAGAATACGATCAAACTCAAATTTTGAAGTGCATTCCTACAAATTTTGCAAGAAATATAGCTTGTTGTTCCCTTTAATTAGCTGCCCCTTCTAGATAATTTTTTGATTTTATCCTTCATGAATTGGAGCTGTTGATGGAGGAGGAGGGGTAGGCTTGATTTCAGCTTGAACTGGTAATTTTGAACAAAAGACTGGGGTACAAGGTTTGTATTTAGAACAAAAATAGAATGAATTCTTGGAAATGGATATTTCCTTCTAGTATGTGGTTGTGGAATAGAAGGAGCAACATTTACAACAACCTGAATACCTAGAATTTGAAATATGGGTTACTTTGGTTGTGCAAGAAAGATATGTAGGCATTGAATTTTGATTGGGAAGGTAAGTGGGAACATCCAGTTGATGGGGTTCCTGAACCTGATGCCTATCATTCTCCATTGGTTGTAATTTTCCAACTTGTTCCATGATAGCTAAATGTGCTTGCTTAAGTTTATGTAACTTAAACTCAAGATCTTTCCACCGTGAACAATCAACATAATCATCTTTATAAGCTTGATTTTGAGCAACATAATAATCATATTGTTTTGCAAGGTTTGGGTTATAGTGATATTCATTTTGATAGGGTTAAAAATATTGATTTGAAGGGGAAAATGCATAAATAGGTTGTTTATCTAGCTAATAATGCTACTAAAAATGGGGATTCATAGTTGGGACCTCATAAAATATAGAAATATACAAAACAACTTTTTGTTCATGAATATAACTCGATAAAAACAAAATAACATATTTGTATTTTCTATAAAAATACTTCAAAAAGCTACAATGATGAATTTGATGATGAAAAATGTTGCACTAGTCTAAAATCAGATTTACGGAGTCACCAAATGAGTTCTCCTTTAGACGTAACAATGTAGTTTTTGTCCCAAAAAATGGTATGCATGATGGCTGATTTGTTGGAATGATGGAACACCTTTTAAAATTAAGTCTTTAATCTCTGCGGTGTCCCATCGCATGTGCCAAAACTGTTATCTCTCATTAGTGCACCCTGGTTAAGGGATAAGAGCAGTGTTCTAAGCTTTCTTTTTCCTCACTTCTACAAATACAATGGAAACACCTCAGGGCTATGGGTATCCCTATGTTGAGGTAAATCTCTGGGATTATAAGGCCGGTTCCTTATTGATGTATCCTAAAGTTTTTTTGGATTTTTAAGGGTAAAAATATGGTTGTAACTGAAATTTAAAATGGGAAGATACACCAAAACTATTGGTGGCATTAACGAGTAAATGTAAAATATATCGAGAACAAATTACATGAGCATGAACTAATGGGTTTCAACTAAATCCTTTTGTAAAAACTTTTGTGTTGAGGACTAGTCACAACAACACAACAGATAACATGCACACTAAGACTATATAGAAACACCAAATTGCAGAAAAGTAAGCTAACTAATTTAGGAAATTAACATTCACAAGAGTTAATAAAATTGTAAAAACCATTGCAAAGTATTGGAAAGGTAAAATCTTGTTCTCATTCAAGGGAAAAACCAGAAAAAATTGCTTCAACACTCATTACATCTAAAAATTCCTCCCGTGATAATAATCCCTTGTGCTTTTCCATTGCACACAATATATAGCAAAAATTATTCACCCAAACCCCTAAAAATAGACTAAGTATAATTCTAGATTGCATGGTAATTTTAACCTTTTCCTTTAAATAAATAATAAATAAGGCTTAAAATTACACATGTTGTTATAAGAGGTAAAAATAGCCTTTATTTCTCAAAACTAGATCAAGTCAAACTAATTTGACTCCTCCAATGGTGCATGAACTATATGGTGACTTTTGGAAAATTAAGGTAAGGGATGAATAATTTAAGTGTGAATCTTGGTTTTTGCTTGATGTGCATGTAAAGTGGATATTTCTCTCTGTGTGCCACTTATCTCTATTTGCATTAAAAATAATCAATTATTGTTTGGCATCTCGACATGACACTTGTGCATGGTTGGATCATTTGTCTTCTTTTCTTTCACATCCAGATCATGATGTTTTATCTTCTAGCTTCAATTGTTTTTGTTTGAAAAGCTAATTTATTGGGTCATGACTTTAAATTTTCCACTCCAAATTATTTGCATGATTAAAAATAATCAATTTCCTTTTTCCTTCTTAGAGTTGATGTGACCCCTTCGAGTAAAGAGACCCCATCCTTGTCACATGCATATCATGAATTCTCCGTATTATTGCTAATTGATGTGAAATCTTGAATCATTCTTGTATTCTAGTGAATCATGGACCACATGCATTGTTTTAGCTTAGTAATCATGTGAAGGGAAATAATTTGGTTTTTTTACCCCTAAATAAACTATAACCCCACATGTAATTAATCAATGATTAAATAATTCAAAATAAAACTCCCACCCATGGCTAAGGTAAATATAACTTAGCTAATGTTAAATGGGTAAGATTGAAAATAACCTAGGTCGATTCAAAATTAGGGTTTGGGCCCTAAATACTATCATTTCTATTTTTGGCATTTTCATTTCGCTTGCTCAAAGATTCTAGAAATTTTCCTACAGGGGAAAACCATAGCATTCACATTAGGAGGCCTTGTAATTTTACTTTGATGGGTTTTCATGTATTTGATATGGCTATGAAAACATTCTCCTAGTAAGTTGTAAAGTTTTATTTAACTCTGTTTGAGTTTCATGGGCCATGGATTTGGCCATTATGGGTTTTGTAATGAGCTCACTTTTGTTCTATTCTCTTCCATGAAAATATTTGGGGCTTTGGTTTCTATTTTATCTTAGTATCGACTTTTTGTCATCGTTTTCACCTAAAGAGCTTTACATAGAGTATGAACGGTTTGTTTTCTTTTTGTTTAGAACTTTAGATACTTATCTGTGTCATCAAATTTTTATGGGTCGAGCTCATTGTTTTCTATTTTTGGGCTCTATGTGCCTAGTTGAGCAGCCATTATGATCATCTTGAAAACTCTATTTCAAGATATGAGTCGTTGTTTTCTTTCAAGTATTGCTTAGAAATTACATCTTAAACATTAACTTCAACCTAGATTTGGATTTTGTGGTTTATCTTTGATAGAATATGTATTCATACACCAATTTTAAAGATAAATCCATCCATATTTAATTGCTCATGCTATGTAACAATGCTTTTATTAGTTAGGATTCATCCTTCGTAATAGTAATGGAAGTTTTGTTTATCCTATAAACATATACAAATTTGTACATTCTTTGTGATTTCTTTGGAATTGTGTCTATCTTTGATTGTGCTTTCCTTCTTATGAATCATGAAAATTTGTAACATGTAATGTATTTTTGTGCCATTTAAGGCAGCCTCCATATTTATAACTCATAGCTTGCACATTTGGTTTGAAGCAGTACGTGTAAAATGACTCTCCATTATAAATAAAACTCTTTTTTATGGAGCTCTTTGTTTGCACATTGCTCATTTTTGCTCTGTCTTTTATGGAAATCTAGGATTTTTGTTGGAAAGTTGAGCTTCCACTTTGAGACTATGAAAACACTAAAGAGTCCAATATTTCCCAATTTTATTGTAATTGTATGTAGTTTGCCGATAGATTTTGCAAGTAGTTTGTGTTTTTTCCCACTATATCACTTGTAAATTTTTCATAGTTCATCCTTCCAAAGTTGTCACCTTTGCAATCATCCTTCCCTAAAATGTATTTCGTAGAATATGTAGCTTGAAATAACTTTTTTACAAACACTTGAAAGTTTATATAGGCTATTGAATGTTCACGGAAACACCCTTATAATTTTCAACATTTCCCACTAGAAGATATGTACTTGGTAAGGTATAAGTGATATTATAAGTATGAAAATTGCAATCTATTCCTCCGAAAGTATAAAATATTTTATGATTGAGTTTTCTCCTCATCTATTCTTGGAAGATGTATCCTTTAATATTTGATATCTTTGATCTTTCAATGTAAGTTTTGAAATATGCAACTTTGTGGGGGCCATAATGACTTGTGAAATAGCTATAACTCTTGCTTCTAGATATTTTGTTGGACAATCAAACATGGCTGATGTATCATGCAAATTAGTTACATTTTCATGTCATAGAATCAGTATCTTTAATCATGCAATATACTTTGAAAACTACATTAACACGCCCTTGAATTTTTATCATAGTATCTTTCATCAATTCATCCTTGAATAGATGTTTATCTTCTATTTCATACTAACAATCTAGTCCATTTGATTATCTTGGGTCCTCATAGTATGCGGTCATGTCATTGTTATTGTAGATACAAGAACCTTTTGATTTCCTTATTTATAACTTATGAAAAGTATCATGAATCATAATTCTTGAGAGATATACATTGTTTAATGATCTCTTGGGATGGCCATCTATTCCACAATGGCTTTTGTTGTTAGTTGTATTCTTCTTCTGATTATACCATTTGCTACCGATTTGTGGTATTTAAAAGCATAACCATTGGTTTGTGTTCCTTTTTCCTTTTGTATTATCTTATGAAAGTGGCAATTCCTTTTAGCTGAAATTAACAATGTTCTTCAACTGCAATATGTTTTGATCTCCTTGATTAGTTGTGATGAACTTGATCTTCATCATTCTTTTCATTTTCTATTTGTACTTGTTCTATGATGAAAGTTGTATAAATCTTCATTATTGTACTTGAATATGCATCATGGATGTTGAACCTAAAACTTTACATGATTATCTTGATATTTGATCGAAATTTGAATATTAGTCATTTAATGACCCGAGAATGACATTTATTTCATTCACTATTCTTGAATTTTGTAGTCATGTGAATATTCTATTTTTATTTGAAGAAAAGCTATACCTAATTGTGGATTTGTCATTTCAAACTCCAAGATGTATCTCAGTATAGCTAAATTATGCTACAAATTTTGATTTCTAAAAGATGTTCTTTTTGAAAACCTCATTATTTGTTTTAATCATATCTTGTTGGCACTGTATGTAACCTTAAGAAGTTGTACTTTTGAATGCATGTTTTTCTGAAATTTGAAATATAATGAGTTAAATCAAACCCTGAGCTCAATGTTGACACCCATTTTATCTTCTTTTCCCGAGGTGATTCGAGTTTACTGAGGATAGTTGGAACAATATCACCTCCTTAAGTAAAATATGGGTTTCCTTTACCTAAATACACTTTCATTTTCATAAGTATATGTATTCCTTTTCCTTATCTATTTCTCACAAATTGTGTGAGAAAATATGCACATTTATCCGTCATGAACAAATGAAATTATTTTCGTGTAATGAGATGTATGTCTTTCCTTTCTATACTTTCTTCATTTGTATGGATAATAAATGAACTTGTACAACTCAATACACTTAAATAATTCACTTAATCATGGGAATAAATTAAAATCAATTGTACCTTTTGATGCTCATTGAAAATGCAAAACTATTTGTAAAATATACCTTCCCATGCTTCAAACCATCATCTGAAACTGTTGTTTCAAAACATAATACTTTGCATATGCTATCTTTCCCACCTTCACCAAGGCCTTGCAACAGTCTTCCAAGGCTATTGCACTATCTTGCTGAAGATGAAACATTGGAGAGGCAGTATACGCAAGGTGTTTCCTTCTGGGACAACACTTTCAGTTGTTGATTTGATGCATAACATTATAATTTTGTCCAAAACCAAGCAATTAAAATATGTATCCCCTTCCGAGATGGCTTCCCCAAACATAGTCAAACTTCTAACCCATCCAATCTGAGAAACTTAAAAGTTTCAAGTTGACCTTTCGCATGGGGTACATAAAATGTCAACACCATACTTTTGAAATTATGGGTGAATATTTCCGATTGTATGAATTATGGAAAACAATGATATTGGGATCTGTTGAAGACAAAAGAGTTTTCAGATTACTAATATTTATAAATCCAAAATATTGGAACAAACCGGATAAAAATCTTGAGACATTATTGAGATTATATGTTTCACGATATGATGTGGATACATTTCCTTATGAACGGGTAATGGTAGTTTGGAATTCTCTTACAGAGAAGATAGGGATAAATAATTCTAATACAAGGACTACATATAAGAATGAAGCTGTGACTAAAAATTGCGGTGAAAGATTAGATAATAGTGTTGTGAACCAAAAAGATATTTTCTAGTTTGATCTAGTTGATTTAGAGTAAAGAAGAATGAATGTACATTTTAATTCTAGAAAGAAAATCTAATATCGGAATATAAGTATGTATATTGTTATTTTTCTTATTCGCATGTTCATTATTGAATAATATTTTGAATGTTTGCATTTGTTTAGAGTTATTAAATGAGAAATCACATACTTATTTATTCTGTTTTATTTTAAATGATAATAATATCATTCCATTTATGGTATATTTTTCAATCTCATGCATGAACATAGTAGTTTTACGTTAATACAACAACATACACTTTTTAATTTTAATAAGAAATAGTAATATCAAACACAATTGAGAATAATAATCACATTTAGAATCCACTTGAATAACTTATGCACTAATATGAAAAATTAAAATGAAAATGCCACATCGATTGAATTTTGAAAGTTTCAATATTTCATTAATAAGTATATATATTTATACACTTTGAATTTGTAATGAGCTTTACAAAAAGATTATAAAACCAACAATTACAATTTCACAATTTGTTTTACAGCAATAACATCATCCTTGAGAAGATTCTTCTCTGTGGGTTTCTGTTTCTGTCTCCTTTGTAAGAGAAATTTCTTTTACAACACCCAACTGAAAAAGATCCTTGTTGTCAGTAGGCTTCCATATTCGTAAGAATTTATCGTTCTAGATTTGTTACATCACTAACAGATAATAATTTTGTATTTTCTTCTACTTTCTTCTTCAACGATATCTCTAGATCCATTCCATGTGCCTTAATGATATTCCTCAAGTTATCATTTTACTTGTTTAATATAACAAGTTTTTGCTTCAATTCAATGTTACATTTTAACATTTTAAGCACTTTGTAAATGCACATCTAGCATTGTAGCTTCATTTTTCAAATTTTTGTACTTTAACGCATTTCAAAAATGAAAAAATAATTAATAAAGTTTCAAAAAATTGTAAACATTATTTGAAATTTTAGTATTACAAATGCCTTATCTCATTCTGCATTAGCAATAACTACAAGGATCTTATCTCTCGACCACATATTATGGTAGGATTGTGTTTCGCATTTGAATTCTCAATTATATTTAGCATAATGTCCAACATTTCATCATCATAACTATTTTCAAAGGATATAGAACTAGACACAACTCTATTCAACAAAATATCATGCTTAGATGGCTCGTTTTGAGCTGAAGAATACAATGTATGTCTTTGGTTGTGATTTTTAAATCATGAATTTATTTATTTAATAAGAACTTTACCCCTAAAATCCCACAATTTTAATTGTTCAATATCCTTCATTATAACATCAACATTGACTTCACAATTATCATCCAAAGGAAAATTAAGTGTAAAATCGTTTTTGGTCATTGGTTAAGGCAATATGTACTTGAGAAGGTGGGTTAGATCCATCCATTCGATTGGAGAAGGATGCCTTACCCCACAAATCATATCTTATGGGTTAAAATTTCCATGGGCCCGAACCCCACTTTGAATCCCTAGATATTTCTCATCCAAATCAGTATTGTTTAAAACAAAAACATCCCATCCACTAGAACATTACCAAAAGAAAATGTGAAGCGTGAGGAAACTTAGCTACAAAATTAAGGGTGCCCCTATTGGATGAGGAAGCCCGCAACAATGAGGATAGAAATAAAAAAATGAAATCATGGTTGTAGCTCTAGAAGTGCAAATCGGGCCTCTTGGAGTAGACTAAAATGTCCGGGAGTTATATTGGTAGGTGTGTCGTAAAACATTATTAAGCATCAATGATTGATGAGATTTTGAATTTTTGTTTAAAAAAATAAAAGCAATAAAATAAAAAAATGAAATTCATAGCTAGAGCCAAAAAGTGAGGCACCGAAGATATTTCTACATCTTGTTGTGTTTGATCAAATTCAATCTATTATTTTTAGGGCTAACATGATCCCGATGATATAATCCCGTGATGTTGGAGGTTTCGTACTAAAGCAATATAATTTACAATAAATATTGAAACACATACAAGTTATTAATAATTAATTACATTTATTTTCAAACATATTAAACATATGTCATATATACATCATAAATAAAAATACCTATGAATAATGCCTTTGGTATGGTGAATGTGTCAGTTTGAGGGTTTAGGAACTCCTCATCCATTTCAAAATTGTGGATTAGTGTTCCCTCATGCCGGCCATCCGATACTGATAACTAAATCTCCGAAGTCTGGTGGGAAATGTCTGTGATAACAGAGTGTTCATTCATGATGCGATTATCGCAACTATTTTCTATTATAATTCAACAAGTAAACTATTTATTAATGTTAAATAAAAAATGTATTAGATATGCATTACAAAAATAATAATAATTAAAACGAAATAATCAAAACTTGGGAATCACCCTCTTCTTGAATTTTTAAGGACAAATATGATATATTTGCATTCATTGTTGTTAGTGGAGTGGTGCCACATAAATAATAGAGGGATTTATAATATAAACCAAGAATAAAATTTGTGCATTTGATGGTAACATTGTCATTCAAATGAACATTGGTAAAATCACCTCTTATCTTAGAGGATAAGTAATTGTACTAGCCACATTTCTTCCCACTTAGGGTGCGAACGATATAAGCCAAAGCCCACCATGGAATACATGTATATTGAACTTGAAATATAATTATTTCCTAGAAGAACTACACCACTGACTCGAAGAAATAGGTGACTGAAATACTTGATTTGAATTCCTCTTTTTGAAGGGTTTTGGGAAGTGGAAGTAAGTGTAAATACAAGGAGACATAGTTAATAATTTCGAAATGAAATGTAAAATTGAGAATAATAAAAATGAAATTTAAAAATGAAATTTAAAACTGAAATTAAATTTACAAAGAAGTAGAAACTACAATTGCATCAATAAATAATTGAAAATGAGCCTCAAATACTTCCGATCTTCATCATTAAGACAACCTTGGTCATGATAGGATCCATGTCCTGTGTGGTAGTCTGTCGGATGCTCAATGTCTTCGGTGAAGTTTCAAATGGCTATGCATGAAATGGGAGTTAATAATGAAAGGTGAAAGTGGAAGTGTCATAGTTGAGTAGAAGATTATTGATTGTTTTTGGTCTATCTGAAATTGGGGCATATACACCAAACATTGTTAACCTAGCCACTTTTATCCATTGGGAAAATACATTAGATCCTCAAGAAATTAGTACAATTGAGGAGAGATAAGGATTTTGTATGAAAAACTATTCATTTTTTTTCGAGACGTAGTTGGGCTCTTGGGATGTGTGGAAATTGTCTTTCTTCTTGGAATTTTTGATCTGGTTAAAAATTGTTGGCACTTGCTTCCTTTTTTAAGTATTGTTTAGTGTTCTATCTTCTCTTCTCGGATTATGAAAATCACCTTGTTTGATAAATTTTTTTCTTGTATTCTTTGGATTCTCTCATTTTTGTAGAGTGAATATGAAATTATGAGTTCCATTCATGTATATGTAGGACTATTCAATATAGCTAGTGCCACTCTGGCTAGGCCAGATATTATATATAATACAACTAGCATTAACATATATAAGGCAAGCGGCCGATGCATTCTGCATGTTGTTAATCGGCAAAGCATGCCAAATGTAACCGAACCGGTAGCATGTAGAATTTTATCGGCCACAAACATGTATAATGCTACAGTGCGGGTAGTATGTACAAATCTATCGGTCGATAACATTGTGTTTTTTCTACCCACAGTGGTAACATTCTACATGCTACCATTTGGTAGCATTATTTATTCTACTAACCAAGCGGTTTGAGATGAAAAGTTACCATCCGGTAGCAGGAATAATGCTACCAGCCAATTACAAGTGGAATGCTACCGACCGGTAGGAAGATGAAGAATGCTACCAACCGGTAGCATGTAGAATGCTACCACCGGTAGTAGACATAATGCTATCGGTTGACAAAGCATGCACGATGTAATCTTCTTATAGCACCAAGAATTCTACTAGTTGATAGTATGTAGAATGATACCAACCGGTAGTTTTATTCATGCTACTGCCAGATGCTAGCATTATTCATGCTACTGTAGATACTAGCATTGCACTTGCTACCAACCGGTAGCATAGGAAACAATGATACTTACTCCTTCTACCGCACCTACCTTTCCAATAATGATGTTAAAAATAACCTTATGCACGAAAAATGTTTTTCCCGAGAAACTCAAAGAGCCATACATGAAAATGTGGTTTTACAAATATTCACCAAATATTTTCTAAGGATTTTTTTGGAGGGACCCTTAAAATTTTCCTTGGTAATCGCATCCTCGGGGCGAGAGGGATCAATATTGAGTGGTGGTGGAAGAGTGATGAGATTAATCCAATAATGTGGCAATAGAAATCGAGGTACATAGGTTAACTTGGTAAAAGTATGATGTAGAGCTTGTACTTGAAGTGTGGGGGTTGGAGAAACAACATATGACAATGGCTTTAGCTTGGGTGGGCATAGGAGATGGCTTGAATTTATATTTAGTGGAAATCTATTAGAGAAGATGGAGTATCATGATATTTTAATTTTCCTATAGATAATAGTTTGACTTTGCGCATTTTGAGTGTATGGTATAATTGATCAAATGAAGGAGAGGTCTCAAAGATAACACTCTTCAAGTGGTGGTAAGGACCTTTGAACAAAAATATATTACAATTCTAAATCATAAGTACATTAGTCATCTTAGCAAGGTTGTTCTTATAACATAAAACATATTCAACTAGATGCTCATTAGATTCTTGTTTGATCGAGAAAGTTGTGCATAGGATATCTAGGTGTCAATGTTGATAGAAAATTGGGAGAGGAAAGCATCAACTATATATGTAAAGGAAGGTACTAAATGAACATGTAGATCATAAAACCAATACATGGTGTAATCTTGTAAACTTCAGGAAATAGCTTAGCTAGCAATTTATGATCATTTGCATAGTCAAGACATGCCACATGAAAATATCATAGGTAATCTTGAGGGTCACCATGGCCATTGAATTTATGTAGCTTAGGGTGAAAAAGTTAGGAGGAAGTCGATAAACATAAATGACGGGTGTGAAATGGGTATGAAGATATAACGAGTAATCAAGATATGAAGAGGAGTATGAAGTAGCTTGTCAGAATCGATGGATTTGAACTTATAGGTCCTTGTATAAGGAAGCTAGGTATTGCTTTTTGGAAGAGGATACTTTCCATTTGAGAAATAAAAGGTAGATTGAAATGGTTGGTAGGAGTAGGAATGGAAATGGGAACAATAGAGGTAGGTGGAAGGTTAGAATTGGGAGGTTATGTTGCAATAGGAATGGAAGTAGTGTTAGAGGTAGAAGGGTTCAACTCAACTAGGATGGTAGCCTCCTCATGAATAAAAAATAAAATAAGATATAAGTCTTGCAGATGTTCAAACATACGAGGCTAGAGATCATGAAGGTCTTCATCAAAAGGGGTCATAGGTTTCAGCCATGGTAAAAAGATGAAAAAAATCCTAAAAGCAAGGTTGAGTTCAAGCGATGAGTTCACCAAATGATTTAATTAATTTTGAATTAAATCTAATATTGCATAGTAAATTATTGAAACAAATGATGTAAAAATGATAAAATACGGTAATGACACAAGAAAACTAAAATGTAAAGTATGAAACCGTAATAAAAGAAAGGAAGATAGCAGGACTTAGTTGATTTACAAATAAACAGGAAGTGATTTGGGAAGGTATGACTAATGAATAGACTACAATCAAGGTCGTCATTGGTCACTAAAAATATGGAGTTCAAGAATAGAGCCGGACACAAGTTCCCATAGTAAGACAAGGTTCCTAGTGCATCAAGACCTGGAACTAGGCGTTAGTGAATGTGCATATGCTTATAATTGAATTAGAACGAGGGTTATAAAGTTATATCAACCTTATTGAATTAATATTAAGTAAAAAAATTAGTTTGTATAAGTAAATAAATACAAAGTAAAGTAAATCACACCATAACACATTAACACAACATATAATGTGGAAAACCCCAATGGGGTAAAAAACCACAAAGAAAATTTCCATTTATTGAGAAAATTTTCAACCAGTCCAGTAACTCCCTTCCTCACTCCTGCTCCCTATTTTTAACCTAGAAATTACATATCCGAATATGGCCTATAGCCATATTTAAATAACCCAAAGGGTTATAACCTTATTAAGTGATGGGGCACACCCTGATTTAATAATTAGTTAATTAATAACTAATGAAACCTAATATATAGTTTATATTAAATAATAAATAATAACCTATATTCAATATTATTTAATTATAAACTAAATATTATGAACACTTAATATTATTGTTCTAACACCCCCTTAATATTAAGTGGGGATCCATATGCAAACATTACTTGTTTGTACAATAGGATTTATAAATCCATAAACCATAAAAAGGTTTAGGATAGCATATGTATTTTTGAAGGAATTATAACACCTTCATCATGTTCAACTTACCTTTTAGTACAAAAGGATTTGGAATCCATAAATTAGAAGTATGATTTAGGCTAAGCATGATTTGTGAGACTATATCCCATTGTTTCTCATGGAAAAATTCTTAAACCACATCTATAGGATAATTTTATAACACAAGGACCTCCTTTACAAATATATGCAACACATTGGATATAATCATAAACTCTATCAGTTTACATAGATCATAAATATATTTTTACAATGCTTTATACCAAAGCAAAAGTATAGAGGAGAAGGAGTCAACAACAACCATCAAAAATTAAGAGGTGACATTGCCATGAACACTCCCCCTCAATGGAAACTCTGAAAGGCTAATCATTTCACAAAACGTGTAATATTTTACAAAACACAATGGCTCATAAACATATCTACAATATAATCTTTAGTCTAGAAGTATTGAGATCTCTATCACCATGAGAGAACTTTCTCTCAGATAACATGCATATGAACTTCAATATGCTTCATTCTTTGATGTTGAATTGGATTCTTTATCAAGAGTAATACTACTATTACCACCACATAGAATAGGAATATTCCTTCATCTTCCATGTGTATCTCTTCCAACATTTGTTTCAGCCACATGGATTCTTCACTACTTCCATTACACTTTTATACTTTGCCTCAGTAGAAGAAATGGAGACTGTTGGTTCTTTTTTTTTCCATAGTAATGGTTCCTACACAAAAAAACTTGAACATATATCATAGTATTTTATATCTAACACAACATCAACATGGTTAGAGTTACAATATCCATGTAATCATATAAATCATTATTGATTTCACTTTTAACTATCTGTAAAAATTAATCATGAGTTGTATAATAAATAATATAACAATATGCTTAATAACTAACCATGTTAAAATATGTTGAAAAACATTTCAACATATTATTCTTATAAAATATGTATTAGATGCAATCAAGTATTGGACGTCTCTAATACAAATGCAAGGGCATCCCCAAGTGTCATTTGATATGCATATAATAATATTTTAGTAATCACATACTAAGAAAAACATATATATCTTCATTATCTTTAAGCCTTTAAAAAGAGATAAGACTTGATAGATAACATATCGAATAGATAATCAAATCATACAACAATAATCACCGAATTCACTGAAAAACATGATCCACTAATAGTGGACATTTCCCATGGATTTAAGTGGAGTTTTCTTCAAAAATGATAATGTAATACCCTTCAATAAATTTCATAAGTGGTAAATTTAAGCCTAGAAATGTCATATATGATCAATTTTTCATGCCAAAAATGAACACAGTTCTTTTTTTGAATAAACTATCAAAAAATGAAGCAAAATTTTAAAACACATATAATCCATTTTGTGTATGTTTTCAGTTGTAGCTACTTCTAGTTTATTTTTACTAACCCATTTGAGTTAATTATTAATGGAAAACAACTCCTTTTTCAATAGTATATTTAAATAAATCATATAATTTTCATTTTTAGAAGTAGTTTATAAAGTTATTATATTAGCACTATGATTATCATCATCTTCATCTTGATTTTGATCTGATTTATTCCATTTTTTATTTTTGAAATTTGACTTTTTTTTATTTACAATCTTCTTTCTTATGTCCAAATTTCCCATAGTTATGACATTTACCATCAAAACTAACTTTTAAGTTTCTTAGTTTCTTGTTTTTTACTAGGAGTTTTAAAAGTTGATTTTTATTCTTGTTGAACCTAGAAGGTTTATTTTTTTAATTTTTGAACAAGAAAAGCATGAGTGGCATTCTATTTTGAATCAAATTTTGTCATAACTTTGTTCTTCCTGAACCAAGAGAGCACTAAGGGTTTGCAAATCTAGAATGTCTTGTTCTGTTTGATATTTAGAATTCAAAATTGAAATGAAATTTCTAAATTTTTCATGAATATTCAACTAAATAATGAAATAAAGCAACTTATCCTAAATTAAGTTACAACTACACCCATCCATAATCGAGACTTAATATTTTTTATTTTAGCCAAATAATTTATTACTTTTTCATCTCCCTTCATGGGAGTTGTCATTAGTTCTAAAATCAGTTTAATGATTTTTGATAAACATGTACCTTCATGCATCGATTCCAATTGAGTCCAAGCCTCACTAGGACTTTCTTTATTCTCGATATGAAGAATAAAATAATCTTGCACGCTCCGTAAAATAATGGAAATGCCTCTATGTTTGTGTTGATACACAATGACATTTTCATAGATTGTTTGTCTTCTAGTGGATCCTTTTCGGTTTGTTCACAACGCCCATATTTCATGAGCCATGAATTATACCTTCAATAAATCTTCCAAATGTTGTAATTATTCCCATTCAACATATAAGATTTATTAATTGAAAACTAATTAGACCCCATTTTCACGTAAATAAAATTTAAATAATTAATGAGGATTAAAAAATCAAAGTTAATAGAAATCCCCATGTCATTGTTTAATCCTCACAATCAAAAAAATCGATTAGTTTACGCCAAAAAAGGAGGTCATGTCAAGTGGATAATCTATACACGAATGTATTAGTATGATATTAAAAATAAATTGAAATGTGAGTGATTTTTTTAGTTTTCTATCTAAATGATGACGACGACCCATTAATCATGTCATAGAAGAAATGATTACATTATTTAACTATTTTTCTCAAAAGAAGAAAACTTTACGATTAATTTATATTTTTTTAAAAGAAACAAAACAATAATTTTTTTTGGAGTTCTTACTCCTTTATATATGTGAGATATTTATCAACTCGGCCGAGTTGGTCTCACCAACTCGTGAATTTATATATGCCATTTCAATGTTAAACCAACATTATACACTTACCACATTATTCCTCCGAGCCACATTATAACAACTTGCCAATTTATATTATATTGAATAATATTATTTAATTACAATTTTAAACCAATAACCGAGCCACACACACACACAAATTATACTCAATGCATATAACATGAATCCATATAAATATGCATCTAAACCCCATGGGATCAACCACCTCGGCCAACACACCGCCAATATACTATCACATTCAAACCCTTAACTCGATCGATTACACATAACACGACGAGGCCTTATTTAAGTGAGTGACAAAACCATTAACGATATGTCACCTTATCCACATTTAACATCATCATAAAGCAAGGCTTATAAATCCTTCCACTTTCCCACACCATCCCCATGTGGGACTAAACCATCCAAAATAAAATGCACGCGATCCATGCCGACGGGTTATGTCGGTAGAGGGGGACAAAATGGACATGTTTCGACAAAAGAGTGGAGCCATGGGAGGGTGTACAATATCCTCCAAGTGTCACTTAAAAGGAGAGGGTAATCCAAAGAAAAGGGGGTGTATAAGGTTTAGATTTATTTTTTATAGTTTATGATATAAACTATAAGATATAAAATAGGGTTGTTCACTTATAAATTTTTATTAAATTTAAAACTTATAGAATTAATGCATTGGAAAATAGAAGGGCCGCACATGTTATAAGGTATAGTTTTAAAAACATGAATAAGATTATATGGAATGAGGTTTAGGGGTAAATTTACATATATATCTAACAACTTAAGCTCGTTTGATTTAGAGGTGAATATAAATGTCATTCACATGATCATTTGATTCTTTCTCATCTAACTCAAAGGTGGAGATCAAGGTCACAATAGTATCATTTGAGTATTTCTAATCTGATTTAGAGTTTGAGATCATGGTCATCCACATGATCATTTGAGCCAAATAACATAAGCTCATTTGATTCAAAGTTGGAGATCAAGGTCATCCACGTGATTATTTGAGCCAAAATTTAAAATTCTCAACATAGCACAAAATTTATAGCACTTTGTAGCACACAATGGATTTGTAAAAGTTTCTACAACCAGATCTTCAGTAGAACAAAACTTGAGGTCTATGTCACCATTTAGTACTTTCTCCTAAATGAAGTGTATATGAATCTAAATGTGTTTGGTTATTTGATGATAAACTATATTGTTTACAATAAAAATGCAACTTTGGTTTTCACATAGAAGAAAAGTACTTCCTTTAAATCCCATAAATTTCATCCAAAAATATTTTCAGCCACATATATTCCTTTGTTGCTTTCATATCACTTCTATACTTTTCTTCAGTATAAGAGATAGATATTGTTGGTTGCTTCTTACTACACCAATTTATTGCACCTACACCTAACTTTAAAACATATCCAAAAGTAGATTTTCTATTCACAATATCACTAGCATGGTCATAATCACAATACCAAATAATTTTTCATCATCACAAGAAGAATAATATAAACCACAATTGATTATACCTTAGAATATTTTTTTCTATTTTTTAACAATTCACAACACCAATCTTGCACTATGATAATTCTTCACGGGAACTCCTTGTGCTATGATTATTTAATAATGCACAACTTTAGTTTGGTGGATGTAATCTGGAAACACAACAACAAACATAACACAAGAATACCATAGACTCGATAAGAAGGAATGATGATAAATCTAAAATATCAGTGTAAATTATAATATCAACATGAAATTGTTACAATCTCACCCATGAGGTACTTCAAGTGTTACTGACTTCACTTGCCTTCCAAAAATAACTATGGGAGAAACTTCACAATTACACCTCTTAATGGCTTCTTTAACACACCTTCAAAATGATGGCTTCCTTTACACACTTACTCATACAATATTTCTCACTACTTCCTTCTATGCTAAATGAGGGGGGTGGCCTCTCTATTTATAGAACTTCCAGGCTTATCCATCTTATCTCTAAGATAGGATAAGAAATCTACTCCGACAAATCATATCCCATACCTTAACTCTTATCTCGTACATGTAAGCTTGTCTTTTAAGATAAGATAAACCTTATCATTTCACATGGGTTCCACAATTTTAGATTTTTTACAAATAAAATACACAAAATATTTATGACCTCACTCCTTGTCCTTATTACCAATATAATATTTCTAATTCCTAATCATGTAGACCCTACTTCTCTACTTACCCTAACTTTGACATTTTAACATTACCTAGGACCACTTACGAAAAATATTTACTTTTACCACAACATTCTTATTATACTTTTGACTATTACCATACTATAAATTATTGGTGGCATCGTGCACTGCAGTGCCGTTATCTTCTATCGACGCTACTACTAATTATACTTAGCAACATCCTATTCCTAATACATACATTAATGAAATAGAAATTACGGAGAAAAATTTTAGTGTCGACATCTTCCCCCTTCCTAGCTTCTACTCCATCCTCAGATTAGACTATTCTGGTGCTTGGAAAATCTTTAACTTGTCGTGGTTGACCCATTTCATAATGGGAGTGCCATCCAATTCCTCCAATCGATATATACCATTTTCATGCATAACTGCTATTTTGTAGGGCCCCATCCATTTTGGAAGAAATTTTCTTTGTCTTCTTTTTTTATATCTGGAATCATATACTAGAACCAAGTCATTCAAATGAAATGGAGACCAACGGATATTTTGATAAAATTATTCCTTCTACTTCATTTTCTTCTTAGAGCTTATATTATTCGCTATTTCCCTCATTTCCTCTAGCAAATGAAGATGTACCAACCTTTCTTTTACTGAATCACTTTCATCCATCCTTTTATTTTTCATAACTCTCACAGTGGGAATATCAAACTCAATAGGAAGAACTGGATCAATGCCATAAGCCAACTGAAATGGGGAGTATCATGTTGTTAACTTTGATGTTGCCCTATATGCCCACAATGTTGCATGAATCCTTTTATCCCACTTATGTACCTACAAGGCTGCATCTTTTGCTAGAATTTGACACAACACAAAATTTGTTCATTCCACCTGTCCATTTGTGCTTGGCTCGTATGTTGTTTCCTTCCTTTTTTAATAGAAAACCTATTGACTATGTCTTCTACCACCTCATTAATGAAGTGGCTTCCTTTATCTGCTACAATTTCTAATGGACAACCAAATCTGGGTGACAATGCGTTCATATATGAACCTTGTCACTTCATTCATGGAAGTTTGTTGGTTGGATATTTTTTCAAACCAAAATATGAGGTTCAACCACAGTATATGGGATAAAATCCCTCCTCAAAGACAGGTGAGGCTGCCTGCTTATTGCTAATCTAAAACACAAGTAAACAATATATACAGTATTCACACTAATCTAACCATGGGGTTGGGATGAAATCCCGAAATCCACATTCACACGATTCAAGGATATTGCTTTCGTAAATGAACTAGGTTAGAAATTGTTACGATGAAAGAAGTAGAAAGGAAATGGGAGAAACGTATTTTCTTTCGAGTAAACACAGAGCACGAAATAATCATACGAGTTTTAGATCATAAATATAATGTCCGAGATAATTAGAAACACTAAGATTCTATGCAAAGAATAGCTTAAGATCATGAACATAAGAACACTATCTTAAGTAAGATATATTCCACAACACAAAGTCTGTCAAATAATATCAAATCCTATTCTTCAAAATGATTGAAAGAAAACACAAAGTTTTTCTCCTTTCCAATAGCCCCTAGATATTCCAAAAATTCTCGACCCTTTGGAATGCAAAAGCATCCCTTATTTATAACAAAAAGAAGTAGAGATAAAATAGGGCAGATCCTAAAAAGTAGCAATTTAACTAGAGTTCAGTTTTGCATGATTCTCACGCAGGAGATCAAGTCAAAATATTGATTCAAAAATGTGACGAAACAGAAATGAAAAAGACATGTCAATTTCAAGATTGAAATGACATGAAACGTTGGGACTTAGTCTGAATCGTCATCCTTTGCTACTTCCTCTTTTTCTTCCTCCAGCTGAGACTGTTTGCTCTGAAATTCCTGGAACTTCCGAATTATGCCTTGCATTTCATTCTCATCAGGCGCAGTGGAATGATCATTCCAAATTTCGCAGGTCTCATGAATGTCGCTGGCATTACCGGGAAGCTTTTTCAATCCTTTGCTGAGTTTCCTTAAGGCCTCCAAAGTATGCTCAACCCTTACAAAACGATCGATGATTTCAAGACCAAATCCTTGTATTGATCCCTGCTGAACAGACTCTCGAATTTGGTTGAAGAGATCATCTACTGATAGGATACCTGAGTTCCCAACTAACACCTTTGGACAAATCTTCAACAACTCTTCTTCCAGATCACTTTTCCCATCGATCAATTTATCCCTTGATTCTCTCAACTTGCTGCAGGCTTCATTGAGAATCTTTATTCTGAATCTGATGGCCTTGGTCAGCTGGAAATGCTTATCTGTATGTGGAAGAACACCTTCTTCTACCAAGAGATGTGCTGGGATTTGCTTTAATACATGGAGAGCTTCAAAATTCAAATCAAGCTGTCCAATCTCCTGAGAGAATTCTTCATCCATCTTCTCTCCCTCCTTCTGAATGTCCCCTAAAGACTGATGAACTTTCACCACGTCTTGAATCACTTCCTTCCCCTGTTGGAGCAACCTTTGGATCCATTCATCAACCGCCCTTCCTTGTTTGGCAATCTTTTCAATTGTGGGCACTGATGAGAAATCGAATCCAACAGAAACAGAAGAAGGTGGTATGGATTCAAGGGGTTGTGAGAGTTTAATCAAAACCTCTGTCAATTGCTCCACTTTTCTCTTAAGCTCATCTCTGCTGTCCTTTGTTTCTTTCAACTTTTGGCACAGCACGTTTATGGAATCCCGTGCATCTTGTTGCGCCCTTCTGCTATCACTTTCCCTAGAGCCACCCTGGTTATCGATAATCGAGAGGCTGTTACATCCTCTCTAGTTTTGTCGGTAGAGGAGTGGCAATCTCTGTAATTTATCTCTGAAGCATCCACTAAAACCCTTGAAAGCTGTTTTGGGTTTCTTGGCTGATTTCGCAAAGTAGAAGCCTTGAGTGAGCTGAAATCAAAGGTGGTAGAGGTACAATCACCTTCCTCTTCCTCGGAGTTTGCTCGAGTAGCCATTGTGGCATATCGAGGAAATTGCCCATGTTGTCAGAAGAATCGGCTGGTATTCTACTCTCAAGAGGAGAAGATTCTACTATTGAAGGGGGAACAGAGTTGTTAATGTGGTAGTAGATTCAATAAAGAGAGGCACAGGTTGTGGGGAGTGTTGGTGATCACTTGGGTTCAAAGAGAGAGGGTGAGAGTCCGAGAGAAAATACCGGCCATGCTTGAAGAAGTGGATGGAGAATGAGGAGGTAGGAGTGGTTGTTGAGGGGGAGGCACTGATTTAGATTCCAAAGCCTGAGATGTAAGAGACAAGGTCTCTTCGGTTTGATAATCAACAAATGATGAAACCAGAAGTTGGCTTCCTCCTTCTTCCAAATTAATTTCTCCTATTTCTGGTGGTGTTGGTGATTCTGGCACATCCACCGTTTCAGCTGGAGAAATAATTGAAGAGATTTGTCTTTCTTTCCTCTTCTTGACAATCTTGACTTTTATAGGCGCCCTAAAAGATCTCTTGTCCTTTTCCTTTTTGGAGGGCCCCGCCTCTGAAGCAGCCAACTTTGAAAACTCATCATCTTTAAAATTCATTCCCCAAGAGGAAAGCCATGCTTTGGTACGAGCAAGGATTAGAGCTGACCTATCTGTAATAGAGGCTTTCTCGCTGGCTGACCAATCAATAGATGGGAAAACATATTGGTCTTCATTTAGTCCATCATAGGAAGGATCCAAAACACTTTCATTGTCACTCGTTCCTTCTGGCAAATCAGCAAGCTCCAGTGTTTGAATCTCAGCAATAGTTAATCTGCTATTATCTTTCCTGCGAACAGCAACCTCGTTACGCAGATCAACCCAAATATCCTCTATGTTTGGCCTATGCAGATGTTGGGTTCCATATGCTCTGAGCACTCCTCGGACGTCAAAACCATCTCGAGGCTTCATATGCTTTTTCAATTTGTCCTGAAGTTCGCATTCAACATTTTTGGCCTTTATTACTGTTGAGCAAGTATATCTCCCAATAGAAATTGGGAAGGACACAGCGGCCTTATGTTTGCTTTGTTGGAATTTATGAAAATCCAACAGCTGCCTAACCAATTCTATTAATATCAGTCTATCCCCTGGATAGCGGGGCAGGCGAAAAGGTTCCCCCGAGTACATGACTGTCCGAAGATATGTAAACTTCTTGAATTGTAAGAAGATACATCCCCATTTAGAAACTTCGGCCCAAGCCTCGTCTGAGACTCTTGTCTTCCTCAGCTCTGGGTTGATCCTGCAGATATTTTCATAGAAGAAGGCATCATTTACCCTTCTGAAATGTTCTTTAGACCCCTTTTTGGTCAATTGAGGGAAATATTTATAAACCGGGTTCACCGTTCTGCTTCCCTTAGTATCCAGCCCGGGATAGTTCCTCATCCCGGCTGCTGCGTATGCGACATATGAAAGCATATAAAACTTCCCAGTTGACAAGACCGTTGTCATTTGGGAATCAATCTCATTGCTGATGAGAGTGCCCCAGTCAATCCCTTGCTGATTTTTCTTGATGGTGACCATAAATTGATACATCCATCCATGAAATACATTCGATTCGGGCAAGCCAAAAACCCGACTCAGCAGGGTGATAATATCATTGATTTCTTGGATGAAATCACTCCTGGGGATAGTCCTTGGAAATCTAGAGACCGCCGGTTTGGCCTTGATCAGGAACTTTTTGTTTACATCCTTGATGCAGTCTTCCTGATTGCTATCCCAGGCCTTCTGAGCTGACTTGATGTTCAACTCCCCATATTCTTCAAAATTAGGCAATTTTAGGAGATCATCAAAGTAAACTCCATCCAGTCTGATTACTACCTCACCAGACTGACTCTCACAGAACGAGAAGCCGAGTCATAACTGGATGCACAAGCTAAAATGAATTCCGGACATTGGGCGGACATGGGAAAACCCGCTGCGAGAGGCAAGCCACTGTCAGCTATAGCTTTCATCCATGGAGTTTGGGAGGAACTCCTCACCCTACTCCAAAAATCTTCCATGTCTATATTTCCGAGTTCAGTGTCTCTGATGTCATAGTTGCAATCAATGTATGATGGAGATTCCGGCTTCTTGAACTTGTATTTCATTCTGCCAGACTTCTCGGCCTTTTCCTGAGATGGACCAGGGTCCGACATGAAGGACGTTGAACGAAGAAAGGTTCGAAGCTCAGGAGATGTTGGCCACACTGAAAATCCTAATCACTGCTCAATGTGGGAAGAACAAAAGAGTCCGACACGCTGAGGAGGATGTCGGAATATCCTGAAAGTCCGATGTGTTGAAAATGTCGGAACTTCTGAAAAACCCGACACACTTGGTAATGCCGGAACTTTGGGAAAGCCCGGCACGTCTGATACTGTCGGAACTCAGGGAAAACCCGACGCTTGCGTTGATGACGGGAACTCTGGGAAACCCGGCACTCACTGTGGAGATCGGAACTTTGAGAAACCTCGACACCTCAAACTTTCGATACACTTCAGGTCTTCGACTCTGCAAAACAATCTTCAAAACCCGAGAAGAAAAACAGGGTTTTTCATTGAATTCCAAAACATGCAATCTCCTTTTTTGTCATTCATGTTCCATGCATATAATAAAACTTGGAAGAAATAGCACCAAGTGGTAGTCTCAGAAGAGATAAACCCTAGAACCTAAAACCCTTTTCAAAATAACTCCAGAAAGAAGAAGGAAGGAAAACCCTCAAAACTCGGTGAGAAATTGAGAAGAAACCACGTGCAATCGATCCGTAAAAACCAAGAACAAAGAAGGGAGAAAGAAATACCTTCAATCGGAGAAATGGAAAATCGAAAACAGGTGATTCAATCGGGCAAGGCGAGCTGTCGGGTTTCGAAATCGGAAGAGCATGCGCGAAAAATCCACGAATTAAAAATAAGTCCGGTAAAAATGACGTGGAAATCCGCGTATTTATAAGAAAATTGGCAATTAATACACTTGGGCTCAGCACGTGCCAATTCACCGACAACTCGGCATGAATGCCATGTCAGCATGTTTGAGAGGTCCGAAAACCCGACACGAGGGGACTTAGTGCAATTCGGGTTTCGGGTATCGGAAAGCATGAGGCACAAAACATGAGGTGTTTAGATGTTACATAGCTCCGAAAACCCGATACAAAGGACTAAGTGGACTTGGGTATCGGAAAGCATGAGGCGTAAAACATGTTTTAGGTAAGGCATGTTCGATGCATGCGAAGGTCCGAAACCCGATTTTCACAATAGGAAGCGGGTTTCGGGTTTCGGAAGACACAAGACATAAAGCATGTTAAAACTCATGTCGAACTGTTGGACAAACCGAAAACCTGAATTTCTCAATATGAGGCCATAATGCAAAATCAACTTCAAAAATTTCGTATGGGTTATCTAATCGTTTTGTCATAAACTCAAAACGGAGATAACAAAGTTGTTTTCAATGGCTAGCTTTAACCCACTTGATTAAATAATCTGTGGCAACTACAATATACTTATTTTGGCATGGGGTAGTTAGAAGTGGACCTACAATGTCTATTCCCAACTTTTCAAAGGGACCAAGTGGAAGAATAGCACACAATGGAGCTGATGAAGTCTTACGGTTACCATGTGTTTGAAAAATATCACATGTCTTACAATAATTAAAACAATATCTAAAAGAGTGGGCGCCAGTGATAACTGCATCTAAGATCCTTCTTGTTGTAAGTTATCTAGAGAAGTGCCCTCCACGTGTACCATTGTGGAATTCTTCTATCAGCTCCTTCCCTTGATCACGCCCAATTGCTCTCTTATCTTGTCCATCGTGTCCTATTCGAAATAATACTCCCATGCAGTAATAGAATATGGACGATCGACTTGAGTAATCTTCCTCTTAGTCTTTGCATTGGCATCATCAGGAAACTTGAATTCATTCAGATAATTCCAAATATCTATGTATTCACTAGGGATTGTGTCAAGGGATAACAATATTGCATCTGGGAAATCATCATCATCACAAGATGAACCTAAACCATCATAGGCTCGAGAGAGTGCATCTGCATTGACATGCTTCTTTCCTGGCCTATCTATAATATCAAATTCAAATTCTTGTAGAAAAATTATCCATCTTGCTATCCTCCCTAATGGGTTAGGCTTATTTACAATATATTTTAGAGCCTAATGATCTATTACAACTATAAATTTCTGCCCTAACAAGTAATTTCTAAACTTTTTACAATAAAAATGATAGCTAGAGCCTCTTTTTCAGTTATAGTATAATTTACCTCAAAGATTGCTCATTTGTCTACTCCCAAAGTAAACTAGATGATCATTCTCATTTTCATCCTTTTGGCTCAGAGTACTTCCTAGTGCTGCATTTGAGGCATCAGTATACACAATGAATGGCTTGCTCCAATCTGGATTCTTTAAAATAGGTGAAGACATTAGGGCTTCCTTCAGTTGTTCAAAAGTTTCATGCGCCTTATTTCCTGGTTCATAAGTAACATCCTTCTTCAAGAACTGGGTTAGTGGATGTAATTTTGAGAAATTCTTGATGAACCATCTATAGTAACCCACATGGCCTAAAAATGATCTCAACTTACTTCTATTCATAGGAAATGGTAACTTTTGATTTTTGAAACTTTATCGTGATCGCAGTACCAATACTATCTCTCGATACAACATGCCATAACAAAATACCTTTAGAACATCCAAAGACACACTTTATAGGGTTTAGTGAGGCTTGTGCTTCATCTAACCTTTGAAATACTATCTCCATCAGTGCGGGTGGTCCATCTTGCTCCCATAGATACAAAATCATCCAGAAATAATTTGATGAAGTCTCCAATGTAGGGTTCAAACACCCTATTCATCAAACACTGGAACATTCTTAGGAGCATTACACAACTCAAAAGGTATAACTCTATAAGCAAACGTTCCCCAAGGAGTGGTGAATGTGGTCTTGGATTGATCTTTCTCTGTTATATGAACTTGGTTGTATCCGCTATATCCATTAGCAAAACTATAGCACTCTAAACAGCCTACTTTGTCAAGATCGATCGAGAATGGAAGAGGGTAATGATCCTTCTTTGTTGCCTTATTGAGCTTCCTATAATCAACACAAATGTGTAGCTTCCCATTCTTTTTTATTGAGATCACAATGGGAAAACCCATTCGAATTCTCCACAACAAATATGAATCTGCACAAGCAACTTATCTATTTCTTCTTTTACGGTCTTGGAAAAATCGGGATTCATTCTATATGGCATTTACTTTATGGGCTTAGCACCATCTACCACTCAATAGAATGTTCTACCCCACTTACTTAATGGAGTTCACTTGTAATCAAAAGTGAATAGGTATATGTACCTTCGAAAGAGTTGGAGGTAGGATTCCTTCTCACTGTCCATCACAACATCACCAATATTTTTTGTTGGAGACAATCATCAATGTCTTCTTTAGATAATTTTATGGGTTCATGAGTCGGTGTGATTGGAAGGATATCCATGACCGAAACATCAACCTCACTTTCTTCATCTTCTGTGTCCACTTCACTAGTACTAGAGTAATCAAAGGATGTCCAATCATCAGTTTCATCACTTGAATCCACAGGTTTTGTCTTATGATGCCAAGGATCACGTTTATCTTCACCCTCTCTCTACCATGTCCAAGTGTCATGAAGCCTTCATTCCAGTAGTTTCTTGCATGAACTCTCCTTAGCCATGGTATTCCCAACAACATTGGGTACTAATGCAAACAATACCATTTTTCATCACCTGAAATTCTACCACACATACAACACCCATAACAGATATTGCCACATTTAAAACAACACCTTCTAGTTTAGTTTTCCCTTATTTAATGACCTTAACATAAGTGTTGAGGGCGATCAATTTTTAAACCCAACATATTTATTATAGACTCGCTCATTACATTAACAAACAACACCTCCATTAGCTAAGACATCATGAATTGAAATACCATTACATAATACCTCGGCTTGTGGAGTGTAGGGATCCACATCTACCTCTATAATAGGGACCTCAACCTCCTTCCTTCGTCGAGCATTGAGTCCACTTCGCAGCTCCCACCTCTTCTCGAAAACATACCCAAGAGTTGACCATATGTAATATTTGAGCCTTTTGGACAGATCTTCTAAGATGGAGTATGGTCATTGTCCTGTGAAATCAGAAAATCCTGCACACCCAACTTTCTTCTCTATGTTTCTTACTAGTTTCTCCTTTCATCTTCTTAGGATCATTTCCATCTTGGTTATCTATTTTTTCTTTCTTTTTTTGTTACAAACACATCTACTTCATTATTTATGCTCTTATCTACTACATCAAAAGAATTCACAGTGCTTTTCCTTTATCATTATCTCTTGTACCGGATGTAGAAGCTCTATCTAGATAATTATACTTATAATGACCCTTTTTATGACAACCATAACATACAACTTCATAAATATTTATTTTTGGACCTCTATCTCCCCACGAGAACTAAATTTTTTCCTTCAAGAAGATTAATAGTTAAGTGGCCCATCTTCTTGAGCAGATCTTCATACTCAGTAGATGTACTAGGAGAAAGATTTGTGCTCACCGAGAGTGGTTGTAGATTCTAGACCAAAGGTGTTGGTGTAGGCTCTACTTTAGCAACAATTTATTTGGGCTCCTCTTCCATGCTTTCTTCTTGCCTTCTTGCAATCTCCTTTTCTTGTTCAATGGTAGAGTGGTCATACTTCACTCATTATCGATCTCTAGCTTCATCCCAAGAATGAAGTGCTTACAGAGGAGATTATCCACGCCATTCATCAACCCATCGTTAATCCTTCCTTCCAGATCTAGGCATCGAGCTTCCTTCTTAACTCTAGAACACGAGCATGATAATCCATTATCTTCTCCTTCTCTCCTTGGGATAGCTTTGTGATATCGATCATGAGATCTACATATTTTCGTTGTTCACCAAATTCTTCAAGAAAACTTTCAGAGTTAATAAATCTCATGAGATTTTCACATTATCACCTACTATTTCAAACCACCTAAGGGCTGAACCATCCAAAAAGTTAGGAAAGAATTCAGTCCATTGTTCCTTCTTATAAGGCCATTACAAATACAAGATCGTTTAAACTCTTGAATGAAAGAGGAAGCATCTTTATTAAATTGGGCTGAAAAATAGAATCTTCCCCATTTTCAAAAGTAACCACAAAGTGAAATACCAACCCACAAGTACACTCAATAATACTTATGTGCACAAATAATTGGAATCACTATGATAGAAAATATAAATGACCACGGTAAACTATGGTAAAACTTGACTTATCATGGTAAAACTGACTTTCTTGTGGTAAACACTATTTACATTAAAAATGAAGTTATTTGCGGTAAATATTATCACAAAGTAAAAGTGACTTTATGCATGTGTAAATACTATTCACAACAAAAAGTGACTTTACCATGGTAACTACTATGCACAGTAAAAATAAGGTTACCCTCCAAATGTTTTTTCGACTAAGTGGGAATATCTCTCCGTAAAATACACCAACGAGGAATGGTCTCAGAATCGACACTAAAATTTTCTCTCCGTAATTTCTATTTCATTAATGTATGTATTAGGAATAGGATGTTGTTAATTATATTAGTAGCTGCTCGATAGAAGATACGGCACCGTCAAGGTGGACAGTGCCACCAATAATGTGGAGAACAGTACGCAATCAAAGTACAATAGAATGTTGTACAAAAGTAAATATTTGTTGTAAGTGGTCATATGGCAATGTTAAAATGTCAAAGTTTGGGTAACATAGAGAAGTAGGGTCTACATGATTAGGAATTAGAAATATTATATTGGTAATAAGGACAAGGAGTGAGGTCATAAATATTTTGTGTATTTTATTTGTAAAAATTCTAAAAAATGTGGAACCCATGTAAAATGATAAGGTTTATCTTATCTTAAAAGATAAGCTTTACATGTATGATAGATAAGAGTTAAGGTATGGAATATGATTCATCGAGTGGATTTCTTATCTATCTTAGAGATAAGATGGATAAGCTGGAAGTTCTATAAAATAGAAGCCACCCCTCATTTATCATAGAAGGAAGTAGTGAGAAATATTGTATGAAGAAGTGCAAAGGAAGCCATCGGCTTAAAGGTGTGTTGAAGAAGCCATTAAGAATCATGTAAGTTTCTCCCATAGTCTTGGTGAAAGGCAAGTGAAGTCAATAACACTTGAAGACCACTTCATGGGTGAGATCAGAATATAATTTCATGTTAATATTATAATTTACTTTATATTTCAGATTTTTCATCATTCCGCCTTATCATAGTCGATGGTATTCTTGTGTTATGTTGTTTTTTCCAGATTACATCCACCAAACTAGTCAGGTGTGCATTAGTAAATAAATCAGAAGACGAGGAGTTCCCAAAGTGAAGAATTATCATAGTCTTGGATCGTGCGATACAAACATCCTAAGCAATGGAACCAAAATGTTAACACCAATCCAAAGACTATGATTATTCTTCACCGGAACTCCTCGTGCTTTATGATTATTTACTAATGCATAGCTTTTAGTGTGGTGGATGTAATCTGAAACACAACAAACATAACACAAGAATACCATAGACTATGATAAGAAGGAATGATGATAAATCTGAAATATCAAGATGTAAATTATAATATCAACATGAAATTGTTACAATCTCACCCATGAGGTACTTCAAGTGTTACCGACTTCACTTGCCTTCCAAAATAACTATGGGAGAAACTTCACAATTACACCTCTTAATGGCTTCTTTAACACACCTTCAAAATGATGGCTTCCTTTATACACTTACTCATACAATATTTCTCACTAATTCCTTCTATGCTAAATGAGGGGTGGCCTCTCTATTTATAGAACTTCCATCTTATCCATTTTATCTCTAAGATAGGATAAGAAATCTACTCGACAAATCATATCCCATACCTTAACTCTTATCTATACATGTAAGCTTATCTTTTAAGATAAGATAAACCTTATCATTTCACATGGGTTCCACATTTTTAGACTTTTTACAAATAAAATACACAAAATATTTATGACCTCACTCCTTTTCCTTATTACCAATATAATATTTCTAATTCCTAATCATGTAGACCCTACTTCTCTACTTACCCTAACTTTGACATTTTAACATTACCAGACCACTTACGAAAAATATTTACTTTTTTACCACAACATTCCCATTGTACTTTGACTATTACCGTACATTTATAAATTATTGGTGATATCATTGTAAGCAACGCCGTTATTTTCATCGACGCTACTATTAATTATACTTAACAACATCCTATTCTTAATACCTACATTAATGAAATAGAAATTACAGAGGAAAATTTTAGTGTCGATGTGTTCTCATAAGGATCCTACATGATTTTAGAGACAATTAGGCCAAGTTATAGTCAAATAAATCAAACTACCAATTTTTCTATAAATAGTAGGATTAAATTTATCACAAGCAGTTTTGGATCTAATTTAACTCCAACTTCCATAGGAATAGAGACATGCTTACAATCAATCATGTTAAATATTTTAAGAATGTTAGAAGCATATTGTGCTTGAGATGCAATAATAGATTTGTGATTTTGAAAAATAACCATGCATAAGAAATGATTTAACAGTCCTAAATTAGTCATTTCAAAATGTTGTCTTAGCTTCTCTTTGATTTTAGAAATTAGATTCTTATCGATACTAGTAATCAAGACATAATCAACATATAGGACAATAATAATACATGATTTTTTTCATATTTTACAAATAAATAATTATTAACAAAATAGTTTTGAAACCAATATCTTGAAAGAAACTATTTATCTTAGCATACCAAACTCTAAGATCTTGTTTAAGACCATACAAATATTTTTTAATCTTACACACATATAATTCCTTGCCAAGTTATTCAAACCCTTTAAGTTGATGCATGTAAATTTATTCTATCAAATAACCATTTATGAAAACATTATTAACATCAATTTGGTGAATCTACCATCCATGTTCAGTAGGTAGAGCTAGGAGAATTCTTAATGCTCATATTGGCAAGAGGAGAAAAGGTTTCAAGGACTAATTCCCAAGTTTTATTTTTTATTAGAGCATTGTATTCAACTTTCATAACATTAATCCACCTTTCATCTAGATTCCAGATTATTAAAAATATTGAGGTTAACCTCATATAGAGTTGAAATGCATGATAAGAATGTTGACTACGGTCATCTTTCTCATATTATTAGGTTAAGAATTAGAAATCAAATTTTGAGCCCACTTAGGAATTCTATATTGAGACATAGATTGAGAAAAATCCCCTCAATATATATATCCATAATATCAGAAGAAGGATGATCATCCTCTTATAAATCAATTTCCATATTTTCTAAAGAAGGATTATCAAATGAAGAGTTTGAGACTTGGAAACGCAAAGGAGGGAAGAAAGGAAGAATTAAAAATGATTTCTTAAGAACATGAATATTCCTATTTTATATGATCTCATGTTGGATGTATCATACACTCTTAATCCTTTTGTGTGACCACCATACCCAACAAAAATGCAAGAGTAAGAGGTAGGATCAAGTTTTTGTCTTTTGACTTTAGGAATGAGAAGGGAAGCAGGACTACCAAATATCTTTAAATGAGATATATCATGTTTTTATTTAGTCCAAACTTCATGAGGTGTAGTTTGATGAAAATATTTGGTAGGAAATATATTTAGGATATGAATAAAAATGTTCATGGCTTCATCCCAAAGGAACTTAGGCACTTTGGATGCATGAAGCATGGTCCTAGCCATTTCTATGATTTTTATATTCTTCCTTTCAGCTATGTCATTTTTTGTGGTGAATAAGGATTTTTAACTCCTTTGAATTCCACAAGATACACAAAAATCATCAAAATTATTATTGATGTATTCACCTCCATTATCAATTATGATTTTCTATATTTCTCATCTTATCCATGTTTTCAACCAAGGATTTAAACTCTTTAAACTTAGACAAAACTTTAAAAAATTCTTAATGTATTAAGACTAAGTCATTCTAGAAAATTCATGTGAAATTCATGAAAGGCTCCACCAAGAGAATGAACTTCCAAAGGACCTCTTACATCATTATGGATTAGCTCAAGCAAGTTAAAGGAATTAGAATCATACTTTCTATAAAATGGTTCAACATGTTTCTTGCCACATAAGCAAATTTCACAAGATTCATGGTCTGATTTCAACTTATGGATTCCTATAGTAAGGTTAAGGTGGGAATTTAATACAAAATCTTAAATTTCACATTCCCAAGTATTTCATTCCACAATTTAACATAATTACAAGAAGAATAAGAAAGAAAATATTCAACAACAAATCCTTCAAAGATATGCAATCCATTATTCTAAAAACCAACAACAATAATCTTACCAAGCTCATTCTTTACATACCATTTATATTTTAATAACACAACTTTGTTTTTTTTTCTAGTTAGTTGAGAACAAGATAAAAGGTTTTTCTTTAAGTTAGGAAAAAATAAAACATTACTAATGGTTCCATTTTCTAACTTAACATTACCACAACATTCAGACCTAATGACAGAATTATCACCTAGATATATATTCTCATGACATTCTACAACATCAGAAATAATTTCATGAATATATGTCATATGCCTAGAGGCACCAATATCTATAATCCATTCATTTTCATTAGAGGTTGAAAGAATAATATAAAGAGAAATAGTTTACTCAACATTATTAGCTTAATTTTTAGATTGATTCTAATTTCTATTCTTCTTCTTTTTATTGTTGAAGTTCTTATTTTTAGCATTATTATGAACCTTATTAACTTTAGAATAATAATCAACTGCTTTATGATAAAATTTACCACATTTGGTACATGTGCCATCAAACTTGACCTTAAAATTTTGATTATTCTTAGGATTGAACTTAGATTTAAAGTTTTATTGTTGATTAGTATTATTGTTATTCTTATTTTTAAATGATTTCTAATTTTGGGAGAATAATTCTTGAGATACATTATCTTTTGAGTCAAATTTCTCCATTACTCTTTCTTCTTGAATAAGTAAAGAAGACAATGTATCTAAATTAAGTAAATCAAATTCATTTTGATACTTAGAATTCAAAATAGAAATGTAATTTTGAATTTTTCATGTATGTTAATCTGAATAATAAAATAAACAACTTATCTTGAAATAATTCACAATTACAACCATCTAATTGAGCCTTAATGTTCTTAATCTTAGCTAGATAATTAACTATATTTTCATCTCCTTTCATTAGAGTTGTAAATAGTTCCATGATTAGTTTTATTATCTTAAAAAGATGACTACCTTCATGCATAGTTTACAATTAGATTCCATGTGTCCTATGTGCAATAAGAATTCATATTTGATACTTTGCAATAATATGGACATGGCCTCTTGGGATTTTTGGGAGAATATACTCAAGTTTTCAAGTGTAGCTTGTCTCCTAGTGGGTCTCTTTTCAACACTAACTAGATCCCAAAGATTTCTTTCCATAAATATGGATTTAAGCCTAACTCTCCAAATACTATAGTTAGAATCATTTAAAATCTAAGATTTATCCATGGAGAAATTAGATGAACTAGCCATAAAAAACATAGAAAATTTGGAAAAATAGAGTTATGCGGGTTTTAACTATTGCGTATATATCTACAATTATAAGAAAATAAAATTTTCATCACTTAATAAAGACACTCAAACAAATTATGATAAAAATAAGATAGGTCTTAAAACATAGAACAAACCGTGAGAGGCCACAAGGCAATAGATAAGAAGATATAATTTTTCAAATTTTAAAAGGTTGCAAGACAAAGAAACAATGTTTTGTGGGGTTTTAAACTTTTAGTGTTCCATGGAAAAGTGAGGAAAAGCTACGGAACAAAGGAATGCCCATGGGAAAAGAAAATAAATTACCCACAAATATATGGGGTGACTAAGGAGAAGCCATGAAGCACAAAAATTATGTTTCGAGACAAAGAAACAAAACCACAAGACACGTAAAATTCTACGAGACAAAGAAAAGACGGCAGAGAACAAAGTATTTTTGTAAAAGTTGCACAATACAATAAAAATCACACAAGACTTAAATAATCCATGAAGTTAAGGAAAAGTGACACAAAAGAAATAAATGCCATGAAAAACTACATAAAACTATGGAAGAATGGAAAACACTATGGAAGGCTATTAATGACCAAAAACACAATTATAATCACTCAAAAGGTTACGGAGAAAGGAAAATAAGTAAACACTTTATTTTGATCTTCCATACTTAATTTTAACTCTCAAAACTTTTGACTTCGATTATGTGATAGGGAATTGGATTTTTGCACCCATAGTATTTGAAAAATTCATGAATTATCAAACCAATTATCATGGTTTCATGGATTTTGAAAACTTTGATATATCTTATTCAAACCAATCTAATAGATAATCTTTCACGTATAAAAAAATTCATCCTACACAACCACAAACATCTAACTATGATATGATATTAGGAAATGTAGGATAAATAATAGCACATATTTATATATCCATCAAAATAAATTGTGAAGGATTATAGTTTATGATTAAATATCAAGTTATAATGAATTATAGATCATATAATGAATTAGATATTAGATATAGTGCATGGACATGAAATTAAAATAACACATACACACACGATTTAAGTGGGAAAACCTTTTGGTAAAAAACCAACTGAAAAATCACTTATCTTTATTAAGAATATATATTTCACCCAACACTCCCACTATTTCATGAATCCACAATAGTTACACCTTCAATGGAGGAATTATAAACTATCACATACATTCGCTCATGTGTGTAGATGAATCTTCACAACATTCACATCATGTATCTACAATATGATCACATAAACAACTCATATGCATTCACACCTTCTCTATTTTTTTCATTTGTCATTTCACTTTATTTATATTAAGGTAGGTGGCCCTATTTTGGGTCACTTTTATATTTTAAGTTTAAAATTTCTGACGTAGTCATGGATTCCTCCATGATTATATTTTGCATATAAGAGATGTCATGATGCCTAGTTTATGATGAGTTTTTATTAAGTCAGTTCCCCACTTAATATTACAACCCAAACAATTCCTTAAAGAAGAAGATGGTGTGGATGTGCCTTCTCAATGTTTGGAAATATTATCCTCAAAAATGAAAAGGCATTAATAGCTACCTAGAAATAATTACAAGCGGGCGTTAGAGGTAATTTTGAAGAATAGATATCCTTGGGAATGTGGCACTAAGCCAATAAACCAATGAAAGGAAAATCATAACCAAATTACCTAAAAACATCATAACACAAGGAATGAGGTTTTCCATTGGATATAACCTTCTAAAAAACATTGATAAGCATGCACAAGTATAATCATTTCCAATATATTAGCACACCGAATAGATATGTCGAGAGTGGAGGGCCCTAGTATTATCCCTCAAAAATTAAAACGTGACAATAACATCATGAAAGGAATTACAAGCCCATTAAATGCAATTGATATAGTTTTGATCTACAATAAGCACAATTTGTATGTGAATGGAATCCATTTGAAGAGGGAAATGGCCTTTTAAAATTTAAAGTTGTGTTGGAAGGCCTTCTTGGTCTATTTGAAAGCATCATACCAGATGAAGGATATTGTGTGGATGTGTCCATCCTCGACTCTAATGGGAATCACTTTCAAAAAGGAGATGGTGTGGATGTTATCCTACTCAGCTACATATCCAATTCTCCCACAAATCATATGTGAAAATCACGTAATTTACACCCAATTCTAGTTCATTCCTCTAATGAATCACTTAACACAACAAATATTGTGTGAGAAAATTCCCTTCTTCCTTATATCTCAATTTTTCTTTTTTTGGGCTCAAATACAATGTGAGAAAACTATTATTCTTCATTAGAATATAAAAGGATGTAAGATCCATCGAAATGGAACTAATTTTTTTAGTAATAAAATATCATAAAAAAATTATATTTGATGTTCAAACATTAAGAATGTGAGAGATTAGGAAAATATTTAAAAACTAACATCGAATATGATTTTAACTAGTTATTTTCCTTACCAAGTACCTTGGTTTGGTATTTTTGTGTAGAATTACATTTACATGTTAATTTATCTAACTTTATCATCATTTTGCATCAACATTGAAGCACGGAATTACATTGAAAATTTCTATTCCACCTCCTTTTAAACTTGTACAAAATATGTTTTTACACTTGTACAAAATATGTTTGATTACTTTGTTCCTTCATATATTTAAACATATAAGACTCATTAGTCGTGATATATTTTCACTATAGATAATTTGAGATATAAAATACTTTGATGATTGAAACTTAATGAATTTCTTCAATTCTTATTACATTATTTTCAATTTGAATCTAACTTGCATAACCAAAACAATTATTATGACTTAACCATTGGAATTATTTTTTCTCTTAAATAACTCTATAATTCAATCATTAGGTATTTGTATATTCTATCATATTACATTACACTCAAAGTGTTATCTCAATAATAAAATAACAAATTCAACATTTTTTTAAGAAGAGAAGAGGAAAAAAATATCCACAACATTTATAAAATTATGTGTTAAAAATGCATTTGGATGATTATAGATAATTATCAATGTATTAGTATTGAAATGAATTTATTTATTGAATTAATGTGGACCCAAAAAAAAATGAAACTAGAAACTCAAATAAATTAAAATTTGGAATCATGATGAAAATTGGTAGTTAAAATCATAAACATGAAATTAGAAAGAAAAAATTCCAATTAGATATACAAAATAACAATTCATTTATTATCTTGTCGGAGAAACTATATATTAAAATTTCAACTTTACTTCTCTTAACTAGTGACCATTTTTTTCTACCATTCATTTTTAATTACATTGACATATTTAAACATTTCTAGCAATACAATTACTTAACCTAGAAAATTTCAAATATTAGATATTCATGATCTATATGCATACATCAAATAAGCGGGAAAAATATTTCAATTTTGAATAAGTAGGAAAACTATTTAAAATATCAAATAAACACAAATAAATATGTTATCAAAAGAGTCCAACTAATAATCATCTCAAATGACTACCAAAACTATGAATCGATATTAATGTTCTAAAATGACTACAAAAATTGACAAAAATATTCAATAAAGTTAGATAGAGTTAAATAAAGTCACCATCATATGAATACAACTAATAAACATATCAATGTTTAGCAGGTGTAATATTTGTGAATATCTAAAGAATGACCACTAGATCCTAAATAACTTTCACCAAGTGTTACTCTACCGTCGGCAATAGAACATCCATACTCGTCATAGGGGTTGATACAACCTATAAAACACACAAGATCATATATCAATGATAAATTTTATATACAAATTTAAATACTTAAAAATTATAATTATATTTAACATACTATAATTATTTACTTACCACATCTATCTTCCTTTAGGGTCTATATATGTTGATCATATATAGTGGAGGGTAAGTGCATGGAAATGGGGGCCAAAAGGGGGTCAAAAAGGGACACCTTTTTCCTAAAATCAGCAAAACCTAAACTTCATCGAATAATTCGGCATGCCTATGCTCAAAATTTGAAAAAGTGATAAGAATAAGTACCGTAGATCTCATAATCTAGTTTCTAAACTACTAATTTTTTTTTTAAATGGTTGAGATTAAGAGGGTCAAATGTGGTGCACACATAAAGTATGTCTATTTTTGTGTCAAAAAGATAAGAACCTATTGTGTGTGCGCCCCCATTTTTTTAGTTCTATATATTTTTTTCAAATCCCTTTGGTAGAAAGTTAGCTAAGACCATGTACGAGGTCCCATTAATTTTTCATAATTTTTGGATGAATGTATAATTTTTATTAATTTTCAAAGTGCACATATCCCGAAAATGAAATATTTATGTGTGCACCCCCATAACTTTGAGAAAAAAGTCATTTTTAATTTTTTTATTGAGTGCATGTAGAATGGAGTTTATAAAAAACCACTCTTTTTTAATTTGGATGAAAAATCGTAAATTGTGCACCAAAATGTATGCATAGGTTTTTACAAAAAAACAAGGCACTAGTAAAAGAAAATATGGATGAAAGCCTTAAACTAATCAGATTTTAGAAAGAATTATATTATCATCAAGGTAAAACTAAGCTTGACATCGTAGTAGAATTTATTTTTGAATATTATGTTTTGACACATGAGATATTGGGTGCGCACATGAAATTTTGATTTTTTTTTCAAACACGGTTTTAATCACATAGAAATAGTCCAAACCTTTGGTTTGGTAATCCAAGGAAAATCCAAGCCTATGGATTGGGAATTTCAAACCCAAAAAAATTGAAACGTGAGCGTGTTATAACATTCTCATACGCTATAATGCGCTCATGTTTCAATGTGTTATGGGGTATTTGTGTTTGTGGCATGATTTTATGTACAAAATAAATATTTAAGTATAAGTCTTTCTTTTATTATTATTTATATTTTATTATTTCTTAGACTTATACTTTAAATTTATTTTAGTAAATATAATATGTTATGGTCACTCTGCACCTTATGGAACTAGTCTCATAGCTCCATCTCACACAGTTTAGAGGATCATATTCATATTCAATTTATCATCGTCGAAGAGGGAAGTTCCCCTATCAAATTGGTTATTCAGTATGACGTGGAAGATAAGTAAAGAAAATGAAAGCTAGAGAATTAGATTTCATTGGTAATTAGTACTAAGTATTAACAAGACTAATATGGATTCTGACTACTCAACTAGGAGTTCGTGACAATATTAGGACCATATTTCCTAGTCTCATGCCTAGAACCATCATTGAGTCTTCTTGTGCAAAATAAACATAGCAATAGGGGTATGGCTAAGAACACAAAGGAATTATCAATCACCTAGTAAATATTTTTTTTTAGTTTTGAATGGGATCGGTTGGCCTATGGCTTAGTGATCTTCCATTCATTGATAATTCCTTTTATGATAAACCCATGGAGGCTTTCAAAAGTGCCTTCAAAAATATATGGGGTAGTCATCAATCCTAATGAAGGTTGTGATTGATGTGTCAAAATATATATTCACAAGAACCTGTTCTTCCTTGAAATTCTCTGGTTTTTCTTAGTAATGATGTCTCTTGTATCCAAGGATCGAGGACTACTAGGTTATGTGGAAGAATTGGACATTCAAGAATCATTGATTTTTGAATCAGAATTTCATTACATCTGGAGAAACATTCTCAAACGTTGGAGTAATGCATCTTGGAAAATAAAATTGAGCCTCATAAATCCTCTCAAATTTCTAGTCTAAGTCATGTTCTTGGTCTTGTAGCGGGTATCAACAAAAAAAAAGAAAACAAATTTGATTAGAATTACTTACGAAATGCATTCCTTTGCTTTGAGCTTATCTTTATAAATGCAATCCGGCTTTCCAAGTTCTCCATATTTGCCAAATTTGGGGTGAATTGACATTTTGGACCTCTAAAGGCATGAAGAAAATGGTGATTTCATTTCCTCTAACATTTCTTTAAGTGAATTTAAATGAAATGAAATTTGGAATTTGGAGGTGGCACGTGGTAGACATTGATTGTCCTACCACCGATTTTGAGTGACAAAACTTCTAACATGAACTTTAAACCCTAAGCCCTAAACCATAAACCATAAACTTAAACCCTAAACCTAAACCATTAACCCTTAACCCTGATCCCTATACCCTAAATTGTGAACCCCTGAGCCCTAAATCTAAACCCTAAACCCTCAACCCTAAACACTAAAACCTAAACCCTAATTACCAAAATTTGAGCCCTAAACCCTAAACCCTAAACCTTGAACCTGAGACCTAACCCTAAACAAAAACCTTAAGCCCTAAAACTTAAACCCTAAACCTTAAACCCTAAACTTGAGCCCTAAACCCTAAGCCCTAAACTATAAACCCTAAACCCTGAACCTTAAACCCTAAACCCTAAATTTTAAACCTTGAACACTAAAAATACTTGTTGGAAAGACTTATAAAAAAATATACTAATGAGAATGATTGAAATTGGTACAAAAATTTTGAAGGAGGGAAATTTCAAATATCCAAGAAAAATTTGGTACAACCCTTTTCTAAGAAACCCCTTCCTTATGGGAAGCTTGCACAAAGAAATGTTACCCAATAGAGATATCTTCTTTTCACATCACATGGGAAACATTTCACTCGTTGTAATGTTCGGTGTCTTACCCATTATTTTTAGTATTTACAGAGAGTATTCAACTGAAAAGTGTTCATCTGCTTCATAGGAATAACATTTAAAGAGAGTCATCACAATTTGATGCCTTTAATCTGTTGATATTTTGAAGGAGGGAAATGCCAGATATCCAAGATTAATTTGGTACAAAGAAATGTTACCCAATACAACTATATCCTTTTTCTATAGCTTGTGAAATATTTGGAGCTCCAAGAGTGTTATTGTTAGTGTAGGATATTTATTTTCCTTGTATTTTTTATTTACTTGGAGCTTTCCTACACTCATGGGATATGCTTGCTTAGTTTAGTAGTTGTGTTGAGTTAGCTTACTAGTTAGGTTGAGTTAGCTTACTAGTTGTGTTTAGTTGGCTCACTAGTTGTGTGGAGTCAACTCTACTTCTAGTATCAGTTAGTGAGAGTTATTCCCACTGATCTAGGAGGAGGTTGCACATTCACCACCTATATGTACTTGACTTGCATCATTCTATTACATGGTGAATATGGAGCATGGAGCATTGAGTTGATTTGGAGCCATTCTTGCCTTTGTGAGTTTTGATCATATTGCATCTTATTGTTAGTTATTTTGATTTCTATAATTGCTCGTGCATTCATTTTTCATCAGAGATCCACAAACTCTAATATGGTATCAGAGCAGTTTTGGTGAAACATTTTTCATTATGGATTTATTTGTATTTTTGAATACTTCATCTGTGAAACTAACAATTCATGTGCAAATAGATTTGACTCTTTGATTTAGTGCACGTGTGAGTTTGGTGTAAAGGGTTTACCTAAAAATAAAAAACAATTAGGGGTTATTCTTTATTATTGTCTATGCCATGATGCCCTGGCTCGCTCACGTCTCTGCATAGGCCTGGAATGAACTTGAAGATGCATGGATCTGATTGCAATGGGTGTTTTTGGGCCAACATAACCTGTATTGCTCGGATCTAACTGCATTGGGCGTTTTTCACATGTCTGAGGCATTTTTTGCAGGGTTGAGGCATTTTTTGGCTTGCAAAGGGCGTTTTTGCTAACTTGATGGGTGTTTTAGACCCCTAAGGAGTTGTGCAGGCCCCCATGGCACATTTCAAACCTTTGGAGCAGTAACACGGCCCATACATGGCATTTTCAAACCCCTAGAAAGTGTTTGGCGCCCCCAAACTATGTGCAAGCTCCTGAGGTGGTTTTGGATGGTACATACAGTCATTTGTTAGTTTGGAAAGGCCTTCTAAAGAACTTTCCATTGTCCTACACACCCTGGTTTCTCCTTGCTGCATTTTCCTTGGATGGCGTGCTCAAACAACAAACAACATCAAAACATAGTTTGTTTTTAGGTTTCCTTCTCAAACCTAAAACAACTCTTTGTTCCTCTTTCCACATGTGGACTCCACTTTCAAGGAGTTTATTGCATTAATTTCTTAGTTTGACTTTACCTTAATTCTATATTAGCATTTGATGCTTTTGGAAAATAAGTCATTTGAAAAAAATTGCATTAGGGAGAATTAAGTGGTTCTTTAAACCTTGTATTTTCACCTAACAAAGACGAAGGGTGAGGCCTGGGTTGGCAGGAGGCCAATTCCCCTCACAAATTAAACCATTTTATTCTTCATTCCATCCTGGTTCTAACGAGTATACACATAACCCCCTTTCCCCTCATTTCTGGAAAATTTTTAATCAGTTTACAAAATTTTAATTAAATAAGCCATTATTTACGGGAAATTGTTTTTGCTATAACTTTTGATCAATAGCTTTTTTTTAGCACTATTTTGGTCAAAAGTGCATGTTTTCTCGTGCTCTACATGATGGAATCATTTATTTTTGTAAACACACTACTTTATAAAGTGCCGCATTTTGGGGGGGTTTTAGCAAAACTCACTGGGGACTTGTAATTTTCACACTAAGTTATAAAGTGCCATCTGGGATAATTTTGGGGTTTATCTACATTATGGAGTTTCAATTTCACCATTATGTTGTTATGCTTGAATATTAGAGATTTATTCTCGAAGGAAGGCATGCATTATCAATCATTACATTATGAATGATTTATTGCCCTACCTCCATGGTCTTGTTCTGAGCCTGATGAGCCTCTACAAAAGTATGAGTGGTTTAAACACAATGATGAGGTCTATGGACTTCTCGGTATTACTATTTCTAGGGATATATTTTTTGTTTAAGCACATTGAGTTCCCTTTCACTTCCTGGACCATTATCTGATAGTTGTATGGTAACCTTGTTTCACCATCTGAGAGTGACGCTTCCTGGACCACTCTAGTGCCTCCATAGATTCTTCCCCTCTCACATCCCTTTCATTGTTGAGTGTTCCTCTACACTGTTTCTACTCATGAGTCCCATGTTGACCATTCACCACATGATCTTGCTATTGAGCACACTCTCCCTATTGTTGCCTCCACATAGCTCATTGTCACCCATGTTCATGCTTCCATTCACTCTTCACAGCAGTGTTCTATTGGAAAACCTTCCTCTGAGACAGATGTGACCATTTCCTCTCATGCTCCATTACATCTTGATTTCTCAGATGATGACATTCCACATACACATGTTACTACCCTTGAGTGCAGTGTTGCTTCATCTTGGAATTCCAGTAGCTCTTTGTAGTAGTCTTCTCCTCCTACTTTATGTTGTGATGTTTATACATTCTTGTCAAACATTTCTCTCATTGAGAAACCCCATTGGGATGATTGGGACAATTATCTTCCCGACTTGAGTTGTCTATTTTCAGATTCCACTTGTGTTGCATTACAAGAATATGCTCTGATTAAGCCATCACACATTCTGGAGGACCCATTCATCTCTCTCGTTGGGAGTGCCCACCTTGGAACATTTGTCACTTCCACTATTTCAAAGATGTTTCACGATCCAACTATTCTTATGGATCCTTTGTGAGGGTTATTGGGCCCCCACCATCTTCTCTCTCAGACATGTATACTGCAGTGGCATTACCATTGTATTTTGTGCACATGGTTGTCAGACTTATGCCACCTTTCAATTACAAACTAGATGCAAAGATCAAAGTACTACATGCTTCTTCTTCCTTTGTGGAGTGGGCTGACTTTTAATGCTCATTTTTTATCCTTCCCAAGGGAAGAAACATTGTTTTGGTGCAGATGGATTCTCTTCAGTATTTACGCGGAGGACCACATCATCGATGCTCTTCTTAGGGGACCTTCTTGTCCTCACTTCTTTTCTCTCTCTACTCTGGAGGATGATCATTGTACGTGGGTACCTCATCAGGCTGAGTTACTGGGACCCACTACTTCTTCTTCTTCTCTAGTTTTTCTTGAGTGAGTTTCATGTCTCTCTTTTGGGGGGATTTTTCTCCCACTGGGTTTTCTCCTTTTCTCCACTTTATGAGAGATTTTCATTGTACATGGGTACCTCATCAGGCCATGTTGTCAGGACCCACTTTCCTTTTCACTTCCCACCTAAGTTGTGCTTATATGGGGGTGTTAGTGTAGGATATTTATTTTCCTTGTATTTTTTATTTACTTGGAGATTTCCTACACTCATGGGATATGCTTGCTTAGTTATAGTAGTTGTGTTGAGTTATCTTACCAGTTAGGTTGAGTTAGCTTACCAATTAGGTTGAGTTAGCTTACCATTTATGTTAGTTGGCTCACTAGTTGTGTGGAGTCAACTCTACTTCTAGTATCAATTAGTGAGATTTATTCCCCATTGATCTAGGAGGAGGTTACACATTCACCACCTATATGTACTTAACTTGCATCATTCTATTACATGGTGAATATGGAGCATGGACGATTGAGTTGATTTGGATCCATTATTTCCTTTGTGAGTTTTGATCATATTGCATCTTATTGTTAGTTATTTTGATTTCTACAATTGCTCGTGTATTCATTTTTCATCAGAGATCCACAAACTCTAATAGTTATAAATAGTGAAATTATATGCATAAGATCAAGAAACATTCAATAGTACAAGTATATGTGGGGAGAAACATGTTTGGCAGAGATGTGTAATATATAAGGTTTTTCGATCCTTATAGTGCAGAAGATCAAGAGTAGTTTTCACTTTGTAATCACTACTGTAGACTGAAGATCAAGTGTAGAAGATCAATACCATTAGAGTGTTTGTTCCTAAACACTGAACCCTAAATCCTAAACCCTAACCCTTGAGCCCTAAACCCTAAATCATGGACCCTAAACCTTGAACCCTAAAACCTAAACCTTAAACCCTAAGCTCTAAACCCTAAATTGTAAACCATAAACCCTAAACATTAATCCCTTAACCTTAACCCTAAACCTAGACTTGAAAATCTAAACTCTAAACTCTAAACCCTAATTATTGAGCCCTTATCCCTAAACCATAAACACTAAACCCTAAACCCTAAACCCTAAACCATAAACCTAAAACCTAAAACCCATAAACCCTAAACGATGAACCATAAACCTTGAACATTGATTCCTAAGTTCCCTAACCATAAACATTAAACTCTAAACACTCAACCCTAACCCTAAATAATCAACCCTTAACCATGAAACATTACCAAAAAAATGAGTTTGTATAGGTATTATGGTTGGATGAGGGTCACCTCTCAAGGATCATATTCATATTCGATGTAAAACTGTCAAAGATGGAAAATTCCTTATCAAATCGGTTATTCAATATGACGTGGAAGATGAGAAAAGAAAATGAAATATGGAGAATTATATTTCATGGGTAATTATTACTAAGTATCAACAAGACTAATATGGCTTCTGACTACTCGACTAGGAGGGCATGAAAATGTTAGGACCATATTTCCTATTCTCGTGCCTAGAACCATCATTGAGTCTATTTGTACAAAATAAGCATAACAACATGGGAATGGCTAAGAACACATAGGGGTTATCAATCACCTAGTAAATATTTCTTGTTTAGTTCTGAATGGGAGTCAGTTGGCCTATGGCTTAGTGACCTTCTATTCATTGATAATTCCTTCTATGATAAACCCATGGATGCTTTCAAAAGTGCCTTCAAAAAGATAGGGGTAGTCATCAATCCTAGTGAAGGGAGTGATGTGATTTCCAAACAACTTGAAATGCAAACATATTTAGAGGTCATAACACAAATTTACAAATATCTCTATCATTATAAATGGAAGCCAAGTAACGGTGTCTCCTTATATCCAAAGATCAAGGACTACTGAAGGTCCTGTGGGCATGTGGGTAGGATTGGACATTTAGGTTCTTTTGAGTGTTACGAATTAGAATGTCGTTGCGCATATGGAGAAACATTCTCAAACATTGGATTAATGCATCTTGGGAAATAATATGAACCTTATAAATCCCTCAAATTACCAATCTAGGCCCTTGTCTAGGTCATGTTCTTGGTCATGTTTCTATTTTGAGTTTTGTTTCTAGTTATGGTCATCAAATATGGAAGTTTTAGTAAAATAATCCACACTTGAAGTAATTATTCTCATTTAGATTTTGGAAATACTAATGGTAGTGGCGAGTGCCTCACGGAATTCGGTTGGTAGAAGGTGGGGTTGTTCCCTTGTTTTTTTTTCTCATGGCATCATTGGTATCCTTTCTAGTATTATCGAATAGAACTACCCATGCTTGTGTGACAAGTTTAAATGCTCTCTCGGCTCTTGGGAACTTGTTTTTATTAAGATGCAATAACAAGGCTATTTTTAGCGAGTATTAATAAAAAAAGAAAATAATTTTGATTGGAATTACTTATGAAATGCATTCCTTCGCTTTGATCTTATCTTTATAAATGTAATTCGGCTTTCCAAGTTCTCCATATTTGCCAAATTTGGGTCGAATTGACATTCTGGACCTCTAAAATCATGAAGAAAATGGTGATTTCATTTCCCCAACTTTTCTTGAAGAAAATTTAAACAAAATGAAATTTAGAATTTGGAGGTGGCACATGGTAGAAATTGATTGTCCTACCACATATTTACTTATTGATGATTAATTTTTATTAGTTGGATTTATTTTCCATTATTATGATAAGTGCATTTTTGAGATTGCCAAATCACTGTTAGGTTTATTCATGAGAATATAATTATTATTGTGGCATGGTTGATGTAACTCCTTAAAGCCTCCCATAATTACGAATACCTCTCCTACAAAACCCCATACAAGTGGATATATGTTAACCAAACTTTTCATACCTCCTTGAGATTGAGAAGGGTGTTTAGGGATTCTTTTAGCTTTTGAAGAGTTTGCAATGTAGACAAACCAAGAAGTGACCAATGAACCTTGCTCTTGTGCAATGTAAGGGAAATTTTGGTAAAGTCAAGTGAGAGGAGTCTTTGGATGAATGTTGAGAAACTAGATGAGTGAAATAGGTTGTTTAGTTGTCTCATAACATGATGGAATCCTAAAAATCCTACAAATATCAATAACACATCTAAAACTCCTACGAATATCAATAACCAATCCAAAATGCCCCAAAAGCTAAACACCACCTATATTATTTCACAAAACAAATATCAATAGTATAATTTAAACTCTAAAAGCTTGAAGGCTAAATGCTGAAATCCTAAAAAATACCTATGTACTGACCATATTAGAATATGAAAAACTATCTTCTAAACCATGATAGATGGAGTTGTGAGACTAGTTCCATAAGGTGCAGAGTGACCCTAACATCTTATATTTACTAAAATAAATTTAAAATATAAGAAATAATAAAAGAAAAACTTATACTTGAACATTTATTTTTGTACATAGAAGCATGCCTCAACCACATATACCACATAGCACACAGGAATGCAAGCACACTATAACGCTCACGTTTTAGGCTTGGTAACAACCAAACCTAATAATTCAAAATGTGCTCACGCTTTAACCAAACACGCTCACATTTTGCTTAAAATTAGATTTTTGTCCACTTTTTAGTCCCCCATATTTGTGCATAAGCCTTGAAGTATCTCTCATGTGTTTAGTCCACCACGATGTTTAATAATATCATGTCCACACAAACACCAGTGAATCACCCCGATAAAAAAAATCAAAAAACAATATTAATTTTTTTGGTAAATTCCAATAAATGATTAAAAATTAGAAAAAATAAACTATTATATATGAAATTATAAGATACACTACTATCAACCACATCCAATCAAATAACTCTCATCTCCACTAACACCTTCTACAAAAATACCTCTAATAAAATCACCTCTAGTTAACCTACCACCCACCAAATCACGTCAAAGTAGACTCATGTACTAGCCAACAATAGAGGTCATCAAGGTAAATTGTGTCTCCTTTAAATGATACAAAAAAGATAAAAATTAATACTTGTAATTGTATCTTTTTAAAACTTAATGTATATTTTTTACATTTATAATTAATTTAAAACATACCTCGAATCCTAAAGATCTAAAATTAGGAGGATCTACAATACTTCCCTACAAAAATATGCTAATGAACCTTGCATAGAATGTGTATCGTTTCAAGCCTCGCCTACACCCATAGATCCTCACGGTTCTCGATTTTCAAATTGTAGCACATTAGTGAGAGGGACACCAAAATCCCTACTTAAAAATATGTGTTTCCTCAACATGGTCTTAAGTAATTGGTGGGAAACATATCGAAGAAATGAAATATCATTAATATGATCTAAATCGGGCAAAGTAAGGATAGATATAATCTAAAAAATTGTCATATCAAACTATCGTTGATCACTAACGATCGATCGGTGTGAAGTTTATTGTAGCCTAGTGTGATGACATTCCAAAAAATACTCAACACGATTATAAGAAATATTCTAAACTTAAGTGGCCACATTGGTCATGCTCTCTAAAAATTCAATATTCCCTACAATAACAACAAATCTAGCCACCTCCTCAAACCCTGTGGTGAAAACCTCTAAAATTTTCCCAACCATTTTCTTTTCATTAGCGTGAGGAGGTATATTTGTTTTCCTATATCAATCACACAATTCGCCCTTTCCAGAACAACAAAATGAGGAATTCTTGTGTAATCTACATCAATACCCAAATATATCTCAACACAATTTTTTTACAAAATATAAAGGAACTGTGTCCTTCACAAGTCACCTCTTATGTGCAGTTATATAGTAAGGGCATATGAGAGTGCCATCAACAAATCCTCACATGAAGTAACATTTTTTGTTGATACTTAAAAACTTGAGTGGTTTGACCTTATTTGTATCAACTAATATTGAAACTCCTTCCCAAGGTGTTTAGTATTTCACACTAGTAGATAATGAAGCATACAAAAAATTCAAATTAACTATGTCATATGGATTATGAGATTTAATGTGATTGATCATTCATTCCAACTCATTTTTAATATTCAAAAACTCTAATGATAAGTGACTATAGTATAATATGCCAATGTATTTTCTAACTTCACAATGGAATCTTCAAAAAAATCAACAAAAACTCCCTAGAACTTCTATCAACCATTTGCAATCTAATAAAAAAAAAAAAATGTAAATTAAATTTTTATTATATTTAAAATTAATATTTTATAACTTATAATTACAAAATGTCAAATCAATAATTGATATGTAATTAAATTAATCCTTAAAAATCAATTAATTAACATAATATTTTTCCTCAACAAAATAATAAATTTACAAAAACAATTTATTCATCACCAAAAAAATAAAAATAAAAATGTAGTACATTGATATCATAAAGTACATTAAAATTACAAAATAATTACTTTTCAACACCATTAGAGACACATTAAAATTCTCATTAAATTACATAATTTAAATTTTCCTAATGTCACCACCACTTCCTAACCACAACCCAAGTAAACTCTAAATTAGCCAATTAGGATTTTGTGGATTATGGAAGGGAAGTGGTTGAAAGATTCCAAGAACAATTTAAATAATCATACCTATAAAAAATGAATGTAAATATTTAGAAATTATATTGATAAATTTGAAGTAAAATTAAATTGATAAATTTTGATCGTAAATTTAATGTAAACATAATTGTTAATATATCAAATTCTTATAACGATATAAATTACAACTAAAATACCATTAATAATAAATAATGAATTTTACATTAACTGAATTTGGGTAATTAACAATTGCATTTATATCAAATATATACTAAAATTTTACATTTCCTATTATATACGACATTATATTATAATTTCTACATTCTAAATTTGTTTTACATACATACATACATACATTGAGTTCATAAGAAATATATATCTATATATTATAATGTTATAATTTCTACATTCTGTTCACACACACACACACACACACACACACACACACACACACACATGATTACTTACCAAACAAATGTGAAATAAAAATCATGATGACAACGGCTAAAAAATATATGGTCAACTATTAATAAAAATAAGTATACTCAATATTTTGAAAATACCAATTTCCAAAGCCAATTTTTAAAAGCCCATTTCACCCATTGTATGATTTGTTATAAGTTTTGAATAGCTGATTTATTTTTTTGTTGCACACAAATAATTTTCAATATATTTAATGTATTTGTAGGAAGGCTTTAGGTTACATTTTAACTTTGATAATCATTTATGCCTATCAAACAAGTTTTCAATGACCTAGCTGAATTCTTACATAGTTCAAGAGAAATATTTTCTTTTTCCTTTTCCATTATATTCATTCTTATATATTAGACATGAACAAAAATTATCTAAAATTTCTAATATATGACAAAAGCCTCATCAAAGATGTCACTTGTTTAAAAACCACAAATATATATTCAATGTATTTTTTAATAAGAAGGGTTAAGTAGGAGGCTACATCTTAAGATTTATATTCAATAGTCACCTATGCCTATAAAAGAATTCAATGACTAGTTGAGTTCTTACATAGTTCAAGAGAAATATATTATTTTTAATCTTTCATTATATTATTTTCTTACATTTTATATGGATACAAACTATCTAAATTTTCTAATATCTGACAAAATCCTCATCAAAGATAACACTTGCTTGAATACTATAAATATGTATTCAAAGAATTTTTCTCAAGAAGGGTTAAGTACAAGGCTACAACTTAAGCTTTATATTTATTATTCACATATGTTTTTCAAACAACTTCTTGAAGACCATGTTTAGGTTTTACACGTTTCAAAGAAAATATATTGTTTTTATTCTTTTGATCGGGTTCTAAATATGTCATTAGTTCTAAGAAAATTAAAGGTCATTATTAATGCTATAGAATGATTTATCTCTTCCCATCAAATAATATGTTCAAATTAATATTATGGAATGGTTTGTCTCTTCCCATCAATTAATATGTTTTTTTGGTTTTGATACCGCCTCAACACCTTGTACAGATTCTTACATGCTTCAAGAAAGCTATATTGATTTTATTCTTCCGTGATTATATTTTATCATAAGAAAAACATCCGAATATATTAGATAGGAACCAAAATTATTAAATCACATATTTAAAACTCAAAATAAAATTTCAAAATTTTCCTTCAATTTCACAAAAAAATTGACTTCAAATTCACAATGTAATTTCTAATCTTTACATGCCAACACTGTTATGGTTCAACCATAAAAAAATTTAACAAAATAATTTAACTTCAAATTTCAAAATGTAATTTCCAATCTTTACTTTCCAACACTCACTACTACCAACAAGGCCAAGGTTTGGCCGTAATACCAAATGGTCCCAAAATTTTGGTTTTATAAATATCATCCTTGTTATGGCCCTAACCCTTGCTACAAGTAGAACCAAGTTGAATTTTCAAGGTTATAACTATAACCTTCATGGTTCTCATTAACCGTTGTGAATCCTTTATGGATGTCACTAAGTGGACCACAATTTTGTACATGCCCATTAGAGTAGGTTTTCTCTTTTTGAAATATGGCCTATCTGATGAAAATAAATGAGTGGTAGATAAATAATGATGAAATGTGACATTGAGATGCTCATATTAATCATCATTTATCATCATCAACAAACTATGATTCCCTACACAAGTTTTATCTTTGTTTGGCCCATGATTTATCATATTGTTTATTCTTCAAGTCTTGAAGGACTTGATATTATTTTATTCATGATTCATTATTCTTTAGAGGTGCATGGGGAAATTTCACGAGGGAGCGCGTAAGAGGTAACCACGTAAGAAAAGGGAAAGGAAGCATGCACGTAAGAAGGACATTGAAGGTGTGCGGGAGAAACCAAAAAGAGGATTGTGTAGTATAATATAGGATCAAGGAAAGTACATTTAGAACAACAATAGATAAGGATAAACATGATTCTAGAAGTGGAATTTAACTTTAGTTCTCAAGATCTCGCATGAAGACGATAGAGGGATTGGATGAGTACAATAATATGCATGGTCTTATATGGAGGATCAACATGCAACATGGGTTAAGGGCGGTGAAAGACCAATTTTGACTATTGATTAAATGTATTAGTTAACTAGAGTTGTAAACTCAAAGGCTATTATTAGCTCTTGTAAGACTAGTGAAGGAAAGTTCCCACTAGTATAAATACCCATGAAGGGGTCTAGTTTAATATGTATTGATAGCTTTGTGTATGTATGTATGTATGTGAGCATGTATGTAGTTATGTGCATAGTGAGCTAGAGGGTTAAGATGCAAGTGACTTGTACTTGAACTTTGGAGCTACTAGATGGCCGTAACTTGTAATTACATAACAATTGATATATGAGCATTATATTTTGTCTATGCATGGTTGTGTTGTATTGTTAATACATTAGGAGTACAAATCTAATTACTAAATTAACAACTCAATTCACTTCACTTTTTCTAGACTATGATAGGACCTAGAAAATTCTCATGCTTCAAGTGAGCACTCCTTAGTTGTCTAAGAATAATATACCAGCATGATGGTAGGGACAAATCACGGGCAATGACACAATAATGATGCACGTATAAGGTAAGAAGAAAACTAGATTCCAACATTTTATTTCCGTTGTCAAGACCTTCATTAAAATGTAAGGATGAAGTGGAAAAAGATGCATCATTTAACATAGGAGAACATCAAATTTTGGCTACACAATGTTGAGGACACTTTCACAAATCACCATCGAGTTGTAATGATTGTCCTCCAAGGAAATGGGTAGAGGATAATCTCTATGATGCATTGTATGAAACATTCTTATTTTAGGTTCAAGTACACCTACATGCATGGTTAGTTGCTTATTGTTTGGGAAAAGAAGGAATTTTGGTCGAAATCATCTTTGGACCTCTAAGCACATGAATAAAATAACAAAATACGATGTGACTTGAACACACATGGTAGAATATTCTTTGGAAGGGTACACTTCGGAGTTATATCCTTAAATATCCAGTCTCAATCTTTTCTTGTGTAGACTAAGCGCGTATAACTTCTTTAGAGATACGTAGGTATCATACTTACAACACATACTATTAGAAATTAATAAAATCATGATTGATATGGGGATTGAAACTTTCCCAAAGGAAGGATAAAAGTTCCATGACATGGGAAACACAGGACACAAGAATGATAGGAATATATCATGAATAAGTTATGGATTCTCCGGATGAGCGCACTCTTAGAAGGAGGTTATTTGAAGAGAAAAGGCACAAGGAATTCAATAGAGAGATAGTAAATCTACACAACTCAACTCTAAGAACTGTGGGTGATGGAAACAACATTAGTTAAGGTAGGAGAGAGAAACAAGAATAAGGATCTCTAGGAAGGAATAATTGTGCATAAATAAAGTATACGAGATCCGGATGATGAGGAAGGAAACTATAATGTTGATGGTATCCTTATCCAAAGTCAAATACCTGCTCACACAATAGGGTCAACTAATACAAATTAAATTTTAATATAAATTGAAAGTGACGAAGAAATTAAATGCGTTGATAAGGAGAAAGAAACTTTAGACAATATTTACCATATGTTTAATAGACATTACAACTAATACCAAAGGAGTAGTCATTGAAAATCTATATACCGAAATCACAATGGATGATGAATATAAACATAACAATGCCAATCATAATAGGTGCGTAGAGAAACATACTAAAACAACAAGTCATGGGAACTAATCCCCCATCCACAAGTGAAGTGGGAGTGGGAACATAACACCTATAACTACTAACCCCGTACAAGGTAGGGTTAATAATAATGCACAATAGGTGGCTATGTAAAATATATTTTACGATATGTCTCTACACTTTCTAGAGTATCATGAGTTATAAATTTAGTAGAACATGTGCTCAAATGTGAACTTATATGGCGTGAAAAGTGAATAACATCTTTAAAATAGAAAGTAACTTAGTTTGTAACAACATTGTTTGAATGTACCTATAAACAACCTAATTTCACATATGTCTTAAATCAATTAATTCCCTTACCCCATTTCCCACAAAATTTACTTCAATTAATCAAATATAATTTGATTAATTATCCCTTTCAAATCTAAAAATAACCTAATGCTTACCACATGTCATTATTCTCCATGTTTTTCTACTATTGAATTAAAATTCAAAATCAAATCCTCACCCACTCTTCATGGTCCCCACTCACCAAAAATCCTCCACTTATGAATTAAAAATCTAATTCAAATCCTCACCCATTCTTCGTGATCCCCACTCACCTAATCTTGCCCACATTTTCAAACCATGATTACTTAAATTAATCTAAGTTAATCACTTCCCCAGGCTATAAATACATCCTTACCCCTCCCCTCTAGACACTAAGAATAAGCTTGAATGCCCTGTCTGAGTTCTTGCATCCTTTGAGAAAATAAAATCCCTCCATATCGTCCTAATGCCCAAATAACCTCATCTTGAAGCACCCCAAATCCATAATCCTTTTATCCATTTAGTGCAAAGTAAGTAGATCTTGTTATTGCAGGAAGGCCTTGCTCTCGTTTTGAGAAAAACACCTACATATCACGCAATCAGGGCTCATCCATGTTTCCTTTCCCATTCTGAGGTTTGCTACGAAGAATCGCGAAGGAGGAGGTATTATTGTTAGTGTTTTAATTTCTTGTTTATCAAGTGTATTTTTCCTAGCTTACATTTTGGCATGCCCGGTTACTTTTGATTTGTTACCATTGATTTCCTAATTAGTGGTTTTATCCATTCTTTGTTTATTATTGTTCACTATTATTTCCTTTTGTGACTTATGGCCATCTTTGGTTAACCTTCATGCTATGGGAAGTGCTTTTATTGTGTGGTATCTTGTGGTGCATCTCGCAGTTATAGCCAAAATGAAACTATGATGCTCGTCTTGTCTTTGATCTCCTAGTGCTTAGTGTTTAAGAAAGACATCTATCACCTAATCCTGGATACTTGTGGGTCGTGGTGGAAATATTCAATCCTAGGTCGTCATTACAAAGGTTATATTTCAAATAGTTCATAGTTTTGGTTTTCAAAGGCAATTTTTTTTCCCCATTTTAGTTTTCTCATCATTTCTATGTGGGCTACGATCTCGTCGTTTTGATTGGGTTAGTAGTATTTGTCAATACACATCTCTTCTATTGTTTTACAATGCTTTTTGTTATTCAATAGTAATCTGCAAAAACAAATGAACTAGTCATTAGCTTATCATCCTACTGTCATGGGAAACCAATCCGGAAAATGAATTTATTTATTTATTTTAGCTAAAATAATTATTTTGTAGGAAATCGATCTTATTTACTAATCAATTTTTTTAGTTTTCCTGAATATCTAGATCTTAGTTTATCTAACATTTTATTGATCTCCTTTCTCAAAAATAGATCTCCTTAAAAAAAAAACAAAAAAAACAACAATAAGATCTTACTTACAACCACATTTTTAATCACTTAGTTTTTGCATACATTTAAATATTTGTTCAAAACAATATATATAATATCTCGTTTTAGTGAGTATATTTTTAGATCTCAATTCTCAAATCTCTATAACTTTTCATTTTAAATGTTATCAACATGTATATTTATTTATTAAATAAAGTTAAAAAAACTTTAAATATCCTAACCTACTACCCACACCCCCCGCCTACCTCTATCCTACATCCCCTTTTCTATTAACTCCTAACCCACCACATACCTTACTTCCTCCACTCGGCTCCCATTCCGATTCCCCCACACGAGACACCTCTCACACCTCGCCTTTCTCCCTTCCACCCGACTATGCAGACCCATCTTCTCCACCACCCTACCACACACCATTTCCTACCCCCAACCTGACTCTAATCTTATCCCCCATGTCTACCCCTCACCATGAACTCACATAAATTCACTCCCAACCCCGCTCCACTTGGCTTCATTCCTTGGCCGAGATCTATTCCCCACCCTCAAACCATATCAATCTCTTAAGAGAATCACTCAAGCTAACCACTTTTCCGCGATCACATCCATCATGGCTATAATTTGTAATAAGAATTCCATAGTGGAAAATTAAAAACTTGATGTAAACTCTCCGTAAACACCGTTTAATTTCCACGACCCATCTCCTAAACTCCATACTTCAACACACCCTTCCAATCCGCCATCACCCTCCTCGATCCTCCTCCCTTCTTACCCATCCCCGAACCCCGCATACCCGTTCCTATCCAAAACCACCTTAAGATCTTCATTATACTTCATCAGATCAAGATTATCCTCTCCAACCTGCTAATCGGGCGCAGCCCCTTGGTCTAATTATAATTTTTTCTTTGCACTTCTCCAACACGTATACATTTCTAAAAAATTATACACTCCGCTTTGCCTTTCAAGTAGTGCTCCCAACCCCAATTTCTTTGTTCACCTACCGTACCTCAATCACGTCACATTTCGGTCTACTTACAGGCCTATTCATTCATCATCTCCCCACTCACATTGAATTTTCTTTTATTTTTATTTTTACTCTCACATTTTGGTCACGTTCTCTCAACTATCGCTAATTGCACCTACCCTATTCCACTCAGGTTTTCCATTAAGTCCATGCCTTTTAATCCCCCTCACATTTCTCATTTTTAAAAATCAAATCAACTTTGTCTTCTTTAAAGTCTACATTTTCGTCATCTAAGTCCCTATCTTTGACATATAAGTTCACATTTTCATCGAAAAATTTACACCTCCCGATCATCTTTCCGCTTGTCTTCTCCACTTGGTCAAAACACTACGATCCCATTCACATCAATTAAATCATTACTCATTATTTTTATCTATTTGAGTTTGTTTATTATTTTCACTAGGCTTTTATTTACCTACTTATTTCCTTCAGTCTTCTGACTCCTTAGCACTTAGATCCATTTTCTTGTTTCCTTCCATTTACTAATAGTCAACTAAATATACCTTATTTTTGGGGTCGTTTCACGACATCATAGCTTTTGGTAGATTTTTGTGCAACAATTAATAAATTTTAGCAATTACTTTTTGATGTTGTGACTCCTTGTGCGGTTGTTCCCAATCATCAATAAACAAGGTTACTTTTTTGTGACCCATTTTATGACTTATAGTGCGGTATTTATAAAATTTCACACTTCTTTTTTTAAAATCATTCTCATCATGTTTTGCGACTTTTATGTACTAATCTCCACATTTTATTTTATCAACTTAATTTTGTGGTTTTTCACACTTCACGATTTTAATTAATTATTTTTAGTAATCATTCTACTAACATTGTTTGCAGGTACAAACTACTAATCATTTTCTTGTAGGACCTTTTTCGACAATACAGACCTTTTCGCACCTATCTCACCAAAATTATCGGGTTCACATTCCCAGTCATCTTTTGCACATTGGAGGCCACCTAGGCTCTACAAAATAATTTTTTTTCCTTACATTCCAACTTTCCATGATGACACTTCTGGTAATGTTTTAAAGCTCTTCTTTCATCATTTTTCTTTTTTGTGAAGATAATCATTATCGTCATTTGCAATCACGATTAATTGTAATAATTATTAACATTTTTAACAAAATCTATTCCAATTGTATCCACATATGCTCTTTTCCTCTGCTTCAAGTGATCTGGAAAATCAGAAATGGTTACGATTGTTTAGTTTCTTGTTCTAACATTGCAGGATCCACTTCCTTATTATTTTATGTTTCTAACTATCATCTCAATCAATTTTATTTCATCGCATTATTGATATTTTTTTGGTCATTGGTTATGTATGCTCTTTTCCTGCACCTTCGAGTGATCTGGAAAATAAAAATAGCCACGATCATTTTTCTAACATTTTGTTTGTAGGATAACTACTAATTTATTTTCTGTAGGACCGTGTCGCTAGAATATTGTCAAAAAAAAAAAAAAACAAAACAAACAAACCACCATTTAAAGAAAATTGTTGAAACCAAAAAAAAAAAATTAGCATGTTCAAGTACGTTGTCATTTTCCATAGTAATTTATTTCAAGTTGGAAAGAACCTTTTGTATAATCACATCATCATTTTTTTGCACATAGTAGAGGTGGATTTCATCACCACCGACGCTACACCGGTGATGTGGACTTGACTACCACACACCAATAGCATTTGCATCTGCATTGCACTTTGAGACATCATCTCATCACAGTGTTTGGTATTTACCTCACCCCTACTCTTCACTTACAGTGTAATGTTGTCATGTGGAGCATGCAAGTCGCGCCTAAATAGTTATAACAATGAATCCTAGGCATCGTCCCTGTAAATATTTGGGGAGTTATAAGGACACCATACACATTCATCCCCCATCACCTTCCACCTTTTCACAAAACCTTCCTTGGACGTGGTGATTCACTCTCAAGTAGGCAAGTAAGAATTTGTGAGTCTCCTCTAGTGCTCTAAGGGTTCCTTATACCAATTTTGTCCTCGTAAAGAATTAGGTATATCAGACTAGGGTATATCAGAGGACACATATTTTTGGAGTAATAAGAGCTTGCATCCATCATTCCACAGCATACTTGTATGATTGCATGAAACAATGATCATTCCGAAGAATCTACCTCTTGAGCTAAAATAATTTGATACACATGACTGCTTATTGTTTGTCAACAAAATAGTTTAGCATTATTTTTATCATCAAACTTGGTTGATATCAATGTGTTCATTGTAAAAATTCAAATCCTAGTTGTGTTCCATAAAACCATTTCTCGACCGATTCAATACCAAGAAAAACGTTGAAGAAATCCAACAACGAAGACCAAAACATCACACCGATTTCATTAGCTTACTTCAGCCAATCCTCCATAGCATGTTTTCAAGCTATATCAAACTGACATTAGGAGACTTGTTTGAGTTCACTCCTTATTTTTTTAACTATCGAGTTTATCAAAATCACATCGACACAAATCCCTTCATAACTCGTTTCGAGTTATATCATAATCATATTGAGATTAACTTGTTTGAGTTACTCTCCCCATCAACAATCCAGAGCTTGTTCAAGCCAAATCTACACAACGTGACACAAATTCCCTAATAGCTCATCTCAAGTTATATCACAATCATATTGAGATAACTTATTTGAGTTACTCTCCTTATCAATAATCACAAGCTTATTCAAGACAAATCCAAATCAATCAAGTTCTCATTTTGCTCAAAATTCATAACCACTTTTACAACTTAATCAGGAACATACCTATCTCATCATGGTGTTCACACATAGTCACAATCATGAAAATGACGATGAAGAAGTCACACAACCAGAACTCACCAATGAAGAACAAGAACAAGTAAATAGGGTGATAGAACAAAACAAGAATGAATATCTATTATGCATTCTCGTCATGGGGGAAAACTACCCCTAACTTGAGACTGAAAATTTAAACAAACTTATCGACAATGGTGAATCAAGTTACCACAACGAAATACCAAACAACCCAAATAGCTCTTTGATCGATGCATTATTCACCAAAATCCAAGACTTAATAAATAAACTTGAGGAAGCAATGCTAGAGCTAAAAGGTTAAAAGACTCCAATCCTGCACCCCAATACTCACGAAATCCTTAATATAACCCCCTCCCCGCCTCTTCATTCACACAAGAATGGAAACATATGAAAGACACCATCTAGGTACTAAAAAAACAATTGAAACTTGAAGAACTATGTCCTTACCCATTTGATATGGAAATATTACGTATACCATTTCCATCATCTTTCGAAATCTCAAAATTTGATAAATACAAAAGAAAAGGTGACCCCCGTGAACATGTCAAGGAATTTTACATGCAATGTCAGGAAGTTGTTTATAGTGAAATGTATATTTTATGATTATTCCATCAAATTTTAGGAGGATAGGCTTTAGACTATTTTCTCCATCTTCCCAAAGGTTCAATCACAACATTCAAAGACTTATTAGGAAAATTCGTCAAACATTTTTCCTTCAATTTAGACTTAGAAATAACCATGCTCGATCTCTTTAACAGTAGAGACAAAGTCCCAAAGTAAACTTCTTCCTCCATTTTAAAAGGATGGCAAGGAATCGCAAGAAGATTTCCCGCTCAATACCCGAAATATAGTTAGAATTTTTGTTCCAAATCTCAATGCCGAATTATCATTCCACATGCAAATGCATTGTCTAAGTAATTTCAAAGAAGTCATTGAAAATGGAACACATATAGAAAAATCCCTCATTTCTAAGGGCTTACTTAAAACACCCTTTAGGGACCAACCTCATAGAGACACCCCTCAGAAACTAGGAAAATCCAAATTCTTTAACCGAAACCAAAATATAGTCAATGATGGTGTTACGGATTATCACCATATATGAAGCGTTCAAAACAATCCAATCAACACATTTAAATCCAAAAACCAATCATAATCCCTAGAAAAGAAGCTCCTTCTCGGGACAGGTAAAGACAATTCACTCCTCTTGGAGAAAGCCTATCTAGTGTCTTTCATCACTTGGAAAATGCCAACATGATTACGTATCCCATCGTCAAACCCTTCAAGAAGGACAACCCAAACTAAATTGGTATAAGGACAATGAATATTGTGATTACCATCACATAAAAGGGCACTCTATAGATCGATGCATGCAACTCCACCATTATGTCCAAGACTTGATCGAATGCAGAGACATAGAAGTTGAAAATACTTCTGAGACAAAAACACCCAACGAAAAACTTAACATGTTCAAAACCCCTTCCCTAACCATGATGATAATTCAAAGGATAAGGGCCAATCATCAAGCAACGTTGAGTATGACTCAGTCATCTCGACCATAGACTATGACCAAAACTTAGTGGCAACTATAAATATCAGAACTGATTGTGTAATCACCACTAGATAGAAAAAAAATGTGGGTCCCTACGATAAAAAAATCTACTACTTCGTCTCCCACACCACCTCCTAATCCACCATCTAATTCCACCACCAATTCCACTCCACAACCTCGCTCCATCATTTAATATTTTCAAATAATTGGAGAAGACTATAACACAAATTTTCATCATGGAATTACTTAATTATTCTCCCATGATACAATGCATCCTTATGCAAACATTGAATAACGCTCGTTTCCCCAAGGACATCAATTCACAAAAATTATAGGATTTAATCACACATCTTATGGTACCTAATACTATTTTATCTTGTTGTCCCACTAAACTTCTTAATCCCAACATCACTAATAATAATTATTTATACGTCGAGGGTTATATAACTCATCGTAAGATCAAGCATGTATTAATCAAAAATGGATCCGCATTGAATATTTTTTCCATGAAACTCTTACGTTGCCTAGGTTACACCAAAAATGATCTAAAAACAACATCATAACCATTTGTGGGTATAATAATAGTGAAATAAATTATGAAGGCACAATCACGTTACCTCTTCAAGTTGGACCCATCACCTTAGAAACGATATGTCATGTGTTGGACGTAGAAGTTACATATAACATTCTCGTCGGCCGACCATGGATTTATGCCATGAAATCCATCCCATTAATGTTCCACCAATGTATTAAATTTTCTCATTTGGACAAGTAATTTACGCTGCTGTGGACCCTAAATCCTTTGAGTTTTTAGATTCCTGATGGACGGTATATACATGATCACTATTTTCCATCAACAGATAAGTACACTCAACCTTGCGTAATCCATAACAAAACACGCATTGATCTAGATACACTCCCTAAATATGATCTGAAACCATCACCTTCTAACCAAACCACATTTTCCAATCCATTGTCTTCGCTAATCAATAATCTTCAACTGCACCTCCTCCCACTAATCAATCATCTTATTCCACTAATGAAGCTTCTTCTTCCAAAAATAATTACTCTTCCACCACACCATCTTCTTCCTCACCTAGTCAACCTTCTTCATCCAACCATACCTCTTCTATTAAGATACATTCTCCCTTGATTAACCAAACTTCATCCTCTAATCCACCCCCTCTTCTTATAACCCATTTTATTCATCTTTCATAACTACCAAACTGACTTCCCGCCACGTGAGGTACCTACTGGTCCCCCATCCCACACATTCAAAATTATTGACAAAGGATGCGATGAATATCAATTTCAAAAGGTGGAAGACTTATTTTATGTCAAAAAATCCCCACACAAATATGGAAAACCCAACACTATGCATTCGACAATCCACCCCACTTACCAATTGGAACAATCAGTTTAGAAAATTTTGGTGATCTTGATAATGAACATATTCAAGTTCTTCAAGATATTGGTTATATAATGATGACTTTTGTCCTTGTTATGATTCCCCTAAATTTACCAAATCCCATCGAATACTTAAAACATGTGATGGAAGGGTAAAGGACTCGGTACAAATGAACAAGGTCATTTAGACCCAATCAATTACACACAATATCACGTAAACATGACCCGGGTTTCAAGGTATTCGATGTTACTCCCGTATTAATTTCTAATGATAACGACAACACTAGCTCTGATAGTGACATTATGTCTACACATAGCCTTTTCAAAGACCTCATCTGAAACACATCTTTACTTTGAACATTTATCCATTAACATCATCAATTTTGAGCTTATGCATCTAACTCTCATAGATTATGGCCAATCACATCATGTGGCCATGGACATGTTCCAAAATGATGAAGCCATCAAATAATTCCTTGGAACTCATGATCAAATCCCTACTTCTAACCATAGAAAAGGATTTGAAATCAATCTAGATGAATCAACCTATTTTGGTGAAGAAATAGAATATTCGGATCCTTTACCTTTAGAAAATTTGGATCAGAAGCACAAATAGAAAATTTCCCATAGTCAAAATCTCATCGCCACCCTATCAAACACACATGTCAATAAAAAGTATCAAAATCACACACAAAAATATTTTACCAACTCACCCAAATCACCCGACACCAATGACTTACATCAACCATTAGCATCATTTTTCGAAAAGGATACATCTAAAATGCTTGTAGAAGAAACTAAAGACATAAACATTGGATTCTTTGAATAGCTAAAAATTTTACAATTTGGCATTAGTCTGTATGACCAAGAATTCATAGAATTCACAACACTCCTTATTTCAATTCCAAGATATCTTTGCATGGACCTATAAGGACATACCAAGCCTAGATCCATATCTTGTAGTACACCACCTTGTGGTGCATCCGGATGTGAATCCTGTGAAACAAAAACTACGCAAAATGCATCCCCAAGTAGCATTTTTTGTCAAAGCCAAACTCGAGAAATTCTTGGAAGCTAACTTTATCCAACCTATTGATTATTCGGCATGGATATCTAATATAGTTCCCATAGCCAAGAAAACCCTCGGCATCAGGATATGCACAGACTTTGAGACATCAACAAGGCTTGTCCCAAGGATGAATTTCCCTTAATAAACATAGACATGATTGTCAATTCTACGACATGCCATGAAATGCTCTCCTTAATGGATGAATTTTCTGGTTATAATCAAATACGTTTTGTTGAAGGGGATCAACATAAAATGGCATTTACTACACCATGGGGCACCATCTGTTATAAGGTCATGCCTTCCACTTGAAAATGCCAATGCCACCTATCAACAAGAAATGACAATCAACCTTCATGATATGTTACATGATATTATGGAAGATTATGTCAATTGGATCATTCTATTGAGTGACCATGTGGACATCTTCAACTTGATAAAAAATATTTGTACAATCGCTTTGACCATTGTTTGTTGGAATATGTTTGTTTGTACTTGTTTTCCTGTTAAATGAGCTTGTTTCCTTCTCATATTGCATTGCATTTTGTATGTTACATGGAATTGGTATTTTCAACAATGGACAATTGTTCAGTAGTATGGCTTTTCATGTTATTCTACTTTTTTCATATGCTTATATTTTTTTAATAAGGGCCAATGACTTAGATATTTGGTAATATGATGACAATACAGCTTATTTCAATGCAAAGGATGAAAGCTAGTTCTTCTCTGCTGCCCCATATTTCTTCTACATCACCTCCTATCAATACTATTCTTCTACTTCACCCGAGGCATTCTTCTCCTCTCCTTTCTTCTATGCATTTTTAGCCTTTTTCGATTGTCGGTCATTTTCCTTCATCGCCTAATTATCCCCTTTCTCGTAAATTGCTGACATATCATCAATAATGCTCATCTTCTCTCCTATCATCATTAATTAATTACATTGCATTAATTAATTAAGCATTCTATTCAACAAATACCCAAATTAACAACCTTCGTTAATTAATCCTTCCTTCTATCTAAACTAAGTAATTATAATTAATTAATTAGCCCCTTTCATTAAACCAATAAATCATTATTTAGTTGATTTAATTCTCTTTTATAGTCTAAATCATGTTAATATTCCTCTAAAAATATTTTATAAGTTTGCACACCTATTAATTAATCACTTTGGTTAATTAATAAACCCCCTTTTCCACATGAGTCACTAAAGGACAAATTAAACTCTCTTAAAGTTAACTCTACCTTTTTAAACCCCCTTATCCACAACTAACTCAACATCTCTATTATCCCACATACAAAGGGATGTAGAGATTCCTCTATCCATTGGGCTATATAAAGAGCCCTCCTCCTACCTTTACACTTACACCTATTCCTTGAGAAACAAAAGTGAAGCATTTAGCAAATACACTATAACCATTTTGTCATCTTGGAGCATTCTTCATTGGAGAGGCTAGCTACTTTCATTTCTTGTATTCATCCATCCATGTTTTAAAGTCATATGAGGATATGTCAAATGGTCTTGTAGCCATGGATTGACAAGACTCCATTCTTGAAAACCTTGGGATTCAAACATACAATCAAACCTTTGATTGCTAAGGATCTAAGTAGGTTCATTTCATTTTTAGCATTCAATAGAGATAGAGATTAATAGATTAACATGTTAGTTTGAATATTTGTTCATGTTCTAATGCAAGGATGTTAGTAGATTAGTTTTTCTTAAGCTCTAAGCATGATGGTGCATTGAATTTGATTTAGTTTGGTTATAGGACTACTAGGTGTTAGTTCTAACTTTCTTAACTTTGCTAAATTAAACCATGCACACATTTGGCACGCCGCCTAGTGGTCAGACGGAACCTTATTTCCTTAACATTCTAGCTTGAATTCTATTATTTTTGGCTAACCTTTGATATACACATATGGAAAATAATGTTCAATTTACTAGGATTTTCTAGTATTGTATGTGTAGGTTCCCATTTAGAGCTATCATTCTAATGGTTGTTGTGAATTTTGAGCTAATTTACTAAAATTTGGGAGTGTTGTGAGTTTTTTGGTGTCTTTGGACATATTTTAACTGCAGGAGGGGTGTCGGTGCACTAAACCTGGCATAGACACATAAAACTAGCGCAGCACACTAACCCCGACATAGGCACATCTCGTGGCCAGCACAACACTCTAGTTTTGTATCTCTATTTACCTACTGGCACATAAAACCTATGAGGCTAGTGTACATAACCTAACCCTAGCACAAGAACCCTCGGGTGGCACAAGAACACTATCGAGTGTTGTACCTTTATTTGGCTACCCTGGCGTACATACCCTAACCCTGGCATAGACACCTCTCGGGTGGCGCAGACACATTGTCAGTGTTTTATACCTCTGTTTGGCTACCCCATCACACATACCCTAACCCTGGTGAAGACACCTCTTGGGTGGCGCAGGTGCACTGTGAACCTAAATAACATAGAGGGGCATAGCCTCCCTAACCCACATGCACATGCCTAAAATGGTGTGCGGTGCTTCAGATTGGATTGGCCTGCACATTCTATTTTCTCAAATCTTTTATGTTAAAGTGCTAACTTCTTTGCATGTTTTATCTAATTAATGCCTATTTTTGTAGGGTATGTTTACATGATTTTTCTAGACTAGATAGACTTTGCATGCTTTCTTATAAGAGTAAGGTCGCATATGCTCTTCCCTCGCATCCTTTGGGGTGATCTTGGGAATCAGAAATGATTCTTAGGTCTTTTTACACTTTGAAAATGTTGAGAATGTCCTAATTAAGTAGAAATGAGTTAAATTGGTGTGTTTGAATTAATTTGTTTTCCATTTGGTAAATTATTGGATCTAAAAAACGTCACGTATGCTCTTCTCTTGTGTCCTTGGATGATCTTGAGAATCATAAATGATTTTATTCTATTTATGGAAAATCACTAACCCGTTGTGTCAAAGAAATGTGGAGCCGCGATACAATTTCTATAACCAAAAACACACAAGATAAAAAGAACACTACATTCAAAACACCGTATTTGCTGGTTTGGATGTCAAGGAAAGGTGGAGTCAAAAAGAAATAAAACTACTAATAATAGTTTCTACAGTTGTCCATATGGCAACCCCAATGATAGGTGTAGGTTTCCCAAAAAAGTTGTTCAAGCAAAACACAAAAATTAAACAATCTAAAAATAACACCACGACCATTCAAAAACATTGTATTTGCGGGAAGGTTTGGATAAGAGGTGAAACGTCCCATCCACTTAAAACTAGGACATACCCCTTTGGCATAAGCCTTAAGATACAACAATGGGGGTGGTCCTAGGAACCCCAAAGTAGTCCACACAAGAAGGAACCTTGTGGATGAAATGGGAAGTTCTCTGCACAACCTACTTGACTAGTTGGTCTTTGTGAGTTAGCATTACTACGGTTGTCCGTATGGTGACATGGTTAACATATCTGATAGTACATGTAGATACACTATTTTATACTTTTCAAGGAGGGTAAAGTAAAGCTAATTATCTTACAACACACCTACTAGCCACAAACCTGAGATACTCCAAAATTAGTCATTGCGACTTTTTGGGTAAATCAAGCTTGCTTAAGACAACTTTGTAACACCTAGTTGAGAGAGCCACCTAGGAAGATATCTTTAGCTACCAGAGCCCACTTTGACCATTTCAGGGCTCAAAAATAGTTTTGAGTTGTGAGTCATCATTCGTCACAAAACATGGGAAGCATTAGTTTTGCTTAGTTTTTCACTTTCCTTAAGGTGAGAGTGAAACTGTGGAATTTTATTTTAACCCCACTTTAAAGCCAACATATTTCACTTGCCATTTGCACTTTGTTGATCAAGAAACAATCCCACCTCAAATGATCTAATTGAGAAGCGACCACTTTTTGATGATATTTTAACACATGGACATGTTACCTCCAACATGGGAAAAAATAATGTAGTGGGATATAGAATACCTTTCATTAAAGTACCACGTAAACGAATTTGAACATGTGTTGAATCACCTCACATTATTAAGAAGAAGAGGAACATTTTTAGAAAAAGTCACTATTCATGTTTGAAAAAATTAAGCCTTAGTCAACATTCTTTAACTTCTCATACTTGGAAATAAACAAACATTTCATCAAGAAGACAAACCCAGTGAAAATCAAGGAGAAGATAGTATGAAGCATCATCATGTATATTCCCCGCTTGCAAATACTTGTAAGTTAAACATCTAAAGTGTGTGGAGATGTATTCAGCATCATATCAGCCTTTGTGAGATATGTCTTGAATCCACATCATGAAATCATCATCATAGTTAGGCTTGGTTCGTCATCTTGAACTTCCTCGGAAAGTTTATTTGTTTATATCATATCACTACATTGTTGTGGAAACTCACAATTGTAACTAACATATTTTGGGATATAGGTATTAATTGAATTTGGGCTTACTCATACAATATAGAAAGTGTATACCTTGTTATTTGTGGTAAACAATGTCCTAATGAATTTTTTCGCTTTAAAGGTTATGCCTTGTTCATGTCTTTGAACTCGACATAAGTAAGGACATCTTATTAATTATCTTTTGACACCGAATACCTTTTTGAAACAAACCTAGGAAGTACTTCATTTGATTGATAGGTTTGTTACCAAACATTGCATGTCACTATTGACTTATCATGTTGTCACATTGGTACTTTAGCATTTATACTCATTCATATTATTGACTTTATTTTTACATTTCACATATGTTAGATAAAATCATTGAACACATTCAAAATACCTTAGTGAATGGGAATTTACAAAGAACATCATGGCTCCTAAAACACTATTAGGATTGAGGAGAGTCAAACATTAGAAACACAAATTAGCGTAACCAAGAAGGAAAATAATCAGAAATGATCAAACCATTTTATTCACTCCATGATCTTGAACCTTTTTATCGGATGTGGAAAAGATGTAGAAGAAATGATAGATCAGCAGTGGTAACGAGTTGGAACCTCATGATTAACCCTCTAAACAATTTGACTTCCTACCTTGTTAAATGAATTCAACTTTTTAGGAACAAGGATAGGGTGTTTCATGAGTTGTAGAATTGGGAGCTAAAATTCTATTGAACACAAGGACAATCAAAACCACCTACAATGATGATGATAATGATCATAAGGAGCTTTAGCTCTTATCAACAAATCAAATGATATTTTAACACATGGACATGCTTCTACCTCCAATGCAAGAAATGATAATGTAGTGGGTATATTTAAGTATAGATTTCATAAAAACTAAAATAGGTGTCAAAATCGAACATGATTATGTTGAATACAACCACATTGAAATTAGTTAAGAAGAGGGACATAACAAAGAAGACCTTAGTCAACAATTATCCATTAACTTCTCATGTACAACAAAAAGAAACAAACAAGAATACCCATGGAAGACAAACCCACTAAATTCAAACATGTGAAGTTTCATGTCCTAGACAAGGAAATACAATATGGAGAATCATCATGGATTATGCCATGCTTCGCTCCAAAGAACAATTACTCATCAAGAAATGCAAAACATGAGGGCAACACTTACAAGCCTACAAGGAGATCACTATGAGAAATAGAATAAAATATCAATATGAAGAGCTATGTCCCTATCCATTTGACAAAAGTATGACACTGTCAACCTCTTTTGATAAAGTTTGACATGCCAAAATTCAAAAATACGGAGGAAGGCTCATCTTACGAGACCATGTAAAATATTTTTATATGGCATGCCAAGAAGTGGTCTACACACAATGACATTTTAACTCATGGGAGAATCTTTCTAGAAAGAGTCTGGAGGGGCAAAAACCCTTAGAATTTTACTCACTTACCTCAAAGGTCTAACTATACATGGCACATGGCCTAGAGATGAAGATTTGTACAACATTTTTACTTGATAATATAGATAGTGACATAATTGTAGAAGACCTATTTGGGTCTAAAGAACGTCCCAACAAAACATTTTCTAGCTCCCGACAATTATGGAGAAGGATAGCCATTTTCTTCCCCTATACATTGGGAAAAGAACTAGATTGTGAGTATCTTTGTGCCCAATCTAAATCCAGACATCACTTTCCACCTTCAAATGCATTGTTTTCACACTTTCGAGGAGGTTATTGAGAAGGGAATTCAAATAGAGAAAGCCCTTATTTCCAAAGGAACTCTTAAATCACACTCTAAATATAATCAAAGTGTTAAAACTATGGAAAAGTAGAAAATATTCAACAAAAAGAAAAACATGGTGGGAGATGGAATCACGATTCCAAACATGCAACGGTTCAAACCTAAAATTCAACCTTTTAAACTAATCAAAGGACCTATTCAACCACCACCTAAACGTAGAGTGTTCACTCCTCTTAACGAACCTTTTTCAATCATATGAAACAATTGGATGCAACTCACATGGTGACTTATCCCATGGGACACACCCCTTGATGAGATCACAAAAGCCATCATGGTACAAAGAGCATGACTATTGTGAAATTACATCGTTTAAAGGACACAAAAAAAAAAATGTCTACAACCTCGAAAAATTACATCCAAGCCTCATCATTGATGATAATAAAAGTGACCTCATTAATGATAAAAAATCAAAGGACAATAAAAGTGACCAAGCCAAGGATGAAAATCTCATGGAGACATCCTTGGACAAAGATCTCAACCTTCCTCCCAATCCTACGCATATGGAGCATTTGTCAAAAGTTATCGTAGAAGAGACTATTGATGTAAACATTGGCATAGAAGATGACCCAAAAATAGTCAAGTTGGGAGCTTTGCTCTCATAGCACGGGAACAAAAACATTCACCATGCTGCTGTGGGAATTTATAGATGTGTTCGCATGGTCCTATAAGGATATGCCAGGCTTGGACACAACCTTGGTAGTAAAAACTTATTTGTACACAAAGACACCAAGCCCATCAAGAAAAAGCAAAGAAAGATGCACCTGAGGGTGGCTCTCCTAGTTAAGGAAGAGTTAGAAAGGTTTCTCATGGCCAAATTCATTCGACCCATTGATTAATGCAAATGGATATCAAACATCATCCTTGTATAGAAGAAACCTATTGGGATCATAATCTGTACCAATTTTAGAGACATAAATAAGGCATGCCCAAAGGATGATTTTTTGTTGCCTAACATCGATATGATTTTTCATTCAACAACAGGATATGAAATGCTATCTCTTATGGATGGATTTTTAGGCTACAATCAGATCAAGATAGTGATGAAGATCAACACAAGAATACCTTCACAACTCCTGGGGTACTTTTTTTATGGAGTAATGTCCATTTGGCCTTTAAAATGTAGGAGCTACCTATCAAAGGGAAATGATGGTGATTTTTCATGATATGATCCATGATATCATGGAAGAATATATGGATGATATCCTTAGGAAATTAAGATGAGAGAATATCACCCTCCTATTTTGTAGTGTATATTCAAATGCCTGTGAGAGTACAAGGTCTGTTTAAACACAAAGAAATATTTCTTTGGCATGCTATCAAGTAAGTTTCTTGGTTTCATTGTATCACGAAGAGGGATTGAGGTAGACCCTTCTAAAGTCACTGTTATTACTAAAATGCCTCCTCCCAAAAACATTAAACAATTGCGTAGACTTGTAGGGAAAGATACGGGTTATTCATTGTTTCATCTCTCAACTTGCCGATAAATGTCATTCGTTCACTCAATTACTTAAGAAGGATGTTTCATTTATCTTGGGACTATAGCAATAAGAGGCTTTCACCCTACTTAAGAAATACTTTTCCAATCCACCCGTCCTCATGCCCCCAACACTTCGTGAGCCACTCCTATATATATTTTAGCTACTCAATTTTCTATTGGTGCACGTTGGTCACCCAGTATGACCTTGGCCACAAAGAAAAAGTAGTATACTATCTCAGTCGTACTCTCATCTCTTATGAGCTGAACTATCCTCAAATCAAAAAATCTTGTTTGGTTGTAGTTTTTACCTTTAAAAAAACTTCGCCATTACCTCTTAAATACTAAAACTAAGCTTATATCAAAATTTGACTTGCTCAAATACCTACTGTCTAAACCCACCCTCACCGGTAGAATGGCTAATTGGATAATTCTACTGAGTGAGTTTCACATCACGTTTGTGCACCAAAAGTTAGTCAAGGGATAGGTACTTGTTGATTAGTTAGCAGAAGCACCTTTACAAGGAACAGAACCTGTGAATTTGGATTTACTAGATTCTTCATTATTATATATTGAGGAATCCATCATGTGGCAAGTACACTTTGATGGATCTTTTACCTTTCATGGTTCAGGGGTAGGTGTGGTACTAATTACTCTTTCTGGTGACCCCATACCTCAAGCCTTTCACCTTGGTTTTCCTTGCATAAATAATATTATAGAGTATGAGGAGCTCATTGTTGGGATGAAACTCACAATCAAATGGGACATTCAGCATGTTAAGATCGTTGGTGACTCACAATTAATCATCAAGGATGAGAAACTCATCCCTTACAAAAATCTAGTTGAAACTTTGAAAGAGTATTTTGTGCATATCAAATTTAAACAGATTCTAAGAGCATCAAACAAATCTACAGATGTTATGGCAACTATATGTTCTATGTTGTGACATTCCACAGAAAGTAATGATATGCCTTTCTTTTTTGAAAATCTACACCAACCTGCACATGACATGCTAGAATCATGTTTAGCTTGTGATGTTGTTGGTCCTGATTCCCCATGGTATGAGCCCATCTTCACTTACCTTAAAGACAACATGTTCCCTCTTGACATCTCTTGTGTCAAAAAAACAAATCCTTATACGCCATACTACACCCTCTTAGGAGGTATGCTCTATCATCGTGGCTATGATGGGAATCTGTTATGTTGTCTCGATACAACAAAGTCAGTCCCAGTGATTAAGGAGGTCCATGAAGGGGTATGTGGGGCCTAAAAAAATAGGATGGTTCTGACCAAGAAATTATTGAGAGTGGGATACTATTGGCCTACCATGGAAACTAACTACTGCAACTATGTGAAGAAGTGTGTACTCTATCAAAAGTATGGAAATTTCATCCATGCCCCGTCACAGCCATTGCAACCCATCACAACCCCATGGCCATTTTCCAAATGGGGACTTGATTTAATAGGGAAGCTTACCCCTACTTCATCTGATGGCCACACCCACATCATTACAGCTACTGAATATTTTACCAAGTGGGTGGAGGTTGTCCCTTTGACCTATGTAATGGGTGCTCATATCTCAAAGTTCATCATGAATCATATTATTTTCTAGTATGGCATTCCTACAGCCATAGTTACTGACAATGGAAAATCATTCAAGAACAAGACCGTGAAAGATCTCTGTCATCGGTTTCAAATAAGATTAAAGTGGTCTACACCGTATTACCCCCAAGGTAATGGACAGGTCGAGGCCAATAACAAGAATTTGGTTTAAATTATGGAAAATATGGTAAGTAAGATAGGTCGCAACTGGCATTTACAAATTCACCCAGATATTTGGGCTTACATGACCTCTATTCACACTCCTACTGTGCGACACCATATTCCCTGGTATTTGGAATGAAATCTATCATCCCATTACAAATTAATCTTCCTTCCCTACGAATCTCTCTTAGGGATTATCTCAATAAGTATGAGGATTATAGAGTGGCTAGAATGGCAGAGTTGGAACTCCTAGATGAGAAGTGCATCCGCATCCTAAATCATCTTAAAGTGTATCAGAACAAAGTTTCTCACATTTACAACAAAAGAATCATACCTCATTAGTTTGAGGTTGGTGATTTGGTCATGAAGGAAAATTAGTTCACATAAGGGCGGAAAGAGAGAAGAAAGGAAATTTTGAACCGCATTGGTTATGACCTTATGTCATCGTATATCAAGTATGGCACGGAGAGCATACAAACATTCCCACCCAATGGTGATGAACTCCATGAACCCATGAATGCCATGCACCTTAAGCGGTTCTATGCTTGAACATGGCATGGAAAATTAGAAAAGAAAACCAAAAATAGGGTAAAAATGATCAAAATAATAAAAAATAAAAATAAAATAATAAAAAAAAAAAAGAGAAAAAGAGAAAATAGGTCATCCATAAGTGAAAACCACGCAATTGTGGCATTTTTGACAAGTCCTTTGGTGAAAACCATTTTTGGCACTTGGGAGGATTGTTATTCACAAGCATCTTGCATCTCGAGGATACTTTTACTTAGCCTAGGGCTAGTTCCACATCTACATCCGAGATTCCCTGTGAGCCTAATCTTGTAAAGCCTTGATTGGATATTTTTTCCTATTGTTATTCAGTGAAGGGATGGTCTTTGTCTATTCATCATCTGACGCTTGGGGTACTTTTGTGACTTCTCCTTCTTGTTTATAAATGTGGCACTTTCTCTTATATATTCCCATCTAACGCTGGGGTATCCATGATTTTTGGTTACATGTGCATAGCTTTGGGGTATGTTAGAAAAATACAAAAACATTCAAAAATATGTAGAAAATAAAAAAATAGAAAATTGTTTCACAAAACTCTAAACATTAGAAAATTATTTCACAAAAATAAAAACAATAGAAAATTGTTTCACAAAAATTAAAAAAATAGAAAATTGTTTTCACAAAACAATCTTACAAAAACATTCACTTTAGTTTACTTCCTTTATCTTGTTTCTTGTTTTTCTTGTTTACTTGTATAGTTGCTTCATGATTGTACATTTGTATAGTTTGTTGGTTAGACATATTTTGTTGAGGATTCATCTTTTCTTTCTTGGATTAGATCTATTCTTACTTGTGCATATTAAAGTGTGTTTTTACATGCTAGTGTATAATAGTATATTGTTGTGTTGATTCATTGTGTTCTTTGTTAGCATTTTATTGTGTTTTCTTGTTGCATGTGCATCATTTTGTTATCACATCATCATATTTCCATCAATATCATCACATCTAACATCATCTATACATCATATAAATAAAAATCTAAGTATACATCATACATGAATGCTAAGATAATCATCACATATCGTATCATCAAATGGGGGCAAGAGGGATCGCAAATATCAAAATCTATCCCCCCCACATCAATATCATCATATCATCTCATCCACTAAATCTAGCACATCACATGAGCAATACATTTTGATATCATCTGCAGATCTATCATCTAAAAATCAAAGCACATGCGATACATCAAAAATCAGGATACATATAAATGTGAAATCAAATCAGCTAACATCATTACACATCCATATATCCATGTAATCAATCAAACCAAAAATAATATCCATCATCTCATAACACATGTGTCATGTCAAAAATGTCCATATATATATATGTGTGGTATGTCTATCTCAACAAATATATACATCATAAATACATCAAAAATGCCTTCATCTGAGGCATACATCAAAAGTGTTATACATCGATCAAAGAATGCTACTGCCTTCATCAGAGGCATATATCAAAGAATGTCGTACATAAAAAATGTTGTACATCGAGCACAAGATGCTCATATCCTTCTTCAAGAGGAAAATATATTAATACACTGATCAATCAGGGATGACTGGAGCCCTCGGATGGGCTGGCTGGTATGTCCCATGGAGGACCATAGGCTATGAGATGGGTGGCTCTACGCAGATGCCCTCATGGATGCTCCACTAAGGCCTGAGGCCTCTCTTAACCTCATCACTCTACTCGAACTACTAACTATATATGAAGGTGCCCACCACTTAGCCAGAATGGATCATCCTCATATTACAAGGATCGGTAATACGAGGCTCTTCCCTCTACTATCACCAAATATCTATGGATGTGGGTCATCATTATAGTGCCATTTGTGCATCGGAAGGATGTTATCTCTCGATGATAGTCGATAAACCTTGGCTCGACCCACAACCCGCTCTTCCTTAGTCGATCTCTCTCCAAAGATCACGATGTAGTTGAGCTCTACATCTATAGCAAACATGTTGGGTCATCTAGGGGCCATCTACCATATCTCTGAAAAAGTGTATAGATCCATCTCCTGTGTATTTTTGGGTGAACAAATACATCTCTATTCATCACGGCCAAAATACGGGATGGACCTGATCCCTCTCTGCTATAACCTATTGCATTGGTGTTGTAGGGTGGCTATCTATACCATCGGCTACACCACAGGCTGTCAGATCCATGTCATCCTATACTTGTCTAGAGGCTATCCCGATCTTGTAATATAATCCTGGGAACCTGTGCATGTGCATGTACTGGTCCCTACTACCTCTCCCCCTACAACTTTTTTACACCCTACCCATCATGTGGCTTCCCATCAAATGGATCATCTACGTCACGGGTTCCTACATCCTCCCCCTCATCACCATTGTAAGGGATCTCTGGTAGTGGCCGAGTTCCTGCTGCCCATGCCTCTCGGAATATTCAAACACCGAGGTAAAACAATGGCATACCAATCCATGTAGTCATCCATAGTACCCGGGTCTCTAATATGTCGGGCTGGGTCCCATGCCTATGGTACCACATGTAAAAAATAGCCCTGGCTCGAGCCACCTGTATGCATGGCCCCATAGTCTGCCTCTCTACATCTCGGTGGGCATACCACAAATCTAGCTATGAACCCCCGCACCTCCCGCCCATCTATCGCCGACATCATTCTACTATGTATAACTCCATGATGTAGCTGCGGCTACCAAGAAGAAAGTACTCCATCGCATGTAAAAACTAAGCTCTATTCCATCCTCGGGCCATTATATATTCCTATAAGGCCTCCATATGATATCTCTATCTAGTAGCTCGTCAAACTCTCATCGATAATGATACACGTTGCTTCCTAGGTTCCCTCATACATCATCACCTACAAAAACCTAGGACATGTATGTCAGCTCCTCCAGGGCTCGGGCATGCAATGCACCTACAAGGTACCCAATGGATATATGATCCCAAGACCAAATCTGTAGTAGGGAGGTTGGCCCCACCATCTTCTAATGGTGGTAGGTAATCAATGTATATCCCATTATAGATTTTCCAAGATCCATTAGCCCTAGCTTTGTTCACTCACCAATTGAATACTCCATGTACCAACATCATCAAACCCATCGAAAAGGATGTCCCTGTCTTATCAGTGAGAAAAAACCCACTGATAAGTTCCATCATGTAAAGTGGCCCCCAGTGTAATGTCAGATCAAATATACATTATGCAATGAAACTGTCATGCCATCATGGGGTATCTCATCATGGTCAAATAGGTCACTAATTGCCGCTGACCCTGATCCGCCCAAGGTCACTTGTATGTACTCGATCATCGAGCCTATAATAGGTACATGGAGGATCCACCATACGTCCTCCAAGGTAACTATCATCTCTCCTGTCGGGAGCCTAAAGCATTGGCTCTCATTTTTCCACCGCTCAATCACAGTAGACCATGATCTAGTGTGATGGAAGGCATACGAGCATCCGGGTCGAGGCCCACCACCTCCAATAGTATGGCCATCACACGCCGATCTCTCATTAGGCATGATGCTCCCCCTAGCTAGCTGCTATGTAGGTGTGTCACTCTCGTGTTTGTAACATGGGAAACCATCTCGTAAAAAAAAATCATTTTTATGTCACTACTAATATTTCTTCTAAGTCCTGCCTATCATTCTTTAAGATTCATCTAAAAATCTTAATTTTCTTCTAAGTGTCATCCTTTTTGGCATTTTTCTCTCTCATTCATCTATTCTACTCCATATGCCGTGCACCCTTTAGGGCATGTGTGCACCCTATGGTGTGTGTGCACTCCTTTTTACATGCACGTGCACGCATCCACCTATGGATGGTTCATTCTTTGTGTGCCTGTGTGCATGCATGCATGTGTGTATAGTGTGTGTGTGTGTGTGCTATCATTTTGGTTCATGCACATGTACACATGTTTGTGTGTGTGCATTATCATGTGGGCATACATGCACATGTATGTCTCATTAGTGTATGCACATGCGTGTGCGCATATGCTTAGAAGGGCACATGCCATCATTTGGGTGCACTGCCCCGTGCGTACACCTGCTGCACTACCCTAATCTAACCCATATTCTAGCATTAATTAAGGGCATTAATTGCAAAAATTGACAAAGAGGGTTAGGCTACTCACAAAGATGCCATCATGGCATGGTCATACCCCCAAACTGTGTCTCGTTGTCTCAAGGAAGTCTTCATGCTCTCACCATCATCCTCATCACTATTAGGGTCTCGTGGTAAAAATTTGGTAGTGGTTGGTAAAAAATGAATTTGTCGCAGTGATTTACCCCGGGGTGGGGTATATCAAGCCATTTTTCATCGGCCATGATGCCTGGAGGCTTGTTTTGACCATTGTTTTCTCTTCTATTCACCGTCAATAATTATTTTAATTAAATAATTATTTTTCTTTCATTTTTCATTGTGTTGGGGCATTTTTTCCATCTATTACCCTTTTCTTCTCACTAGGAAATTTTTATTGCTCTTAGGTGATATTTTTCTTCTTATCCACACTCTATCAAATAATTATTTTTATTAAATAATTATTTTATTAATTTTTCTATTTGTGGGGACATTCTTTGTCGCCTACTTATTCTTTCTTCCCCTTTGGGCATTTTTCTTGCATCTGGGTGATTCATACTAATTCTTCTACTTTCTTCTACGTGTCCCACATCCACAAATTTGGAAAATTTAAAAATCACAAAAAAATGTATATATCCATACAAAATCCAAAAACAATTTAAAATTTTCCAACAAAATCCTAAAAATTATAAAACCTACAAAAATAGGTAAACCTACTTATAAGAACTGAAACTTGTGTCTTGCGGATGGTATTCTTTCCCTATCCTTCTGGAAATTTTCACATCTTCATCGATCACAAGACTTGGCGGATCATCAAATTTACAACCATGTTTCAAAGCTATCTACTTGCTTTGTTAGTACTCTGGGGGCACATATAGTTTCCTAGTAATGTTTCGTAGTGCACTATGCTTTTTCATCGATCTAGTGTCCTTCATCATCTTCCCTGTGCATCCTTTGCTTGGGGCATCATTTTTTAACTCTTTTCATCAATCATGACCCTATGGACATCTTCAACTTGATAAAAAACATTTGTACAACCTATTGACCGTTGTTTGTTTGAATATGTGTGTGTACTTGTTTTCCATATTAAACGAGCTTGTTTCCTTCTCATATTGCATCAAATTTTGTATGTTACATGGGTGGGCATTTCAGCAATGGAAAATTGTTTCGTAGTATGGATTTTCATGTCATTCTACTTTTTTCATATGCTTTTATTTTTTTAATAAGGACCGATGACATAGATCTTTGGTAATATGATGAAAATACAATTGTTTTAATGCAAAGGATGAAATCTAGTTCTTCTCTCTACTCCCCATATTTCTTCTACATCACCCCTACTATCAATACTATTCTTCTACTTCACATGGGGCATTCTTCTCCTCTCCTTTCTTCTATCCATTTTTACATTTTTCTATTATTGATCATTTTCCTTCATCACCCCATCGACACTCGAGGGGGCATCTCTCACTTCTACTAATTTTTTCTACCCATTCAAAATTTTATCCATCTATTATCTTTGAAGTGGCATCGTTTACGACACCCAAAGAGGGGAAAATGTAGACACCTATAATTTATCCTAAACAATTTAAATACTTAAATTGTGCTAATTATCCCCTTTCCCACAAATTGGATGACATATCATCAATAGTGCTCATCTTCTCTCCTATCATCATTAATTAATTACATTGTGTTAATTAATTGAGTATTCTATTCAAAAATACCTAATTAATGGTCTTCCATTAATTAATCCTTCCTTCTATCTAGACTAAGTAATTATTATTAATTAATTAGCTTCCCCTTTCCTTAAGTCAATAAATCATTATTTAGTTGATTTAATTCCCTTCTATAGTCTAAATCATGCTAATATTCCTCTAAAAAGATTTTATAGGTTTGCACACCTATTAATTAATCACTTTTGTTAATTAATAAACCCCTTTTTCCACATGAGTCACTAAAGGACAAATTAAACTCTCTTAAAGTTAACTCAACCCTTTCTAAACCCCCCTTATCCACAACTAACTCAACATCTCTATTATCCCACATGCAAAGGGATGTAGAGATTCCTCTATCCATTGGGCTATATAAAGAGCCCTCCTCCTACCTTTACACTTACACCTATTCCTTGAGAAAGAAAAGTGAAGCATATAGTAAATACACTATAGCCATTTTGTCATCTTGGAGCATTCTTCATTGGAGAGTCTAGCTACTTTCATTTCTTACATTCATTCATCCAAGTTTTGAAGTCATATGGAGATATGTCAAATGGTCTTGTAGCCATGGATTGATAAGACTCCATTCTTGAAAACCTTGGGATTCAAACATACAATCAAACCTTTGATTGCTAAGGATCTAAGTAGGTTCATTTCATTTTTAGCATTCAATAGAGATAGAGATTAATAGATTAACATGTTAGTTTGAATATTTGTTCATGTTCTAATGTAAGGATGTTAGTAGATTAGTTTTGCTTAAGCTCTAAGCATGATGGTGCATTGAATTTAAGTTTTTATAGGACTACGAGGTATTAGTTCAAACTTTCTTAACTTTTCTAAATTAAACCATGCACACAAGGATGAATACCGAAAGTCATGGCTTCAAGAGCTTGAGCTTCTCGATGAAAAATGACTTAATGCCTTCAATCATATTCAAGTCTATCAAAACCAATGCAACGGAGTTATCATAAAAATTTAAGACCCAAAGAGTTTGATATTGGTGACCTCATTTTAAAAGAAAATCAAAAGAATACCACTAAAGAGTGAGAAAAACAAGGAAACATTAAGCCTAATTAGTTAGGACCCTATGTAATTACAGCCAAACTTGGCTCTAGAGCCTATAATTTGGCCATGAAGATGGTCGAGAACTTCATGAACCAATTAATGTAGTACATGTAAAGAAATTTTATCCTTAAGGAGTTCACTATTAGTGGAGACAACGACTTGTACATTATTCCTTTTGTCTAACTTATCTCTGAATAATTTAAAGTTATTCATTTCCATTGGCATATATTTTCATTATCAAAATCACATCTTCATATTTATCATCACGAGACAGTACTAATATAGATCCTATTGAGTTTGTGAGCATCATACTTCTTATAATATCTCTCATTTTCAGTCACTTTCACCTATGGTCATACCTAGAAGCTTCGATGGTAATATATTCCCTTCAAAGAAATTCTCTATTTCATAACAAAACTTTAAATTTATGTACCCAATTCATGTGATCATCCATCTCATTCTTTGGTGTTGAACCCTCACATCCTACTAGTCATGTGGGGTTTAAATTGGGGGCAAACGTTCCTTCCCAAATACAAATCACTATTGTAAAATTCCATCAATTCAATAAATTATGAATAACTCATTGTCACACCTTTCATCCTTCATAGTCTTTGGTGTTGAGCCCACACTTCTTACTGGTAGTGTGAGACTAGGAATGGAGGAAGGTGCCCTTACTCATCTATGTCTTGTCTTTGGTGATAAACTCTTGCCTCTTACTAGTGGCATGGGAAAATCATAGAGGGTCATTCACAAAAATATTGCTAAAACATTCAAAAAAATTCCAAACAAAAAAGGAATTTACTAGCCTATGTTTTGCCTTTAGTGATGAGCCCTTACTTCTTACTGGTAGCATGGGGCAAGGCATAGGGATTCATTTCAAGAATACAAAATCTTATCAATATGCAAAGTCTTAAAATTATACAATCCCTAAAGAAGTAATATAAATATATAAGTGAAGAGAGAACTATCCCTTCACCTCATATCTTACCAATCAACATGCCACATAAATGTCTAAGTCTAGCACTGACCCATAAAGTGAAATTAATTTTGAAAATGGTTCAGTGACCTTAAGAAGAATTGATTCATAATTTCCCAAAGGGATTATTATTAACACTTGTCTCTATATTCATCATCTACATCCTGTGTCCTTCTTGATTCTCGGTGATGAGCCCTCGCATCTTACTAGTTGCATGGAGTCAAGAATGGAGCTGAACTTATTTCCATCATATCATCACCAACATATCATACCAATGGAATGATAATTTTTGTGTTATTCAGAGCATAAGCTACCATGAGGAACATGGTACATATGGACAATATCCTGGTTTATCACCTCTCAAAATAAATTTACATTTTGGTCCATAAGTTATCAACACAAAATCTATAAAAATAGTACAAAATCAAAAATACCCAAAAACATTAGAAAATATCAAAATCTCCAAAAACAATAGAAAATCTTCAAAATTACAAAAACATTAGAAAATCTCCAAAATACAAAAACATTAGAAAATATCTAAAATACAAAAACATTTGAAAACTTTTCAAAATTCCAAAAACATCCACAAAATCAAAATAAAAATCTAAAAAATTGTAAACTCCACAAAATCACAAAAAAACTCTAAAATAATCAACACAATTCATCCTTTGAACTATTATCCCCAATGAATGATCCAATCACCTTATGACTATCAAATTCAAACCACTTCTCCTCGCGTGAATCCTTGCTTGGGGAAAATCTGGCTCTCATTGTTTCCTTGTTTGAGGAAAATGACCCAATCCTTTTTATGTCCTTGTACCCCTACTTGGGGGCACATCCGATCAATCCTCACTATGGAACATGTTAGGGACATGTTTATTGGTTCTTGTGTTGCATTATTAGTTACAAGTTATTAATTGCTTTCTTGTATCTTGATATATTACAGGGGGCATCTTGATTTTATGTATCCTGGTGTTCTCTCTAATATACTTATGTTATCTGATTGCATATCATACTAGGGCATCATACTTTCTTGATGGCCTCTATCTATGCTCTCTTCCACTTGCATATCATACTGGGGCATCAAACCTTTTTGATGGCCCCTGTCTATGTTATCACACATATTACAGTCTAGTCATCCTGATCTTTTATATCACGATGCATCATGTTATGTGCTATATTAAAATTAAGATTCTTTTCGTCATGTGAGTATCTTCCTACATGATCAAAATCTTACTTTGCACCCCATCCATTCACTTGTACTAATACATTCCCCAGTTTGGGAATCCTACTTGATCATCATTGTAGTTTGTGAATCCTACATGAAGATATTTTTTAGTACCATTCACTATCCAAAGCAACTCCTCATCCCCCACCATGGTCACCATGTATTTTATCCATTCATCCTTGCTCCTCATTTCTACTCATCCGCCACTTATCCCCATATTACCCTTCTCACCATTCTTTTCCTCTCTCACCCATTTGTATTCTTTCCTTTCACTATTTTTCTTCCCGCTTGACACTCTCTTAATAACTCCTTCTATATGGGACCCTGGTGAGGTATACCCTCTCCCTAAGATCTTCCTGTTGTAGAAGCTTTTCCACCATCTACCCTCTCATCAAACAACAATCACCACCACACACATCTTTCCACTCCACCTCTTATGATTCTCATTCTCGCATCATTACTCTCACCACGCGGCAATCCCAATTAAGGATTCCCCTCACACTCTCTCTCCCTCCACCGCATATATTCCTCCATCCCTTCATGTTACACTCCTTTCTTTCCTTTCTTCCTTGTTATCACCCCATCTCACCTCCTCTTCCACTGTCATACATCACTCACTCTTTTCTCATCCTTCCCCGGATCATTTTCTACCTGATCATCCTACTTACACAATCTCATAGTATGGAAAATTCACTTAAGGGATCCCCTTCAGTCCATTTTTCATACCCCATTCCCACCAACTCTATCATCATTCTTCTTATTCATCATCTTGACGATCCTACTTAACCATCCCTACCACATGGAAATATTACTTAAGATTCCCTCTTAAGGTTGATCTACCCTATGGCCTTCCCCAATTCCATCATATTTCCCCCATATTATTTCTCCCACCTCTCTTCATGATCATCTTCTTCAACCAACCATTTCACCCCGTACTCCAATACAATTTTGTCTTTCCTCCTTGGCTTATCATCCTGTTGGTTTGATGATCTTACTTAAGAGTCTCTCCTAAGGATGACTTGTCATCTTGAACTCTCCCATCACTCCACATTTTCTCTTTATTCCCCATCACCACATATTATTACCACCGTTATCACCATCCTTGCTAGGTAATTTTACTTAACCACTCACGCGGATGGTGATCTCACTTAAGAGCCCCTCTTAAGGATGATATATCTTTTTCCTTTCCCCATCACTACACATCCTCACCCTTCACTTTTTCTCGAAATTCCCCATATCACATCCTCTCGCCTCCTCTTCCATTCTCACAAAACCACTTGCTTGCCCAATTTTCATCTCCATCATCCCTCACTTGGTAATCTTACTTAACCACTTATGTCACATGACAAAGATATTGTAGAGGTCCTCCCTACGCTAAAATTTCATTCGAACTTCTCCCTCACCTTATTCTTTGTTCACTTTGTTGTTCACTTCTTCCACCTGGTCTCTCTTACCAACCACATTTTCCTCCTACCAAGTATCCTTTCTCCACCTATCATCTCACAATGTATGTCTACTATCTTCCACCTATAACCATATTCCTTTCTCCCATTTTTTTCCTTATCAATCCATCATCCTTCATAATATTTCTTCTCATTCTTTTCATTTCTTGTTTCTTCATCCTTGCCTCATTCGTCTTCATCCTCCGCATCCTCTCCTCACTTTCACCTTGTCACAACTCATCCATCATATTTTCTTTACTCTTTTCAGTTCATCTTCTCAAATTCTCCCACATATCTACAACCGCGCTTACTCATCATTGTTGTTAACATTCCTCTAACATTCTTTCATCATCATCTTCTATTCCCACGCTAATAATTGTTAGTGGACTTTCCCTAAAAATCATCAATCCTCATTCTATGTGGCCTCATTCACTCCCTTGGACCTTCTCCATTTTCCCTTCATTCCTTCCTTCCTTTGGGCCCACCACTCATTGTTAGTGGGCTTTCCCTAACATCCCTTTGTTGGCATTACCCTTTCCATTCCTCGTTTCCTTTCTCCCTTTCTTCATTTTTTCTCTCATCCTTCCCCACCACTCATTGTTAGTGGACTTTCCCTAACATCCCCTCACTAGAATTTCCTCTTCTATCCCCATTCTCTTTTCTCTCCCATCCTTTTCCCCCACTCCCACCCTTTCTTGTCGCTTCTTCCCTACCTCTCCATCTTCCCTTCGCCCTCTTCAATATCTTTACTATATTCATCATACATCCTTTTTCTATTTTCTCGTAATCCTCGTATCTTCATTTCATGCATCTCCACCTCTTTTCCAATCTATGCCATTCCTCCCCTCTTTTTTCTCTTTACATTCTTTATACTGCTCACTCTACACTTATTATCCCCATTCTATATTCCTTCTTTCTACATCATTTTCTTTGTTATCCTCTTCTCTCTCCCACCCTTTTTCTTATTTCACTTCCTCTGTATCATCTTCTTCCCTCACATTTTCTCCTTGCTTCCCCATCAAAAAACCCATCTCTTCAGCATTGTCCCATATTTTTTATCATCCCACCCTCCACATGCATCTCCATGTGGTTTGTTCCATATTATTTTCCTTGGTCTTCCTCACGAGGACCCGGTTCCTTCAATCTTCTCCCTATATTCACTTTGTCCTCCTTTCCTCCCCCATAATTTTCACGTTTCTTCTGACCACCCCTCCTTTTCTCTACCACCCCTACCTTTTCATTTATTTTGTACCTGTTTCTCTTCTTTTCTCTAATCTTTTTCACACTTTCCTAGTCCCTCATAGTTTCTTTATTTTCTCCATTCTACCTCTTCTTTCATCTTCTTTCAATTTTTCATCGATTTTACCCCCTACTCCCACCTCATCTTCTCCTTATTTATCTTTCCCCATTCCCCATACCCTTGTCTTCTCCATCTTCTACTTCTATCGTTTCTTGCTTTTCTCAGCTCTATCATTTCTTTTGCTTTTCCGCATTCCTCTTTATTGTCTCTATTGCTTCCTTCATATGGCACATCTCTCTATTTCATAAATTCACACTCTGCTCTATCATTTTCTTGTCTTATTCTTGTTTTTCCTTCATGATTCTATTCTTCCCATATCATCCTCTCTCTTATTCTCTTCTACTTCTTTCATTCTTTTTTCCCTCCTCTATCTCCATAACCCTTAACATTTCTTTCTCTTCTTATAATCAACCACCAATCTTGTACATTCCCTTTTCTCTTTCCTATTGCCTCATTCCACACACCCTCACACCTAGCATTCAAGGCTGATTGAATCTTTTCTCCATTTGCGTCGTGTAGTCATTCCATTATCTTACACCCCATTATCGGCCTCCTCTCTGCAGAATTAATCTCTCCTATTTTCAAGAGCTCTATCATATATTCCATCCTCGTCAACCCTCTCTAGGGGGCATCATCACATCTGTCCATAATCACATCTTCTCATGACATTTTTTTCTTGGAGGATACCATGACATCCATCACCCACCACCATCTACTCTCCCCAACAAACATTTGCTCTACTTTTTCTTAGGAAAAGTAGATTGAATTGTTCCCCATTCTCATAAGTGAAATTTTGTTGTAACTTCTTCCTTAGAGAAATATTTCTCTTCTTCCTCTAAAACTACTTATCAAAGGAACACCTCCTTCAAGAAGAATCTCTTCAAAATCTTCAATCCTGCCACCTGGGGCATATTCACTCCATCTCATCTACTTTCTTTGAAAGGACACTACTTTCATAGTACCCAAATGTAGACACCCTAATTTCACATCTATCTTAGAATAATTAATTCCCCTCCCTCATTTCCCACAAAAATGCACTTTAAATTAATCAAATATAATTTGATTAATTATCCCTTTCAAATCTAAAAATAACCTAATCCTTACCACATGTCATTATTCTCCATGTTTTTTTACTATTGAATTAAAAGTTCAAAATCAAATCCTCACCCACTCTTTGTAGTCCCCACTCACCTAAAATCCTTCACTTATGAATTAAAAATCCAATTCAAATCCTCACTCATTCTTCTTGGTCCCCACTCACCTAATCTTGCCCACATTTTCAAACCATGATTGTTTAAATTAATCTAAGTTAATCACTTCCCCATGTTATAAATACTGGCCTTACCCCTCCCCTACAGGACATCGAGAATAATCTTGAAATCTTGTCGAGTTCTTGCATCCTTTGAGAAAAGAAAATTCCTCCATCTCATCCTAATTCCCAAATAACCTCATCTTGAAGCACCCCAAATCCATAATCCTTTTATCCATTTAGTGCAAAGTAAGTAGATCTCGTTCAGGAAGGCCTTGCTTCATTTCAAGAAAAAACCTACATATCACACAATCAAGGTTCATCTTTATTTTCTTTCCCATTCTAAGGTTTTTACTATAAAATCGCGAAGGATGAGGTATTATTGTTAGTGGTTTAATTTATTATTTATCGCCGTATTTTTCCTAGCTTAGATTACCCATACTTGGTATCAAAACATAACTCACTACAAGTAGTGGGAAAATATGATCAACTTAAAATGATATTCTTACTTAAATTCAACATTCCATATTTTGAGAAGAAATTTGTTTTAGCACTCAAGGAGAATAATCAAGAACTCACAAAGAGTGTGTGCATTTATGATGTGTGATTCAAAACCCTCATTTCCAAACTCTCATATGAAATACATCCTACAAAACATGTGCAATGGTTTATAGGGGGTCTTACTACCTTTTAGGTATGCATTGTCACATAAGACCTTTACAAATCCACGATAAACATTAGAAGCTGATTTTACGTGTTGAGCGGGTGGGAAGTCTTGATACCAGTGTGAGGCCATTCATGGAGGAACATATGGCATATATGTTCAACACAACTAGAGAAATTCATGACAAACAACATGCGAGAAACATACAAAGTGTAATTTGGTGCACCGATTTTGAGGTGGAAGGCCACTACAAAAGAATGTGCCCATGTAGAAGTTTGAAGGTCATGCTCATAGCATGTGAGATCTATGAAAGTAACCAAAATTCTCAAACTTGACCCCTACTCCATCGTGCCAAGTAGGAAAATTATTCCACTTACTACAAGATATATGATGCACACACTCATGATACGTTAGAGTGTCACATTATTGACCAAATCCATGAAGCCATATCATTGGGACTATGAAAAGCTACCATAGAAGATGCTAATTTAGAATGCAGTGGATATGGGTGTGAATGAAATGGACTAGGACAAGGAGGTTGAGGAGATGGAAGATATCCACCTAGAACTTGTTTTAAATGTGGATCTCCATATCATTATTCAGTGCTGATTGCCTAACATTCCTAATTTTTGTACATTGTCGAAAGAAGCAAAAGGTGGAATATTTCCCCGACCTATATAAGATAATGAAATAAAAAGGAAAAAAGGGAGTAGAAATGATTAAAATTGATTTCATTTTTAGTAATGAAAATAAAAATACAAAAGATATACCAATAGAGATGAGACAATCAAGTAAAGTACAGTAACAACACATTTGTTGTTATACGTGCACAAGAAATGCCTTCCAACAAAGTGCATCCCACAAAATTTAATTTAACAAAGACCTATCCTAATTGTAAACAATAGAAAGAGGTCCTTCAAAAGGAAAAATACTTGGTAAGAGAACTTCGTGAAGAAATATAATTCCTCAGAGATGAGGAAAAAATATGAAATGATAAGTTAAAGGATTCTAAGGATGAATGGATCAATAAAAATGAGTTTCAAGATGTAATTTTATGTGCACATAAGGTATATTACCCTTACTAGGTAAATGACTATCTCATAAGTTAAGAAAAAATGTGCCACAAGAAATTGGGGATGACACAAAGGAAATATGTCAAATCAACCAAGATGGAAGGTTTTATTGATATATATTTTTAATGCATGTATAGATGGATAGAACATTAATATATACTAGTTAACACATGCACAGAAGTTAACATACTCACAGTGGATACCTGGAACAATATGGGGTGACCAACATTACATGAATCTCCACACGTGTTGTTCAAGGATTAAAAACATGGGACGTGTCTATAGGAGTACTAAATAATTCAATAATCAATATTATGGGGGTGAAGTTACATGGATATTTTAAATTCATACTATTACCTGAAGTGAATAATTTTCCAATGCTACTCAAAAGACATTCGTGTTATGTCAATAACATCGACTTATGATTTAATAAATGGTATGTGAGTTTCAAAAACAATGGTAAGAGTTTCATCTTTCCAATGGACCCTAAATAGAGTGCATCATATGTGGATATTTTGGAAGAGAATAAATATTTAGAACATATATACAATATCTAAGCTACATGAATAGATAAGTTTGAATCAACAAAGTAGGAGAGCTAAAGTGGGCAAATAACCAATCAATGTCCAACACAACTAGTGTGGCATGTGAAAATTGGGTACATGGTTCATACGAACTACTATGATGAGTTTTTAGTATGATTTAGTGCACATCAAACTACAATAATATCCAATCATCCACAAATATTCACTAAAAAGTATTCAAAAAAATCAATACAAAAACACCTAGCCTCTACTAGGTTTTAGTGGGAGTGAAAATATCTAAGACTTTCTCAAGGACATGGAAACCTACAAACAAACCGATGAAGCGTGATTGAAATGTTTAGCCTATTTTTTAAAAGGTATCGTAGCAATATTTTGGGAAACACATCAAATGATGTTATTATCTTAGACATTAGACACAAAAAGGCCATGAAGGCTTGATTTGAAAAAACTAGTGGTACGCGAAGATACCCCACCTACTGGAGTCACTATCCCAGAGGAACATATACGTCAATGTGTGCATATATGGATGACTACACAAGTTAGAAATTCTTTATGGACACAACTATTCTATCATACACTACATGTCTAGGAACAGCATGGTACATCAGCTATGAGTTGTAAAGAGAATCAAGTTCCTAGGAAATACTAACTCAAGGATTTATCCATACATTTTCCTTTGTATCATCAGTACCTTGCTTGACTTCTACCCTTCAACATATAAAATATGTGATATTTGGAGATGATGCTCCTATAGAAGACAAAATTTTGGTGCTACACAAGGATAAAGGTCTCACGCTAGCTAAAACATTCGTTGAGGATACCAAGGACAACATCTCCAAAGTGAAAAGGAGGTAAGTAACATCCCGAATGGTATATTTATGTGGAAAAGGTAAAGAGAAAGTGGTGTGACAAATAGCTGATGAGGACAATAATTATCATTTGCATGTGGATGTTTCTTATGGGTCATGAGGGGTCATAGATAGAAAGGAATAAGAAATTGGACTATATGATGAACCTTTCAAGTCCATGATTAATCAGTGAAAGTGAAATTGAAAAAATGGTAACCATAGGTTACTACTCAAGTGAATCAAAAATTGCAAAGGTTGTTGAGTTGTTGCGTGAGTATGAAGATATATTACCTAGAGGCTACCATGAAATGAAGGGACTGCACCCATCATTGGGAATGATATATAACAAATTAATTGAAGGAGGTAAGCCGGTTAGAAAGCACTCGTATAGGATGAATCCAAATCTGTGAATGAAATTCAAACAATAACTTGACAACATTATGGCCACATGAGTTATTATATTAATGGAAAAATCTAAATGGGTAATCTCGATGGTAATCAACATCAAGAAAATGAGCACATTATAATTTGTGTGGATTACCATGCTTTGAACTCATTGTGTATAATTGATCCATTCCCTACTTCTTTTACAAAATAAATTTTAGAAGTTGTAGATATTAGGAGATATATACTTACACACTGGATTCTCTAGTTATCACTAAGTCAAAATTGCATAAGAGGATCACCCAAAGATAACTTTTTTGACCAAATGGGGATTATATGCTTAAACAAATTGTCATGTCATTTAGACTAAAGAATGTACCCGCTATCTTTTCATGCATTATTTTCACTTTGAGAATTTCATTCTCAAATTTCTTCAAGTATATCTAGACGATTAGATAGTCCATGGATTGATAAATATCATTGTGATAACTTATATTTGATGTTTGATTGTTGTCAATAGTCACAAATTTCCTTAAACTTGAAGAAGTGTGTGTTCGCCACTCCATTTGGTTCTTGTTAGGTCGCATTATCTGGAAAGGTGGATTATTGGTGGACCCAACTAAAATTTAATTAATTGTCAATCTCATGTAGCAATGAATGCAAATAGAGGTTTATGCCTCTTTGGGAAATTTTGGGAATTACTTGCAAGTTCATAAAATAATTTTCATATAATAGACTATTTGAGAAGTTGAGAAAAGTTGACGAAAGACAAAATAATTTAAGCGGGGTTCATATAAGCAATATGTTTTTGAACAACTCAAAGAGAAATTAACCCAAGTACCTATTTTGCAATTCCCAAATTGGAACACACTGTTTCATGTACACGTAGATGCTTCAGGAATTTTTGTTGGAGAAATATTAGTACAACCAAGATAAGGGACTCTCGACCATCCTGTTATGAAATTTATGACAAGATATAATTAAAAAATTATAGCCCACAAAATAAATTGACAAAGATTATAGATTATGATGTGCAGTAATTAAACATAGATTAAGATGTTTTATATTTGCATATTAAAAATGTAAATAACATGAACAGAAAGTAAATGAACACAATAACACAAAATATAAGTGGGAAAACCATGGAAGGTAAAAACCCACTAAAAATCACTTATCTTTATTGAGAATAGAATTTTACCCAACACTCCCACTATTTCAAATGTAGTTACTTCTTCAATAAGGAATTACGAACTGCCTTATACATTTTCTCATGAGAAATAATATTCTACTCACACATATAGCTCACATATAATGTTACAACATGTGAAACTAATCCCTAAAGGATCACCTTGTTATATACAAGGTGGGTGGTCATGATCCACTCTTAAAATATGACCCAAGTCATTTGGAGGGTTTTCTAATAAGTAGTTTCCCACTTAATATTATAACCCTCAACACTCCCCCTTAATGTTAAGTGGGGAAACATATAAAAACATGTTAACATTAGTTCTATTCCAAGACACCTTTTGGTACAAAAGGATTTATAATCCATAAATCAACTCGTGATTTAGGATAGCATCTCCAAAAACACTTGTTTTGTGGGTTTGCAATTCCATGGTGCACTAAAGCAAAGTCTTGTGGTTTTTCAACTCCACAAGATACTACTACGGTGTCCTGTCCCACAAACTTAAATGCAAGATGGGAACAATCTGTAAATACATTGAGGTTATAGAAAATGCCATGAGACACAATTTTTCCACGATTTAAAACAATGTTCCAAGAATTCCATTAAAACTAAAATACAGAGGAACATATACAAATTCTCAAGATAAATTGATTAAGGATGAAGACTTATATAGTTTATGAACCTTTTATAAAATAACGCATTCCCATAACTAATTCTTCGCTGGGAATTACAAGTAAACTTCATATACATGAATGACAATTTACTTAAACAACATAGAAATAATCTTGGGAGCTTCCATTCTGAAATATTCAAGGACATTAAGATGTGGCATTGTCATGCACGCTCCCCCTCAATGGTAACTCTAAAAGGCCCAACAAGGCATGAAATATGGGAAACTTCACAACACACAACGAATTTGTGAAAATATCTGCAACTTGATCTTCAGTCGAAGAGAACTTGAGATCAATATCACCATTTAGGAATTTCTCTTGAATAAAGTGCATATGAACTTCTATATGATTTTTCCTTTGATGTTGAAGTAGATTGTTTACAAGATCAATGCAACTTTGGTTGTCACATAGAAGAGTAGTGCTTCCTTTGAATCCCATATGTAGTTCATCTAATAGTATTTTCAGCCACATAGCTTCCTTCACATTTTCCATAGCACTTCTATACTTTGCTTCAGAGAAGTATATACAATGTTGATTGCTTCTTTCTACTCCAAGTGATGACACCTACACCAAAAACACCTTAACCCAAATCCAAATATATATCAATGCAACATCAACATGGTTAGGGTCATAATATCCATATAAGCATAATATAAATCATATGATTTCACTTTTAACCAACTATAAAGTTATATAATAGTTGTATAAAAACTATTACAACAATATGCTTAAGAACTAACCATGTTAGGAGATTTGAGGATTGTTCCATCAAAAGACATATATTCCTTCATTATCCTCTTCTAAGCCTTTAAATAATAAGGTAAGACTTGATAGATAAAATATTTGAACAAATATATGAGAATAATCACAACACTTATTAAAAAAATCATGATCCATAACTGTGGATACTTCCCATGGATTTATGTGGAGTTTTCTTCAAAAATGACTATATAAGAACCCTTTTTAATATACTACTAGAAAAAATGAAGCAAAATATTAAAACACATGAAATCCATTTTGTGCATGTTTTCAGTTATAGTTACTTCTAGTTTATTTTCAATAAACCATATAAGTTAAATATGAAAAAAACTTAAGTTCAGTGTAATATATTAGAATATAGTTTATAGATTTATTACATTAGCTCTATGCTTATTCTCATTAGTTTCATCTTTATTTTGATCTAATTTATTCCATTTTTATTTTTTAAATTTGACTTCTTTTTTATTTATAGTCCTCTTTCTTATGGCCAAATTTTCCAGAGTAATGACATTTACAATCAAAACTTACTCTTAAATTTCCTAGTTTCTTGTCTTTACAAGGAGGTTTAAGAGTTGATTTTTTTTTTGAATGTAGAAGGTTTAATTTTTATTCTTGAGTGAGAAGTGCTGAGTGGCATTCTCTTTAGAATCAAAATTTTCCATAACTCATTCTTCTTGTATCGAAAAGAGAGGACAAAGTGTCAAAATTAGGTAAATTAGACTCATTGTGATATTTAGAGTTAAGGATGGAAATATAGTTCTTGAATTTTTCATGAATATTAATCGAATGATAAAATAAATAAGTTTATCTTTAACCAATTCATAATTACATCCATCTAATTATTCTTTTATGTTTTTTATTTTAGCCAGATAATCAACAATTTTCTCATCCCCCTTCATGGGAGTTGTAAACAATTCCATTATGAGTTTAATTATTTTAGAGAAACGAATTCCTTCATGCATGGTTTCTAATTGTTTCCATGCATTTGCAGGAGAATCCATATGCCCTATATGCATTAAAAATTCATCTCTTGTGCTCTGTAATAGGATAGAAAGGGCCTCCTAAGATATTTGATAGAAGGATCTAAGTTTTTAGAATTTTCAAGTATTAGGTGGGTAGTTTTTCCATACCGGTCACTGCCGAGATCTCATAGCTTCCTATCCATAAAACAATCTTTCAATCAAACTCTCCATATGCTATAATTTGTTCCATTCAATAACTGAGACTTATCCAATGAAAAACTAGTAGAACTAGCCATTTTTAATGCCCAGCCAATAATGGAGACAAATATAGCTAAAAAGAATCAAGGAATCCAAACAAAGGAAAAATACAAGCTACAAATTATTTTAGTAGAAATACGCATGAATAGATAGCTAAAATTTTAGAAAATTGAAGTCCGTAGAGAAAGATCTAAATTTTCAAATTTTAGAATCCGTGAGACAAAGAACTTAGAAAACCCGTAGAACACAAACTTTGAAAAACCACGGAATGAAGAGAATTAGAAAACCTAGGGAATGAAAAAAATAAGAAAACATGTAGAATGAAGAAAATTAGAAAACTTGTGGTAAAAGAAACTTCACAATCCACAAAAGATACGTAAAACTAGATACCCACGGAATGAAGAAAATTTAAAATCCATCACACAAACAAATGAAACACAAGGACAAAAAAAATAACACCGAAAAAACTAAGAACAAGTGTCACTTTTCAATTAGCTCACACTTTACAATGCAACTAACAAGATGGAAGACAATTAATAGAAAGAAAGACTCAAAACCATATACACGTATCATTAATCTATTGGGTCACTTTTTCGCACCCTAACAAAACAAAAAAAGGACAAACAAAATGCAAAGAAACATGGACACATTCAATTTGTTCTTAGTTGTGATACTAACAAAGTATTAGTCAAACAATGCCACTTATCAACATTCTAGCAACTTATAAAAGATATTTAGCATCATTTCACCAAACTTTAAATAGATTGCTTTAGGTGGACTTAAAGTCCCAAGAATAAGATAAAATTTAAAATAAATTTCGGCCTAAAAGACAGAAGACAAGTGTCACAACCTTAATAGTTAACCCAAAGCAAATAATGACACCCTAAAACTTCAAGGACCGACACAAAAAAGATTAAAAATACATTTCAAAAAACAATTGGTTCACACTTCACAGTGCTTACTAAAATAACTAAGATAAAACTAAATATACGTGGAGCCTTTTAAATGGCTCCCTCTTTGTAAGTCGAAAAAGACTATAAAATATGAAATGTAATGACACATGGAGTAATTGTATTAGCGCAACCTTTTTCATGTCGAAATAAGAAAACAAAGACCTAAAAATGTGAAATACTTGAGAAAATTTATTGATTCATTTTTCAAAAGAATTGAAAAAGATATCAAATGATGAAAAACAAAATATGGAGCAATCTTATTGGCTCAAATTTTGCATATGTTAGAAATAAGAAAACAATGGACTAAAAATGTGAAAAATGGAGAAATTCTATTGGTCCATATTTTCAAAAAGATAGAAACAAGAAACAAAAGATATGACAATGTGAAATATAAAAAAATTGGAGCTTCTTGATTGGATCAGATTTCACAAATTATAGAGGAAAGAAAACCAAGTTTGAATATGTGAAGATGCACACAAATACCTTATTGGCTCACATTTTCAAGCTGAAAAAGATAAACAATATCACCGATAACACGAAGCAAGATGGATCCTTCGATTAACTGAGATTTGCAAAAATGGAAGGGTCTAATTAAAATAATGATAATGTGAAGCTAGCTGGAGAAAAATAATTGGCTTGAGCTTCACAAAAATCAATAGAAATTCACAAAAACACAAAAATTCAATAAATACTAAAAAGTGAAGCCATATGGCACACAAATATTGGATCGTGCTTCTCAAAAATAGATCTAGCAAAAAATAAAGATTTATAAAGTTAGGGCAGATTTAACCACATGAATTAACTAGATCTAAGGAAATACTTTCACATCCACAGTAAAAAATAACCTTAACGGCTAAAAACGACAAAAATAAAAAGAAAGCATGCAGACTTCATATTTAAATTGCAAACAATCAAAATCGGTCACAAAGGCACAAATCTAAGCAAGCAAACACTCAAAAAAGATCTAAATAACCATTTGATCAATATTATAAAATATTTTAGGTGGGAATTGGAAATTTAAACCTGGTTTTCTTGAAAATGACTATAGAACTTTTAGGGTTTCATAGATTCATGAACAGACTTTAAGATTCTTCGATCTAGTAAATTAAAAACTTCCAAATCGACAGTGCACATGCATAACCACCATGTTGTGATACCATGTTCAGGAAATTTATGGGAAGATATAATTATCAAATTATAGATCCATAGAATAAATTGTCAAAGATTATAGATTATTATGTGGAGTAATTAAACAAAGATTAATATGTTTTATATTTGCTTATTACAAAAATTAAATAACATGAAAAAAAAGTAAATGAACATAGTGACATAAGATATAAGTGGGAAAACCATGGAAGGTAAAAACCCCACTATTAATAACTTATCTTTATTGAGAATATACTTTTACCCAACACTCCCACTATTTCATATGTAGTTACTCCTTCAATAAGGAATTATGAACTACCTTATACATTTTCTCATGAGACTTACAAATCTACTCACATAGAATGTTCCAACATGTGTAACTAATCCCTAAAGGATCACATTGTTATATATAAGGTGGGTGGTCATGATCCACTCTTAAAAGCCAATTTGAGTCATTTGGTGGGTTTAATAATAAACAACTTCCTACTTAATATTATAACCCCAACACATATAATTTACTTTACAACCCAAAAATTAATATGTGTGGAAATAAATTATACTACCATAAATCACGAAGGACTATCCATGGTTTATGCGCTTAAAACATTTCAACATTATCTCTTGGCCACACCATTCATGTTCTTTACCGATCATATGGCCCTTAAACACTTGGTCAACAAAGTATTATTGCATGGGAGAATTTGTAGGTGGATAATAATTTTCAAAGAGTTTCAGTTCTGGTGGTGGTGAAGCCAGGTAAAAATAATGTTGTATTTGATCATTTTTCATGGATCGATACTGGTGAAGTAACACAATCCATAGAGGATGGCATGTAAGATGCCTAATTTCTTAGCATCTAGAGTGAGTTAGGAGAATTAGAAGATGTGTTTTCCTTGCTACAAATTAGGATGGCTCCTATAAATTATAATGTCAATCAAGTGCAAGCAATTAGCTATCAAAATAACACCATATCAAGTAATTTCCAATCAACTCTATAAAATTAGGTATGATAAAATTCTACAAAAAAATCTACGACATTAAAGGAACTATATCCTAAGTGAAGCACACATGAAGGAATCTCAAGTGTTCACTATTTTGGTGATGCTACCACTCGAAAGATCCTTAATGCGGGGCTCTAGTGGTAGAGTTTATTCAAAGGCATGAAATAATATGTCAAGGCATGTAACCAATTCCAAATATTTGATAAGATGGGAAAATGTGATAGTATGCCTTTAAACTCATTAATTTCCCAAGATCCATTTAAAAACTAGGTAATTGATTTTTTCAGGCCAATCAACCATGTAGCTCTAGATATATTATCACAAAAATTCATTATCTTACACGATGGGCGAAGCCCCACCAACTAAAGATTCAAAACAACCATAATAAGGCAAGATTCATTTGGGAAAACATTTTAAGAAGATTTGAATGCCCATTGAGCCTAACAAGCAATAGAGGAACACATTTCTTGAATGACACAATTCACGTTCTATTACAAGAATTTATTTTTGTGCATCATTAAATTATCCCTTATTGCCCATAGGCTAATGGTAAAGTGGAATCCTTCAACAAAATATTAGGTCACACATTACCAAATATTTTGCGATGTCGAAGGGAGTACTAGGATGGAAAAGTATCATTAGTACTTTGGGCATATCGAGAAAACATACATCATTTAAATAAAGTAACTCCCTTTCAACTTGTCTATGGGAAATAAGTCATGTTACCAAGTGACTTTTTTAGAACCATCATTGAGAATTGTGTGCATTACCAATTTCTAAGACACTAACTCAATACATGAAATCTTAACGAGGTTATTACACTAGATGAAACATAATTAAAAGCAAAGGAGGTCACAAAGCTTGAAAAAGTATGATCGAAACCTTAAAAGAAAAACTCTTAAAGGAAGGTGCCAAGGTTTTGTTTTTGACTCTAAATTTTCACAACATCTAAGAAAGCTCAAAACTCATTAGCTCGGGCCATATGAGATAGTTGATATATTGCCAATTAGGGCATGCAAACTAATGGATCTTAGTGGCAAGATACTTCCAAGATACTTCAATGGGAGTAGGATGAATCCATATTTATAGCCACATTGGCATGTAATGAATAAGGCATATGCCATTAGATTAATTTTTATTTCATTTTCCTAGGTTATTTTTATTTATATTTTGTAATAAGTGTCGGATAATTATGCACTTTGTTGTTTAGACTAACCTTGTAGAACATGCTCAAAACATCTTGCACAAAGGACTATGCAAAACTTTAAAATGGGAGGAGTAATTGGTGGAGTACAATCGTGAAGGAATGTGGAAGAAGTTTGATGAAAAAGGTTGTTGAAGTGATATAAAAATGTTGTCAAATAAAAAGGGGGCACGATAAAAGAGAAATGTATAAAAAATCACATGCGCAAGTAGAAAATACGTGACAAGGAAATGGAATAGGGATGAAGTGTGGTGAATGGAGGAATGAGGAATCTTCCAAGAGGATGTTATCTTAATGTGGAGCTATGGGAAAGAGGCATGTAAGAAATAAATAAGGGAGGAAAATGCATCCTAAAAACAAAAGCTAGTGAAACATACCTAAGGTGCGATGGATAAATTCTAAGGAAGAGGCCCATGTCACACACTTAAATGGTCACTTGGAAGAAAGTAGGAAAATTGAGAAAGGATTATTATCAACAACTAGACATTAATGGTAGTTATGAGGAACTAACATCGACACATGTGGGAGATAAATAAAAGAATAATTTATTACTTCTAAGAAGGGTATAAATAAGAAGGGGTAATTCACTATTTTACCTTCTGCAATGAAAATGGGATCTTGGTGAAAAAACGAAAAATAATTTGTAAACGATTCAATACCCTGCGCTCTGACAAGAAAACCAATTTCCATTAATGCCACCTTAATAATTTTTAATGAAGATAGAAGAGTGAATATAACATAGCCTATCGGAGAAAAACTAATCTCGACTGCCATTAACATGGGGGTCACAAACCCTTGAAAGGAATAAAAAATTTGGGCAATCAAACCCCCAAGGTGAACTAGAGTAGTTTTAGCCCTAAAAATAAATAGGAAGGAAAGGTGCTAGAGAAAGGAAGCAATCAAATGATCATGAGTTCAAAGAGTATGTAAATATCGGTATCTTCAATTGACTCAGAACTGTAATAATTAAGGAGGACAAGAGCAATGAAGAAGAAGTCACTATCATCAAGGAGACACCATCGAGAGTAGGAACAAACACTTCCTGGGCCGCAGAAGGAGAATATCACTATGGCCGTAGGAAATAAATCTTACGACCAAAGCTCTAGTGCCTTAGCCATTAATATTGAAATGCAGTACCCATAAGAAGATAAAAGAATTGGGGATTGGACCAATCACCTAACTTCAACCAATATATAAGATTATAATCATCTCACCTAGACTTAATGTAACTATTGAGAAATAAATGGTGTGCCCAATAAGATAGAAGCACATTCAAGGAAATGATGTTTATGATAATAGCATATAAAAACCTTATAGAAAAAGTGGTCCTTCAGCTACTTGAACTACCTTATTTCAGCAAACCATTAGAGTTGTACCAATACCTCATCTCACATCAGGGAAGGGTACTTCTATTTTGTAGGAATGTGCATGAAAATATTATGCCATTTGATCAGTAAGGAAACATGGCTCAACAATCATGGGGAATATTTAGGAAAATCCCTAGAAATGATGCCTTTATAAACATCATTGGATACATCAAATACAAGTGTGGAGGGAATTTCATGTCCATATATGAACTCAAGGACCTTGGGAAAAGATTCATTATGAAACTACTTACCACTAGACTTCATAGGGATGAGAGGTGGATGAAGTTCAATAAAGGTTTCTAAGCATTTTGCATAAGGTAACACATGGGATAATTTTCAACTACTCCCAATTTTTCATGCAAGGCATAGTAAAGATGCCAACTTGGTCTAAGAAACTAAAGGGGTTAGATTCTGATGGGGAGTGATTTTTCTTCTAATAGTCTCCAAGGAGCTTGGAAAACCAAAGGGGATGGTGAACCATCACAAATATATACATCTAAAAATCCATCTCTGGTAGTGATGTATAAACCATTCATGGCACCCCCAACCTCAAAATTCATATAAGGAAAGGTTTACAACTTAGTTGACACACTTGTGCAATGTATTTGAGAAAGACTAGAGAATCCGTACAAGTAATTACCCAAAGAGATGGATGAAGAGGCATAGTTTGGTTTCACCATAAATTTATCAATGAAAGGATCAAAAAGGTAGATAAGACTTGGACACCATGGGCCAAATTACCCTATGCCTTCACAGTGGACTACTTTGTTTGATATGTCAAACGAATCAAGGGGTTAAGAATCTCAATATTGATGCACAAAGGATAGATGAGGACATCCATATACTATGCCAAACATACAAGCACCCTAATCGAGACATGCATGAAGGAACTTAGGTCACAGATATCTGTCACCTCACTAAGTGGGAAACTATTATGGTGAGAAATGATGCATAGAAATTTTTATCTATTACTAAAAAAAAAGACTAAAAGGATGGCACTACGGATGAAGAACCCAATGAAGAAATTGTTATGCCTAAACATGCATGGCAAGGAGCATGAGAACAAGTAGACCATGTGTGAAAAATACAACAAGAAAAATAAATTACACACACACACACACACACACACACACACATATGGATCAATCCCTACAAGGAGAAACATTTGAATCCAAAGAAATACTAAAGCCTGTATAGACAAAAATGGATAGGAATCCCGGTGGTACATGATCCACAATTAACATTCTCCAAAAGGAGACCAATGTGGAGATCCTAATAAATAAAAATCCATTCCATATAAACATTAGGGAAGGGATAGATAAACATATGGGATACGTGAGCCCTGGAAAACAAACAACCTCTACTCTCAAGTCACCATAGAAGGTGGTGGAAATCAAATACAATCCAAAGGAGACCGCATGAAGTGAAATTTCCGAGAAGGTCATGTGGAAGGAATTCATTGAGAGGATAAGTCAAGGTAGAGAAATCCTAGTCAAGTAAGGGAAAGAAACCAATAAAGGAGCAAGACCTAACATAGAGGAGGAAGAAGAAGACATAACATTTTACCCCAAACCCAGCAAAAGATCAATGCATGCCACACATATAAATGGGGAAGAATGATTATGAATTTTCTAATGGAACAATATTAAAAATCATCATGGAAACTAAGTGCTTCAAAAAGGATTTTTCCTTTTTTCTGAATGTATATACCAAAGAACCACTAATTGAATTACCTATAAATAACATTCACACCATCCCATCCAAGGATGGAGATCATGTTCTCCTTCCAACCACCTATAACATGTTTGAGACTCAAGTCGAGGAGGCATTGCTGAAGATTGTTGGAGAAGTAGAAAAAAACTTATAGAACAACAATGAAGAAAGAGTATTTGGAGCTCAAGGTAAAGGAAGTTAGAGAGGAGGTGAGAGAGAAAAAACAATAGTTACATGAGATCAAGTGTGAAAACAAAGGTCTCTAGGAGAACTAATTGTGCATCAAGTTAAAAATTGAGACCCTTAAGGAGAAGGTGTTGCGTAATGAGTTGAAGATTATGCAAGGTAATTCACTAATGATAGGAAAATAAATAGACAAGCTCGAAAAATTAATGAATTTCATATTCAAGGAAATGGAGAAGGAGAGGGAGAGAGAAAAATAAGGGGAGGAAATGAAAACATCCACATTATTTGCAATAAGAAAATTATAGAATGTGAAGATAGCACCAAATTATTAAAATCTAGGGAATCAAAAGCTAAAAACTACTTAAAGGGTTGTATAAGCAACCCCGGATAATCAATATGTGAACAAAAGAGTTAGTAGATAAACTAGTGGTATTTTAATCCCAACTAGATGATGACTCCTAAATATAGCTAACCCTATTAAAATAATGGAAGAATCTAAAGCAATAAGTGAAGAGATTTCTGTAAGGAAGGATAAAATAAAGCAAAGTTCTTAACAAGTTTATAAATCTCATGGTTATAATGGAAATAGAGCTTGGAGCCACATGCCAAAATTAGAAAAAGAAATTCGATCAAATGCATATAACAAGTGACCACAAGGATCAAAATCACTTCAGTGTTTAACCAACTCATTACATAGTTTGATAAACTAACCCATCTCATTAATGAATCGGTGAATAAATGATGAGCACATGAAGACATGTTGCAGCTTGAAATACCTAAATTATTTGAGGATATCCAATAAACATTACGTGAGGATGGAATACCAAATTATTATGGAGTGATGTTGGGCCCATGATTTATCATATTGTTTATTCTTTAAGTCATGAAGGACTTGATGTTATTTTATTCATGATTCATTATTCTTTAGAGGCACACGTGGTAATTTCACAAGGGAATGTGTTGTATATAAAAGGGGAGCACATAAGAGGTAATTGCATAAGGAAAATGGAAAGGAAGTATGCACATAAGAAGGACATCAAAGCTTCATAGAGAAACCACAAAAGGATCGTGTAGTATAAGATAAGATCAAGGAAGGGCATGAAAATAAATAATAGATAAGGATAAACATGAGTTGGAAGTGGACTTAAACTTCAGTTCTCATCATCTACATGAAAATGACATATGTATTGGATAAGGCCAAGAATAAGCAACATCTTATGTGAGGATCAGCATGCATTGTGGGTTTAGAGAAATGAAAGGCTAATTTGTGCTATTGACTAAATGTATTAGTTAACTAGAGTTATAAAATCAAGGGCTATTATTAGTTTTTGTAATACTAGTGAAGGACAAGTTCCCACTAGTATAAATACTCATGAAGGATTCTAGTTTAATATATATGTGTAGGTGTGTGTGTGTGTATGAAGTTATGTGCATAGAGATAGAGGATTAAAATCTGAGTGACTTGTACTTGGAATTTGGGGCTACTAGATGGCTCAAACTTGTAATTACACAATAATTGATATATGAGCATTATATTTGGTCTATGCATGGTTGTGTTGTATTTTTAATAGATTAGGAATAAAAATCTAATTACTAAATTAACAACTCAATTCACTTCACTTTTTCTAAACTATGATGGGACACGGAAACTCTTGCACTTCAAGTGAGAATTCCTTAGTTATCTAAGTGTGATATGTCTGTGATAGTGGGAAAAATCATGAACCACTAACACAATAATGATGTGCGCATAAGGTAAGAATACAACTAGATTCCTACACTCTTTAATAGTTGTGGTGCATGAAATCAAACATGCATAAACCATACACTCTAATTATCTTTAAGATGAGGAATCATGTAGTGATGTTGGTAAAATTTTATAGACAACATGGGTGGGAGATTGGTGTGTATAGCAGAAAACATAACTACAATGGCCATTCTCTTACCTCCACACCATATTTTCAACATCATTGATCTCGTAAAATGGGATGCACTCAAGGTCAATATAAATTCTAAGATGTTACGATAATATTTCAATGTAACTCTGGGAAAACTAAACTCTACTATTGCAAAGAAGACAACATGCATTGATTTCCCTACTAGAGTTTTCTCGAGTATAGGTATGGTCAGTCATCCGAGTCGAGGCATGTATTAGGTTTACTCTTAGGAAATATGGCATGTCTCCAAAAATAAATGAGTGTTAGGGATAAGGATGTTGAACTATCAAATATTTCACAAGTCATGTATATCCTTCATTTGGACCATATTTGCAATCCTTTTCCTTGTAAATTCATAGCACTCTAAGTAAATATGTATGATTAAACATACATGGAAATAAAAAGAAACCCATTTTTAAGAAATAGAGTGAAATTTTGCCACATTCATAAATTTAACCTATATAAAATTATGATAAAAGGTTGTGGAATGCCATTCACATCCCACTATTCAATGTTTTTATTTGGAACACAAGACTTTGTTATGTTTTTAATTTACTTTTCATGGCATCAAGGCTTTCAATTAAATGACATTTGATTAGTTAAATAAGACATACATGAATGGAAATTTAGAATCAGAATTTTGGGAATTAAATACCTACATGTCCCACACATATTCCATGTCTAAGATTGTTCTACCCAAAAGCTATAGAAAGGCCATTAGAAGGAGTAAAAACTAATTTTTCTATAAATAAGAGGATTTGAAAGTAAAGTGTTGGATAGAAATGTACCTTTTAGTGTATAAAAGTAAAGATATAAAAGGGAGTGTAATGTAACATTATATTAAAAAGAAGGGAAGATCAATTATTAAATTTAGAGAATGAAGCATTTATTGAAGCACTTAAAAAAAAGGGAAAGTTTTATTACCTAAAGGTAGAATGAGGAAGAAATGACATGGAGAAATAAAGATTTGAAGAAGCGTAGAAGGGGTGTTGAGTAAGGAGGTGACTATTATTTTTTCATGAGGTAGATGAAGTCCCGTGTGACATCTTGTACTATGATTCAAATGAAGAAGAAGACATATTTAGGTGGTTGTGGCTTGAGAATATTGAGACATTTGTGAATATAAGACTTGTGCCATTATTTGTCTCAACATTACTAGTTTTACATATCCTCTAACAAGGATTATTAAAGTATAGGAAGATAAAGATAATTCCTTCAAAAATAAGCATGATAGGTAGTATTGTCATAAAATAAGGTGAACGCATTGTAAATACTATAATCATCCATATGTTTTTCTTTTCCATTTTCATTGTCGCCTAAAAATTTGAGACAGTATAAAAAAATAACATGAATCTATTATAATCTCTTTTAGGTTTGGTATTGTTTATTTTAGAAGTGACATTCTCAAAAGTAATCAAGGCATACATGAGAGAGATCTCAATTTCATGAGGCTTGGAGAGTAGCGGGAGAGAAAATGAGAGATGGTTTTATCACCATGTAGACATTTTTTGGCGTGTAACCCCTCACCCCGCACTTGTTCCTTTCACCTTATTTTAAGAACTTGTATCCCTCATTTTCTTTCACCCTTAAATCACCCCATCCTCACATTTATCCCATTATTATATATTAATCCCCTTAACCCCTTTATCATCCTCTCCACATGATATTATTATTTAAATTATTTATTTAATTAACCCTCCAATAACATCCGTAAATTTACTCACCTAACATTAAAGCATACCCCCATTAAATACCCTAATTTCTCTCATAACAACCTGTCATACCCTTTCTCGCCTATTTATATTCCCATCTTCTCAAAATTAAAACCGACCCATCACCCCTCTTCTTTTCATTTCAATCCTAAAATCAATTCCCGAGTGTCTAGTCATCAGTCGATAGCTCCCCATTGTCATCAATCCTATATATTCATATTCACCCCTTCCTTTTAACCCCCAAGAAATTGAAGATTTCAGCCACTATTGATTTTTTCACCTTCTTTGTCCCAAAAGCCTTTGTCAATGATCTGGTTCACTTCACATCCTTTAGAATTTATAGTTGGAGTTTGAATTGAATTAAAGATTGGCTTGGAGAATCCTTGGTGCTTAGTTTTATTTTTTTGTAGGTTTCACAGGATTTTCTAGGTTATTCCTATACCTTAACCATATTTGATCCATCTCATGTCCTTATAACCATCTCATCAATCTAGCTAAATATTATACCTTTCTCTAGTCGTCATCGACTCTCCCGGTCATCATCGACTCAAGCCCCGATCATCATCCAACATTTAATTTTTTTCATTCCCCTGTCCCATCCCCATCCCGACATCAATATAACCATTTTCATCAAGTTTCAACTCAATTTTTCACATCCTTCATCAATTCTACACAGTTACCATCGACCCTATGTGTTGGACTGGGTCATCGTCGACCCACTCAAGTTTTCTTCATTATCAACATTTTATCATTACTAGGTCTTGGCTTTAGCATATTTATCTTGTATCAAATCTTTGTTTCGGGTTATTATCTACATCTATTCACTTATCATCATTTATCATATTTTGTTATCAAAAGAGGGTTGACATCCACCCTAGGGATTTTGAACTTCTTGGGACCGACCTCACTTAAGGAGTAGATTTACACAAGGAAAATAGTAATAATTTTTATTATTTAGGATTCAAATGAGGTTATAATATATAATAAATTCATCTTCTAAGTATCAAGAGTTAAGTCTAATAATTGAAAATTCCTAAAATGTTGCCTAATAACAACTCCTCTAAGTTAAGTGATTTATTGAAACAACTTGAGTAACCCTAATAAAACACATTAAATTATATTTCTCACTATTATTAATTTTTATAATATGTGATCACTACTAGTATTCCTAACACATTTATCATATTTTGTTATCAAAAGAGAGTTGACATCCACCCCAAGGAGTTTGCACTTTTCAGGACCAAACTTTTCGGGAAATCATCCATCTCTATCACTAATATTTTTCATGTGTTAGTTCTCTTTGTTGTTTAGATCATTAGCTCGCAACGGAGGGAACCTCTCTTTTTTGTGCCTGTACCATCCTTTATCACCATCTACATTAGGAGGTCACTTAAAACCTCCCATATTTATGAGGTTTCTTGATTTCTTGCATACTTTCACTAATTTGAAATAGGAGTAAGATCTCTCACGGAACATTCTGGCATGCCTAATGGGACCCACCTTCTTTATCTTTTGGTGAGTCTTATTGTTTTTCATTATTTCATTTCCATATTTCCTTGTATTCCTTTCTTTCCACTAACCTTGTAGGTGATGGACTTCTCTTTCTCGCACACACATTGGTTCACTTTCCTAGATTAAGGACACACTTACTAAAATTGAAATAAAATAAATAAAAAGGAAAATCATATCCAGGATATACTTCTTTTTATCCCCTATTTTCTCCTTTCTACATTTTCTTGTGTGTGTTCTCATCGAATCTCACATTTCATTTTCCGGTCTAAAAATAACCCTTTCATTCTTGTTTAATCATCTAGATTAAATAGGAGGTTAATATTGCATTCACATTCCCATCCACACACATCCAAACTCACACACCAACTTACACATCTGAAACAACATCTACTAAGTGGAACTATTGGGATTTCATCACCTAGTAGGAAAGCTACTACGGTGTTATGGACATGTTATAATTTTTTTGGCTATCGGTATATTGGTTAAGCACCCGACACCCTTATTGTTGTGGTGTGTGAAGTACAGTGGGTAGGCCCCAATATCAGGCCCCATACCGGTAGTCATCATAGACTTGTGCCTCATGTACTTTTAAGTATATCGAGGACTCCATCCAAAATGTCTTGAAACCAACCTTAGATCAGCCACTTCTTAGGATCCCTCTAAGCCCTTTTTCTCATTCTTTTTCACATCTTTTAATAATCAAGATAATTAAAAACACTACTACTTGTATTTTTTTTTAGCTACACACACAAAATACACACACACATAGATATAGATATATATATATATATATACACACACACACACAGGTGGTTTTTGTTCCACATGGGAATGAAACAAACATGAATATATATATATATATATATATATATATATATTCATGTTTGTTTCATTCCCATATTTACAAGATCACAACTCAAGAAAATGGAAAAACCACCTCTTCTAAAAGTATCCCCACTTCCAACAACATCATCCAACACACATCTACCACTGCCACTAGTTCTTCCATTCCTATACCTACATCCTCTTTGATTCTTCAACCCTCATTTCCATGACCCCTTCTAGTGACTCATTTTCTTTCTAGAGTCATTCCTATGTCGAAAACAATCCCTTCTTATATCATCATTCAATCCCTTCTAGACCAGCTACACCTCCATTTTCCATCTCCTTGGAGGCCTTTGGGCCTCTCATTATTCCTCATGATTCTTGAAGTTCCAAGAGCTCCCGGATGCTAACCTCATCACTCTTTATGATTATCTTCTCCACCGGTCCACCAACCTTCCTATTGACATACCCCCACTATAGAAAATTTACACCTATCATCCCGAGACCTCCAGGACCCTCACATCTCAACTCACCCTTTTTTCCCCAAGCCATGAATGAGCTTGTCATGGCACAACATGAACTTGGCCCCCATTTGAATTCTTCTCCGTTCAATTAGACTCATCAATCCACTCAACTAGTGGCTCCTATTCTACCTAATCTTCCTCAAATCAATATTGCCCCCTCTTCTTCCATCCCTATCATCTCTTCATCCACCGTTGTTATTTCTACTCTTAATCAAGCTTTACAAGAATCCATCCTTCTCCCTCCTTCTCCTAAACAACATGATCAAAATTTTACTCCAATCTCCACATCTCAAATCCATGCTAATATCTTCACTTCACAATCCCATCCTTTTGAACCAACTCAATTTCATCAACCCCTCTTTGGAATGTCCTCTGCCATATCTTTCCATACCAAGCAACTCAAAACTCTCAACTATCCACACTTATATCCCCACTCAACATAATATCCTTACCTCTCATTAAACACAATCACACCCATCTTAGTATATTTCCATCTCTCAACATCTAATTTCTAATCTTGTGTAATCACAACCATTTAATTATCTCCCACCTCATCAACTACCTCCACATACACCTACCTATCATTAGCATTATCAATCTCATCCCCGACCTAACCCTTCCACATATTATGATTCACAACCTCACCAATCTACCTCTCATCCATCTCATGACCCTATGCAAGATTTGTTGAATAGGTTAGCAAATCTTGAAGCTGCCACCATGGGTCCAAAGAGCTCATTTACCTATGAAAAAATTTATAATAAGCCCATCCATCCATCTATTCCTATTAATCCTTATCCACCACATTGGGAAATCCCTCAATTCTCAAATTTCAATAGTAAGGAGGATCCCCAACATCACCTTCATGCCTTCATGCATTCCTGTTACCTTATTGTGCATGATGAAGACCTTATGCTTCATACATTTCCTATGTCATTGCTTGGACCTACCACGGACTGGTACAATGGTATCCCACAACACTCCCTCTTCTCATTTACCCAACTCATATAATTATTCATAGAAAATTTCTTCATAACATTACACATAATATCACCATTAGTGACCTATATTCCATTAAACAATATGACAAAAATCTATCATAGACTTTATCACTAGATGGTGTCATCTCATCAATCAACTATTTTTTTCCCTCCCTCATACTAATCTCATCGAGTTCTTCTCTCGATATTTTGAAAATAACATATCATCAAACCTCCAAATCTAATCCTTTTAAACCTTTGAGGAGGAATTCACCATGGCTCATAAACTAGAAATTTTTTCCCTTGAGAAAGGCCATGTTGAACTCGGATCTAACAAACCGAAACCTGAATTTATCAAGACATCTAATCAAAATGAAAAATAAAAAAATCTTCTAACACCATCATCATCAAATCTTCCACCACATCTACCTCCCATACTAAGCCCCCATAAAGAGCTCCTCATCTTTCCCCTAACTATAATCCTCTTGGGGAATCATATAGTTCAGTATTTGATAAGCTCATGGAAGCTCATCTCATCCATCTTCCTCCTATCTACCTTATCTAAGACACATGGTTTAAACCCCAAGGTAATGTGAGGACCACTATTGTAAATATCATCATATCCATGGCCATGACATCGAGAGGTTTCACACATTTAAAGATGTTTTCCAACACCTCATCGACCGAGGGGATATCTACCTAGATAATACAAATTCCCCTTTCAACCAACCTTTAAGACATATGAAAATAACCATTTCCTAACCAAACCAAAAAAAAACCATCCACATCCCAAGCACAAAATTCCCACACCATCAACACCTTGAACCTAGAATCAACATTTTTCCTATTATCTCCTCATCTACTTTACCCACATCCATTCCTTTGACATCTATAATCATGTCGGAACCCACATCCATGTCATCAACTATTGAACCCACATTTAATCCATTTACATCCATTACATACACACCTTTAAAATTTACCTCTAAATCCTCCACAACTACATCATCTATACCCAGGTGAGATATATCTCCCCCTACATCGACACCTACATCTATATCTAAAATCTCTTCCTTTGTACCCACACCGTCAATAAATCCACTTCTACACCTACATCTACTACCTTATGTATGCCACCCCTACAAACAACACTTAATACAACCATAAATTATCTCTCACCCTCATCTTCATCATATACAACTACTATTTCTTCTATACTTGGCCTTCAAACCATCTATAACCCCTTCGACCTCATCAAATGCACAATCCAAAACCCTCCCATCCCCTATGTCCTCATCTTTCAAAGCATATGCCCGCACCACCTAGTCTTGTATCTAACAATCCCGGTTGAAATCATCCTCATCCCTAACAAGGGAAATCCCTCACATAAAAAATCTAAAACATTTGGCATCCTCCCTCATAAGTCACTTATTCCTCAACATAAGAAGTTATAACTTCCCTCAAAGCCTCCTGTCAATCCAAGAATCCCACCATCTAATCATTTACTCTAGGAGAAACCTTCCATCATAGGACCATGCCCATAATCTACCCAAACGGAATCCAAAACAACTATTTCTCCTCCCGGGTATACATTTAAACTATCCATATCTTCTTCTTAACCTACATCCACATCTAGGTCATTCATGCCATCTCTTCCAAACCCATAATTAAAACAACCATCTTTCCTTCCCAATCTAAACCACAAACATCTATAATTAAATCTAAACCTATGCCTCCAAAAAAACCTCATAAAAGAAACCTCCCTCTCTTACTCTCATCATCATCACTAAAAATAAATCCTTCTAATGATCATACCCCTTTACCTATCCCCATCCATCATCGGATCTTATAATGACATCTTTAAGCGTCTTCTCTAGGCATCCCAATCACCCTACCTCTTATTAAGCCCTTCAATCCACATGGGCCAAAACCACATGGTTTCACCCTCACACCAAATACGTATACCATCATGCCCCTAAGCATGACATTGAACATCATAAAGCCCTACACACCCTCATCGATGACTTCATCAAAGAATATGATATTCTCCTCGAAAAAATCATCCCCTTCCTTCTACAAGCTAGTCCAAATCCACACCCCATCTCCCAAACAAATCTACAACATCCAAGGCCTCCTCTTCGACCTTCTTCATCATCCCTCCTCCCACATTCACATCCTCTAAAGATGGTCCTCCTCTCTACATTGACATAATTTTATTACTACTTGTGCTCATCCCCACAAGCCACAACCATCTACACAATCTAAATATAAGGTCATTATTGTTACTCCATTTTACAAACCCACTCTAGCCCTTTCATCATCAAAAGCTAAGGTGTCTATCCTAGCCACACCACTAACCCATAAATCAACTACCCTCAATCAAAGTTTCATAAGGAAGCTCCACCAAGCTCCTGTTAAGATGTCTCTTTACAAGCTTATCCAAAGCTCGCCCCATCACTAAAAAATCTCATTAAGACCCTACAATGCATCCCCATTTCATCTTAAGAATCCCATCCCTTCGTAGCCCTTGTTTGGGATCTTACCGCCTCCACCAACATTTCCTTTTATGTTTGGAAATATCATACATCTTACCCGAAGATCATGACCTTCCCCTCTTCATCATTGTTTGCATCAATGACACATTTCATACTCCACTCTATGATAAATAATGGTGCTAGCATTAACATCATCTCATCCCACACCTTTGATCAACTTAAACTTCCCAAATCTATCATTTCCCAATCACCTATGGTCCTACATATTTCAATGATGTTGTGACCCCTACTTTGGGCACAACAATCCTTCCCATCCACATTGGTGACAAACTCCTACATGAAATTTTCTACATTGTCAAAGGGGAGTTTCAATACAATATCTTAGTAGGACGGTGATGGATTCGTGTCATGCACTACATCCCCTCCACCCTCCATTATTGCATCAAATATGAGCATGAAGGAAATATCCATACCATTCCCATAGACATTCCTCCTTCAAAACATGGCATATGACTTATCAACCCAATGATGTTCTTATCCCAAAATAGGGCTCTTCTTCCAAAGTTTCTCTACGAGTTCCTTTATTCCTACGGGTCTAAACTTCCTAATGAAAATACCTTGACAATGTGATGCAAAACCTATCTCTAGGGAGTATTGACTCCTTGACACTTAATTATCTTCCATCTCTTAATCGACTTGGTAGACTGATAAGGTGCCCATGTATCAATCAAATGTCGAGGATATCATCTCCTTCATTCCACCTCATCCCTCATCTATGGTAGATTTGATCACTCTTCATCCCATGCCGACAACCAACCTCATACCAAATATTACACCAATGGATTTGATTTTATTTATAACAAATCCTTCACCTATACATACCTCCATTGATGCACATGGAAGGGATTTTGTTTATAACACTATGAACAGGTATACATGATTTTGGCATCAACCAATCCCATAATCCTCATGAGAAATTTGGGCTTGGTTTCAAAGAGGAACAACCCATTGTATCCAACATGAAAATTTCTCCTACATATCCCATGCATGTTGATTCATCACCCACTCCTCCATCCAACGATGTCATGGACATGGATGATGTTTTGTTCCTTTCTCCTAATTTTTTATAGTCTCCACCATCACCCTAGGATCGGTCACTTACTAGACTAGGGATAAAATTGGGTCCCTTCCACTCATCTTTCCTAACATGGTATAAGAGGATTAGCCTACCATTGGCATTCTCCAAGTGTACTAATGACAACTCCATTCTATGTACATGAAGGTAGAAGATTCATATCTTTAAAATACCTTACCTTCCTCGACACATCCTCTCTTCTTAATGAATCCACTATCAACATCAATGTCAAGACCCCCAAGAGCCTCATATCCTTAAAGTCAACCATTATCTTGACCCAAAAGAATTCGAGGCATTCACTTCCTTTCTTTCCAAACACATTCAAGCCTTCACATGATCATGCTCTAACATTCCAAGCCTTGACCCATCCATCATCATCTATAACATCATCACCATTTCCGATGCCAATCTGGTTAATCAAAAAGATTCATCGCATGCATCCTCTTGTTTCTCTCTTTATCAAATAGGAGTTGCAACATCTTATCTCTCGCTAACTTCCTCTAGCCTATCAATTATCCAAAATGGGTTTAAAACATCATTCCCATTTCCAAATCCTCCAAAACATTCCATATAAGTACCGACTTTTTATATTTAAATATCACTTTCCCTAAGTATGGATTTCCCCTTCCCAACATTGATCATCTCATCAACCTCATGGCTGGCCATGATATTCTCTCCCTTATGGATGGTTTTTCTAGTTATAATAAAATTCTCATCACACCATAATACCAACATAAGACTTCTTTCATCACCCCTTAGGGAACATTCTACTATCGTGTCATGCCCTTTAGTTTGAAAAAATGAGGGCCACTTATCAGCATGTTGTGCTCTACATAATCCATGACCTTATCCATACAACTATAGAGGATTATGTTGATTACCTCTTGGGAAACTATAAATGATGACAAGACCACCTCACCATCAGTAAAATCATCTTCATGCTTCTTATCTAGTTCTTTCTCCATCTCAATCTCACCAAGTGTTTGTTTAGAGTTTTGATAGGTAAAATCCTTGGCTTTATCATCTCTATTTGGGGAATTAAAGTTTATCCCACAAAAATCAAAGACATCCTCAAGATGCCTCCACCTTCTAACCTTAAAGAACTTCCAAGTCTTGAGGGTAGACTTTAGTATGTCTATTGTTTCATCTTACAACTTTCTGACCATTGTTAACCTTTTCACCATCTCCTTTACAAAGACACCCAATTCAATTGAGATGCTAATTATTAGAATGCCTTCAATGATTTTAAGAAATAAATTTATCCCCGCATGTGCTCACACCTCCACGTGAAGGGGAGCCTTTATATCTCAACATATTTTCCATATATCATGCTCTAGGTGCATGTTGATAAGTGATCACAACACCCCCGAATGTCTACGTAATGTGATGGGTTGAGAATCTCGGTGTGATTTCATAACATTGAGCTTCTCCCAAAGTGTGGGACTTTGTGAATCATGAGAGATCTCGGGTGAAGGCTGGTTCATATTCCCTATTCAGGTGCACACATTCATATTACAAATGATCTACTATAAAACCTACTCTAGCTTGCCAAGGAGACAGGGATTAAGGAGATGAAAAAAATAAAACCTAAACTAACAAAGTGATGCACCAAAGGAATGTTGAACACCTACTTTGCAATAAACACAAACCATAAAAATGCAATACAATCACCATGCACAAATAACTAGGACTACAATGAGAGATCAGGAAGGAGACAATGAATGCAAGAGAGGGTTGAAAATTATCCACAGACATGCATTATTGCTCCAAAAGTTGATACAGTGCATTACAATGGCCAAGAGGCACAAACTTGCATTACAATTTGAATGGGAGGCTTGGACTCCACAAATCCACTTACAAACAAGAGAATAAGGGATGGTGCAAAGTAGAAATGTCCAACCTTTATAAGATTGTCCTCCTTACAATATGTAGGAAGAATAAGAGAGAAAGGAGGGAAGAATTTGAATTCCTACTTCAACCACCAAAGAAAATGCATTGAATTCACCTACTCTAACCACCCAAAAATTTATTGAATTCACCTACAAAATTGATGGGTTTCATGACACAACCCGTGCTTTCATTAATGTTCCTTATTGGGTAAGAAAGGAAGACCAAACCTCATTATAATGGTAGGTGAGAAGTTTGATAGCCTAAAAAATGGTGGACTATAATTTATCATTTTCATTAATGGTGGCAGGTGAGTAGCAGACATTGAGATCTTTCCAAAAGTCCTCTCTTTCTCAAATCCAAGCTTCCAGTCAAAGTTATGATCATCTCCAAACTTATTTGGGTTTGGAGTCTATCTATGCAAGATCCACGTGGCAGCCCACATGTCTTAAGATTTCACCCCCTCCTTTCACTCTTGAAGTTGTGTCGATTGGACACTTGGCATTGTCCGTGGGCCTGCTCTACTTTCTTCATGTTTTGGCTAAGTCCCTCCTGCCTATTTAGGAGAAACTATGTGGGACCCTAGACACATGGAGGCTTTGTGCTCATTTGGAGACTTCTTTGGATTTTACCTTTGAAGTTACACCGAGCTAACATGTGGAGGCTTCTACTAGCTCTTAGAATTTTCAACAACTAGTAACTTTCTCGGACTCGACCACGTGGAGGGCATGCACTTATTTGGGGCCTACCTTTAGATTTTAACTTTGGAGTTGCGTTGATGAGGCACATGGAGGATTTCGCTGACTCTTTTATACTTATCGATTCAATGACTAGCTCTTCCTTTTTAGACTCTGACCACATGGAGGGCATGCACTTGTTTGGGGCCTACCTTTGGATTTTACCTTTGGAGTTGCGCCGATGAGGCACGTGAAGGCTTTTGTTAGCTCTATTGATTTACTTAGAATTTTCAATACTGGTGCAACTTCCTCAAAGCTCTTTGTACACATGGAGAATATGCGCTCATTTGAGGATCCCACCTTTTTCATACCTTTTGAAGTTATTTCATTGATACATGTGGAGGATTCCACTGACCCTTTTATACTTAGCCTGACTCGGGCCTGAGTGAACATTTCCTTTCTCCATTTTTCTCTTGATGAGCTTTGGTCTCCTTTAACATTATTTGGCCTCATTTTCGAGCCCTTTGTAACTTGATTTTTGGGATCGAATGTGAGCTCACATGATTGAACCAACCTCTCCATTTCCTCATGTACAAGTTGTGTTTGATCAATTTTTCTTGAGGGGAAAAATTGGATAACAATTTGGTGACTCGTGGGATCACCTGCCTACTAGGTGAAAAGATCAGTTGCCTTGAAGTATCCATTGGGCATGGAGTCATGAATGATAGCTTGATACTGATCCTATTCTTGAAACCTCAAGCATGGCTACTTGTAACATGTTGGCCCTTAACCTGCTCCACCACTTGCACTCTCAATTTTCATAAGAAAATCTTAAAGGTGAGATTTCTGAGAGTAGAAAATTGTCTTGACTAGAGCATTCACCTACTTCTGGAAATGGACTGTAGGCACACATTCACTTGGAGGCACACTGAATGCACAATGATACAACCTTAGAGCAACAAAACCTATGCTAAAGAACTTAGGGAAATTGAAACCTACACTGCAAAGAAGAAAATATGCATACGCACTTAGAGGAATTAAAATCCTAGGCTAATATTTACAAGGGTGAAACTTCCCTTTTAGTAGCAATGTTTGAGATAGATTCCGTTAACCAGAATCGAAGCTCCTCTCCATCCAATGTAGACAATTGGAAGGCATTTCTACTTTTACATCCTATAACCATGTAGGGGCCACTCCAAATAGCATCAAATTTAGAATGCCTTCCTAGCTTTTCTCGATCTGCATCCCACTTCAGAACTAGGTCTCCTTCCTGAAAGGTCCTTGCTCTTGCTTTCTTATCAAACCACCTTTTGACTAAGGCTTGATCTTTCTCTATCATTTGAACTGAATGTTCTCTAATTTCTTCCAATTCCATCAGCTCTGCATACCTAGCCTCCATTGGTTCAAACTCAGATAATTCCAACTGCTTCATGAATTCCAATGTAGGAAGCTCTAATGATATAGGAAACACTGCCTCTTTTCCATAGACCAACTTGGAGGGAGAATTGCCTACCGACCTCTTTTTGTGATCGCATCAGCCCATAATGCTGATTTTAGCTTTGTATGCCATGTCCTTTGATTTTCATCTAGAGTCCTTTTGATGATTCTTAGAAAATTCTTGTTCGTGGACTCTACCTACCCATTACCTTGTGGGTAATAATTTGAAGAGGTGCTCAAGTAGATCCCATTCTTGATATCCCATTCTATGATCTTGGAACCTAGGAATGCCAATGCATTGTCTGATATGATAGTGGTCGGTACTCCAAACCTAGTCACTATCCCTTCATAAAAGTCTAGTATGCTAGACTCATTGTCTTCTTATTGATCGGAGAAAATTTTTAGAGTTCACACAAGAAGTCGCATGAGAGAGAAGGCCATATCAAGGGTGAGGAGGGACGGGAAGAACCCACGTGGAGATCAATTTTAGCTTTTGGGACTTATCCGATTTTGAGCATGAAGACCTATTTTTAGAAGATGGTGTGTATAGCACATAAACAAGGCAGAGACGTGCATTCCACACATTATCTATCTTTAGAGGATGGATCGAAGCAGTTTTTCATGGAGACAAGCTAAGAATAGGATTATCGATTCAGCTTAAATGTAAAGGTCTATAGATAGCACACTTGCATGTGTGGCTATGCTCGTAAATGACACATGACTATTAGTAGCATGAGGCCTATTTTTGGAATAGATAAGTGGTGAAGGGAAATTCCCACCCTATATATATGATGTGAATCACATAGTAGTTGATATATATATAAATATATATATATATAGGATCTTATGCAGAGCGTAACTTGTAAGCATAAAGAGATATGTGCATATGAATGGATTCTTGTATCAAATCCATCTGTATAGATTGTCATTATTATAAGGAGATTCTATGTTTATTAATAGATGGAAGATATTGGATGAATCTAAGTTCATTATTCTTATGTGGAATTAGTAGTGCATGTTCTTGATTCAATCATGATTATTGTTTAAACTTGTTCTTTCCTAGATCCGAATATGGAATGCATTGTAGAATGATGGAGTAGTTATGGATCTATAGTTTCTTCATTCATCATGCTAACATCTTACTACAAAGAACCTTAAAGAGGGACCTAGTACCTTTACGCGCTTCGAGTGAGTGCTTAGTCTAGGTTGAGTGATGTGACAAAGCATGTGTAGGGTCTATCTAGTAAATTCTAGGCTACATCATTAGTTCCGTTGTCAGAGATCTTTTTCAGTTGTTTTCAGGACAATTCACGATGAAGACATACCGGTTAAATCTAGAAAGTGTTGAAGAGTGGATACACAACTGGAGGAAGAATATGCACAATGGTTCAGCATTGGAACTTATTTTAATGCACACAATTGGGTAGACTAAATATGTATGAAAGCTTATATGAGAGCTTTTTCCATCTTTCCAGTAGAATTATATGAGTGGTTGATTACTTAATGCATCTAAGAGGAATTGGAGGTATCACGCACTTATCTGGACATAGGAAGAATTTCAGGCCCTTTATGATGCTTATCCGATCTAGACTCATGTCTTGTGGATACATGGTTTCATGGTATTCTAAATAGTTATATTCTAGAATATTATTCATTTGGTGTGATTCACATAACATTGAGTTTTCCCCAAAGTGTGGGACTTTGTAAATGGGAAAACTCTTCGATTAAAGGTTGGTTCCTATTCCTTTGTTTAGGTGCATGCGTGGAAACTTGCAGAGGACCTATTCCTAAACCTAATCTAAGTTTTACCAAGGAGACAGGGATAAAAGGAATACAAGAAATCAAAACTAAGCTACAAGGTGATGCACCAAAGGAATGATGAACATTATTTTTGCTGATAGACACAAACCAACAAAATGCATACAATAATCAAGCACAGATAACCAGATTTATAATGAAAGACTAGATGAGAGAAAAGGAGACAAGAAAGGATCTAAAATCAATCACAAACGTGTTTTATTGCTGCAGATTGATACAATGCATTACAAATGGCCAGAAGGTAGGAAATGTATTGCAATTTAAATGGAAGGTCTGAACTCCATGAATTCCTTTTCCAGAAGGAAAGGGGAGCCTCAAAAAAAAAGAATGTCCAACCCTTTACAATGAGTTTCGACCTTGCTTTTATAGATTCAACACAAGAGGGGAGAAAGAGAGAGAAGAAGGAAAAATAGTTTGAAGCTCAACCACCGCTATTAATGCCTCCCATAAAATCTACCCCAAATCTATCTTGACTGCATCAATTTCTTATTCAAGCCTCGAAGGAGGAGGAAACGGCGGATCAGATCGAATCTGATCTGGTTGTTGGGGAAAAATAGATCCTACATTAATGGCCTTGAAGATGTTTCTCCATTTTTCTCCCACCTAACCTCCCCAAACTTAAAGTTTCAGATCTCCATGGTGTAGACGAGGCCGAGATCTTTCCAACGGTGTATATTTTTGGATTTTGAGCCCGAGTCGAAAGATATGCCCCTTCAAAATTTGTATCGGGTCCATACAAAAAGGTGGGAAAACTAAGTTGAAAAAATGGCCCCCTTTTAAAATGGGACACGTGGAGGGTTGGTACTTACTTGAGGGTGGCCTCTATATTTTTCTCTTGGAGTGGCATGGGCTGACACGTGGCTTCTTCCGTGACCTGCTCAATTTCCTTATGTTTTTGCCTAAGTCCTTTTTCTTTGGTAGGGTCATATATCTTGAATGGGGACACGCGGTGGTCTAGCGCTTGTCTAGAAACCTCTCTCTTTATTCAACCCTTGAGTTAGCACCATTTGGACACTTGGCACTCTCCACTGCCTGCCACCATGCATTGACTATTCAACCTGAACTCTTTGTCCCCTTTTTGAGACTAGACGCGTGGAGGCTCGTGCTCGCTTAAAATCTTGATCAAGATTTTCCTTTGAAGGAGCATTCGGGTTGACACTTGGAAGCCTCCATAGGTCTTTGGACTTTTTAACGACCTCCCTCTTACCTTTTCGTACCTTGGACTACGTGGCAAACTGGCACTTATTTGAGCCTCCACTTTTGGATTTACCCTTGGAGATGTGCCGCTTGGACATGTGGCAGTATCCGCTAGCACTTCTATACTTAGCCTTTTTTAGGCCCGCCCTATCCACCTTTTGACCTCTATTGACCATTTTCTACATGGAGGGCTGGTGCAAGTTTGAGTCTCCACCTTGGGCTCCCATTTTGGAATTGCGTTGAGCCGACACTTGGCCCCTTCCGCCGAGTCAAAGACTTTTTCAACGGCCATGCAACTTTTTGGGGCTCTGATGGATGTGGAATCCTAGTGCTCATTTGAGCTTCCTTTTTGGATTCAACTTTGAGAAGTCATGCCGACACGTGGCTCTCTCTATCTGCTCTCCTCCATACTTAGTTGATTTTGGACTCATTTACGAACTATTTTGAGCCCAAAGACTTTGGATCTTCACCATTTTTCTTCTCTTTCTTTCTCCTGGATTCTCTGTGACATTGTTCCTCCTTATGTGACCCTTCTATTCTATTTCTGAGCCCACCTGTAACCTGTTAAATAGATTTAAGACATGGATTCACTCGACAAAGTTGTTTCTTCTCTTTCTTTTTGCATAGGGTCATTTAGTCTTTTCGCAGCCCCGCCACTCCATGTTGAGTCCTTTTTGCAACTGTTTGCAAGATTTAAACATGTTTTCTCTGGTTCTTTCTATGTGGGGTCGTGGTTGATCCAATACTTTTCCCGGGGGAAAATATGGATAACAATTTGGTGACTCACAGGGTATCTACCTGCTAGATGAAAAGACCAATTGCCTTGTCATATCCATGTTGGGCATGGAGTCGAGAATGATGGTCTGATATTGATCCTGCCTCTGATTCACGAGCCCGACTATTTGCACTCTCAATTTTCATAAGAAATCTCAAAATGATGGTTTCTGAGAGTAGAAAATTTCTTTGACCTGGGCTTCATCTGTCTCTAAATGGGTTGTGCAAGAGCAAAAAAACAACACCACAACTATATACAAAATTTGAAATCATACATGCTCCAAGTAGAACATGCAGAGTGTGCAAAGCACTTAGGAGAAAAGCAACCTAAACTACAACAAGACAATGTGCACAAGCACTTAGAGGAATGAGAAACTAAACTAGTATGTACAAGGTGAGAAATTTCCTTCTAGTAGTAAGTGTTTAAGATAGATTCCATTCACTGGAATCTGTAACTCTTCACCATCCAATGTAGATAATTAGAAAGCATTGCTACTTTTACATTTTGTGACCATGTAAGGGCCACTCCAAATGGCATCAAACTTGGAATGCCTTCCTGGTTTTTCCCGATCTGCATCCCATTTCAAAACTAGGTCTCCTTCTGGAAGGTCCTTGTTCTTTCCTTCTTGTCAAAGCATCTCTTGATTGAGACCTGATCCTTCTCCATTATTTGAAGTGCATGTTCTCTGGTTTCTTCCAATTCCATCAGTTCTGCATACCTGGCCTCCATTGGTTCAAACTCAGACATCTCCAGCTGCTTCATGAGTTCCAATGCTGGAAACTCAAGTGATATAGGTAACACTTGCCTCTTTCCCATAGACAAGTTTGAATGGAGAGCTGTCATGTAGACCTCTTGGGTGTTTTCCTATCAGCCCATAAGGCTTGATTTGAGTTTTGTGTGCCAAGTTCTTTGATTTTCATCTAGAGTTCTTTTGACAATCTTTAGCAGGTTCTTATTTGTGGACTCAACTTGGCCATTACCTTGAGGGTAATAGTTTGATGAAGTGCTCAAGTAAATCCCATTCCTAATGGCCCATTCTATGATTTTGGAACCTATGAATGCCAATGCATTATCTGATATAATGGTGGTTGGCACTCCAAACCTGGTCACTATCCCTTCATAGAAATCTAGTATGCTAGACTCATTAGCTTCTTTGAGTGCCACTACCTCGGTCCACTTGGTGAAATAGTATGTTGCCGTTAGAATCCATTTGTGGCCTTGGCTCAAATTTGGATTGATGACCCTGATGAAATCCAATCCCCATTACATGAATGGTATGGTCAACTAAAATTGGGTGCAATGGAAGTGTTACTAGCCTTTCTTTGTCCTTTGAAGAATGCACAATTTTTGCACTTTTTGATCCATGCATAGCAATCACTAAACACCCTGGGCCAATAATAACCCACCTTCATGATCTTGAGTGTTATCACCCATGGAAAAATGGCCTCCACCTACTTCATCATGGAACTCTTGTAACACTCTCTCAATCTGATTTGTCCCAATGCATCTTAATAGAATGCCATTGATGTCCCTTTTGAACAAGACACCATCAATAAGCACATATGGGATGGCTTGTAGTCTGAAGTGTCTCCTTTTTGTTTTACTCATTTCTGGAGGACACAGCCTATTTGTAGGAAGTGCATAATACTTTGAGTCCAACAAGGAGTGGGTACATCATCATTTTCTTCCTCTTGACTATTTTGCAGACAAAAACAACTTCCTTTTCACCACTTTCTTCATCTTGTTGACTCGAGGCCAGTTGTTCACACAATCCCTTCCCATGGACCAGCTTAGTGACCTTGATCTCAATGTCATACTCCATGACACGAGTGATCCATCCTGCACATGTTTTTCATTCAGATCCTTGTTGAGAAGGAAGTCTTTAACTCCTGCATGGGAGACTAACAATTGGATTTTATTGTTTGAAACCAGATGTTTAAACTTCTTTAACCCTTTGATCACTACAAGGACTTGCTTTTCGATGAAGGAGTATCTCACTTCATAATCTTCAGACCTTGGCTAAAGAAGGCAATTGGTTTTTTGTACCTTCTTTGTTCTATTGTACTAAGATTGCAAAATTGTGTCACTACCACCAAAGGCATATAGTATGAAGTCCTTAGAAAAATCTGGATTCACGAGAGTTGGGGCTTGTGATATAGCTTCTTTGATGGCCTCAAAACTTGCTCTTCCTTCAATTTGTCCACCTAAATTCCAAGCTCTTCTTCAACATCAACGTTATTGGTTTGACAAGGGCAACAAAGTTTGGTACAAACCGTGGACAAAATTGATTTTTCCTAAGAAGCTTTGAAGAGATTTCTTATGGCTTAGCAATGGAAATGCTCTTATTGCTTCAACTCTCTCTGGGTCAATTTCCAAACCTTCCTTTGACACAATATGGCCTAGAATCCTGCCCTCATGGGCCAAGAATATGCATTTTTAGGGTTTAATGATACCCCAAATCTCCTACACCTTTGAAACACCTGTCTTAGGTGAAAAAGGTGGTCTGCTACATTTTTGGAGAACACAAGTAATGTCATCCAGATAGATCAAGTACTATTTTTTGATCATCCCTTTGAATGCCATATCCATTGCCCTTTGGAAAGTGGCTCCAACATTAGACAATCCAAATGGCATTTTTCTATAGGCATAGGTGCCCCATTTGGTGGTGAAAGTCATTTTAAATTGATCATCTTCTTTCACCATTATCTAGTTGTACCCTGAGTAGCCATCTAGGAGAGAGAATCTCTCTGATCCAGACACCACTTGCAAGATCTACTCCATTGAGGGGAGTGGGTAGTGGTCTTAAGTGATGCTGTTTAAGTCTGAAAGTCTACACACAACCTAATCTCTCCATTCTTCTTCCTGACTGGGACCAAGTTTGCAACCCAGCTTGAGTGTTTGATTGGAAATATGATACTTGCCTCTATCATCTTGTTTAGCTCTTTCTTCATCAGAGGTTCAATGTGTGGATTGACTGGTCTCTACTTTTTCCTGATGGGCTTAGCAGCTGGATCTAGTTCGATTGTGTGTTGTGCTAACTTGGATTGAACCCTCTTAGGTCTTCATAGCTCTAAGAAAATACATCTGGAAACTCTTGGAAAAGTTACATGAATTCATACCTTTCTTTCTCGGTGGCCACTTTTCCAATTTGAAGTGTTTTTCCTTCTCCAACTAGAATTGACTTTGAATCTTCTCCTTTGATCTGTATGTTAGCCTTCTCTTTTAAAACGATAATTAGGATTGAAGATAGATTCTAATGTCACCAAACCTTTGGGAAGCTTGTTTGTATGTAGCTGCACTACTTGATCTCCATATTGCTGCTCTAATTTGTTTTGATTCCTAGCTAAGAATTCAGCTTCCTCTTACAAAAAATTGATGATCTGTTGATCATTCTCGAACACCTACCAACATGTGTTGTTATCTGGCACTATTGGCCTCACAATCACATGGATATGTGGTTGTCCTTTTCCCTCTTGATGTTATCAACCACATCAAATGTTTCTCCAACTGTTGTAAGCCTATCAGCAGCTTTCGTTCTCCTTCCTGGGTATGGACACAATGTTGAAGGCTTCGAAATCCTCAATGAGATCCCATACCCTATTCTTGTAGCTTTTGAGCAGGTCATTCTTGACAACATTTTGTCCTTTGACTTGATTGGAAACCAATTCACTATCACCAAACACTTGCAAGTTCTTGATTCCTCATCTTCTAGCCCAATGCAATCCATGAACCAAAGCCTCATATTTTGTTGTATTATTTGAACAAGAAAATTAGAAATGAAAAGTGAGTAATATTTCATACCTTGGGGTGACACAATCATAGCCCCTCCTCTGGCTCCTTGCCTACTTCTCGAGCCATCAAAGAACAATTTCCATACTTCATTGTCATCTTGTGTTCTAGCTTAATGATGTTAGGAAGAGGATGATTCTCCTCATGCAGGTAGTAGACTCCTAGCTCAGATTCTTCCATCTCCTTATAGGGATCAAAAGCATGCCTTTTGACCACCCATTCATTGAGAGTTAGGTCTGGGATACACCCCACTTGGTATCTGCTTCACAAGTGTTTAAGAGGTCCTCCTGATCAAAAGTCAAACAATTTGCATTGATTGGGCTAGGCACATAAGACTCAATGTGATAATCCACTATGGGCTCGGATCTGATTGTGGCCTTCACTCCATACCTTGTTCTAAAGAGCATATGTGACTAGTTAGCAGACAAAATAGCCTCCAATTTTGGTAGTGAAGTCCTAGACAAACACAATGCAAAATGTGGTGGTAAGTCTATGACTGATACATTCTTGCAATACAGTCACATTGGGGTAGGCATGCAGAGTGAGGCTCAAGATCCTTGATGATTCCAATAGTTGTCACTGTTGTCCCATCCAATTGTACTACCCCTCTAGAGATGACTTCATACTGGAGACCCAGTTGATCAACTATTTGTTTGGGCATTACAGAACTACTTTTGCCCCCAAATCAATCATGCAATTATGCACCAATTTGTCCCCAATGATTAATGAAACATAGAATGGAGGAGGTCTCAGGTTCTTACCTTGTTGCTCTTGATGGTTTCCCTAGGTTGAGTTGTATTGGTAAGCACTTTCTCTTGTTGGTTAGGGGGTTGATTTGAGCTTGACCAATTGGCCATAGCAGTCTGTAATAGATCCCTCTCCTGGAATGGCCAGTGACTCCCATAGTGAAATGTTCACACTTTTCTTCTTCATTTTCTCAATGATATTAAATGAGTTATCCTTTTGCTGCCCCTTCCCTGGCACATTTTTTTCTTGCACATGGGTTGTTACAACCGGTGCCTGAGTGGATTTGGAAGGTGGCTTGGATTGGCTCTGCATATTGGGAGTTGTATTTTGAATGCCAATACCTTGTGGAGCAATGGAGGATTGAGGATTACCTGAGTTTGGTGAATGTCCTTCTCCAATATTTCTCTTCTTGGACCATGTATTGGCAGCTATACTTTGAGAAGGAGTTTGATTCATTCCACAGAAGTCTTCAGCTTGCCAATTGACAAGCATAGTTTCACTTGGAGGTCCCTCTTGTTGAGCTCCTTGCTGCTGATTTTATTCTTGGCTAGGTTCTTGTGACACACCAATGGTTTGCACCATCAAATCCTGATTTAGTGCACCATTGAAGCACATCGATTGATTATGTGGCTGATTACATGGGAAACACCAATCATATTCTTGTGCCATGTTATTTTGTGTTGGAACCAATGCCCTTGATGTTGAAGTTGTGTTTGGATCATATGACCTAAAAGGTCTAGCAGCTTGAGGTTGTCCTTGGTGTTGACTCTGATTTACATCCTGAGCTGGTGGTCTATTTTGCTGATACGGGGTCTAGCCTGATACTGAGCTTGAGGCTGATATGGCCTAGAAACTGAGCCTGTTATCTTTTGATGGTTACTAACTCATTCCTAGGTTTTGAAGTTGTTTCATAACTTCCTAAAGCTCCTTTGAGGTGTTAGATGATGAGGTGGAGGCTTCAGCTGAACTTTGACTCCTGGGAGTAGGTATAGGAGCTAATGTGGGTGTTTGGTTGGTACTTGGGTTTCCTAATTGGGGTATAGAGGCATGGATGGCCTAGGAGAAAGTTTTCCAGCTTGAATTAAATGATTCTCAGCTCCTATGGAAAGGCTATAGGTCATGTAAGGTAAGGTTGTGCCCCCATTGACTAAATCATTAAAGCAATATCAGAATTTAAAGCTCTAAGAAAGTATAAGAAGGCACCTTCTTTAGTGGGCTTTACTTGCCTACTGGAATCCTATCCCAGGTCCATTGAAATATGAGGTTGAAATCCATCAACTGCTCATTTGGAGCTCTCTTGATTGTTGTCAGTTTCTCCAACAAGGATAGGTTATCTCCTTTTTCTCCAAACTGGTCATGAAGAGCTCTGCACAGATGGTCCCAAGTTTGAATAGAGCTTGTTGCTAGGCTCTGAACCATTGTGAAGCTTTACCCTTGAGTGAAGAGGCTAGAAACTTGACTGCAATGTCCATCTCAGTGATCTCATGGATTATATACATACATTTGTAATGTCTTGAACGTGGTCACTAGGAGAAGTCTGGTTTTCTCCAAGTGAAATATGGGATGCTCTTTAATGCTGCCACTGGGACTGGATTTTGTGCATTCAGAGCGAGTGGGTTGCTGCTAGTGAAATTGACATAAGGATTTGGTTGTGCCATCCTGATCGCCTGAGCACCCTTCTTGATTGAAAGAATGGCCTACTAGGAGGAGGTGTTGATAAGGCTCTATTTGGTGGAGATAGAGACCTCTCTGGGATCTCTTCTTCCTCTTCTCCTTCTGTCTAGAGACAAGTGTAGGTGTAAAACTATCCTTCTCTCTTTTCTTGACCTTGTTTGTATCCTTCTCATGAACTTGGGAAACTTGGACTGCTAAAACCAAGTGGATTCTATTCCTTTTGGAGTCACCAGATGTGTAGTTCTTAAAAGCTTCTTAAAAGCTAGAATCACAAACAAGTGCACATCAATCTTACTGTAATAAAGATGGAGACTTCTTTGTCCCACCGGGTGTGCCAAAATTGTTAGTGCAAAATCACAACACCCCCAAATGAGTCGTCAGATCTACTTTTCTAAGGTAGATTCATTTGGTGTGATTCACATAACATTGAGTTTTCCCAAAGTGTGGGACTTTGCAAATGGGAAAACTCTCCAGATTAAAGGTTGGTTCTTATTCCTCTGTTTAGGTGCATGCATGGAAACTTGCAGAGGACCTATTCCTAAACCTAATCTAAGTTTTACCAAGGAGACAAGGATAAAAGGAATACAAGAAATCAAAACTAAGCTACAAGGTGATGCACTAAAGGAATGATGAACATTAGTTTTTTTGATAGACACAAACCAACAAAATGCATACAATAATCAAGCACAGATAACCATATTTATAATGAAAGACCAGATGAGAGCAAAGGAGACAAGAAAGGATCTAAAATCAATCACAAATGTGTTTTATTGCTCTGCAGATTGATACAATGCATTACAAATGGCTAGAAGGTAGGAAACATATATTGCAATTTAAATGGAAGGTCTGAACTCCATGAATTCCTTTGCCAGAAGGAAAGGGGAGCCTGCAAAAACAAAAGAATGTCCAACCCTTTACAATGAGTTTCGACCCTGCTTTTATAGATTCAACACAAGAGGGGAGAAAGAGAGAGAAGTGGGAAAAATAGTTCGAAGCTCAACCACCACTATTAATGCCTCCCATAAAATATACCCCCAAATCTGTCTTGACTGCATCAATTTCTTATTTGGCACCTTGAAGGAGGAGGAAACGGCGGATCAGATCGAATCCGATCTGGTTGTTGGGGAAAAATAGATCCTGCATTAATGGCCCTGAAGACATTTCTCCATTTTTCTCCCACCTAACCTCCCCAAACTTAAAGTTTCAGATCTCCATGGCGTAGACGAGGCCGAGATCTTTCCAATGGGTGCCATATTTTCTGGATTTTGAGCCCGAGTCGAAAGATATGCCCCTTCAAAATTTGTATCAAGTCCATACAAAAAGGGTGGGAAAACAGTTTGAAAAATGGGCCCCCTTTTAAAATGGGACACATGGAAGGTAGGGCGCTTGCTTGAGGGTGGCCTCTATATTTTTCTCTTGGAATGTGCAGGGTGACATGTGGCTTCTTCCGTGACCTACTCAATTTCTTATGTTTTTGGCTAAGTCCTTTGTTCGGTGGGGTCATATATCTTGACCGGGGACACGTGGTGGTCTAGCGCTCATTTGGAAACCTTCTCTTTATTCGACCCTTGAGTTAGCACCATTTGGACACTTGGCACTCTCTCATTCGGCCTACCACCATGCATTGACTATTCAACCCGACTCTATCCCCTTTTTGAGACTGGACGCGTGGAGGCTCCGCGCTCGCTTAAAATCCCGATCAAGATTTTCCTTTGAAGGAGCGTCGGGTTGACACTTGGAAGCCTCCACAGGTCTTTGGAATTTTCAATGACCTCCCTCTTACCTTTTCGGACCTTGGACTACGTGGTGAACTGGTGCTTGTTTGAGCCTCCACTTTTGGATTTACCCTTGGAGATGTCGCTTGGACACGTGGCAATCTCCGCCAACACTTCTATACTTAGCCTTTTTTGAGGCCCCCTATCCACCTTTTGACCTTTGTTGACCATTTTCTATGTGGAGGGCTGGCACAAGTTTGAGTCTCTACCTTGGGCTCCCATTTTGGATTTCACGCGAACCGACACTTGGCCCTTCCACTAAGTCGAGACTTTTTCAAAACCGTGCAACTTTTTGGGTTCTAGATGCTGGAATCCTAGCGCTCATTTGAGCTTCCCTTTTTGGATTCAACTTTGGAGAAGTGTCATGTCGACACGTGGCTCTCTCCACTACCTCCTCCATACTTAGTTGATTTTTTGACTCGTTTTAAACTATTTTGAGCCCGAAGACTTTGGATCTTCATCATTTCTTCTCTTTCTTTCTCTTGGCTTCTCTGTGACACTACTCCTCCTTCTCTAACCCCTTATTCTATTTCCAAGCCCACATGTAACCTATTAAATAGATTTAAGACATGGATTCACTTGATAGAGCCATTTCTTCTCTTTCTTCTTACATAGGGTCATTTAGTCTTTCGTAGGCCCCGCCACTCCATTGTTGAGTCCTTCTATGACTTGTTTGCAATATTTAAACATGTTTTCTCTGGTTCTTTCTATTGGGGTCGTGGCTGATCCAATACTTTTCCCGAGGGTGAAATAAGAATAAATAAGCGTAACTTTAAACCTAGAGAGTAAACCGGTGGCTAACTAAACCTCACCATGCATGAGGGTACGAACAGGTTTGGTGAAATATTACTGGTGGACCTAGCAGAAGTGGAAAGATAGAGAGAGGAAAGGTGGCTTAAGTATAATGAGGCACGCAAGAGGGAGATAAAGAAGCGCATACCATTGTCAGAGAGTATGGAATTGAGGAGAGATATGGCTCATGAAGGATTTGAAGCTCACGTAGAAGACGTGGAGCTAGAGCATAAAAAAATCCCCCATCTTGGAAAGCATGATAGAGATACCCCCTTGGCTTCACATGGCGTAAGTGCCAACAAAGACTACATGGGATGTGAGTGCACATCTTAATCCACTCTTGTGACCTATCCCTTACACTTGGTTTTCAAAGTATCTAGTATGATAAGTAACTAGCAAGCTAACTTGGGAAGTAGGAGACCAGAGTAAGTCAGGGAGCAAGTACATCAATAATAGGACAGACGGCTTCAATGTTATTGCAGGAACATTTTCAAGTGCATCATCCACAGCTCGGGCGTCAAATCGCCCGGTGACAGATGAAATGTAAGTGCAGCAGAAAAATGTTGGATTCACCTCGGAAGTGGAACTACCACACAGACTATATGGGTTCAGTATAGTATGACTTTTGGATCACAGGGAGTACATCTACTGGGGGTCATATTCCAGCTATAGGTGGAGGATTAGGAGTTATATGTGGTTCTAGTTGCAGTGGACACTGGTGGTTTTGGATCGGTGGTCAAGGCCCGCAACAACCACAAAATATATATATGGATATGTCTCTTCATCTCTCAAAGTATAGAGGCATAGAGGATGTTGCCTAACATGTGCATATGTGTGAAATCTTATGGCACGTGTGAAAGGAGTCATAGCTTTTGAGTGTAAGACAAGTCAATTCGCTACTACCTTGCAGGATATGCACACAATCTGGTATAGGAAGTTTGACCCTAATCAAACTTGTGTGGATTATGCAACATTGAAGGATGCTTTCTTAAAAGAGTTCTATATCTCGGAGTTTGAGTAGAAGAGTATCAGCGTGCTCAAAGATATCAAACAAGGAACTACTGAGAGTGTACGTGAGTATGATGCCTATTTTAAGACACTTCTATCTAAGTTGTCTTATGATATTCATGCCAGCCAACATGCACAATGGTTTGTTGGAGGATTGATTACACCATTTAGAAGGGCGTTATGGCATAAAACATACACTAATCCACGTGAAGTATTGGAGGCAGCCCCTACTCATCAGAGTGAGGCGAGTTGGGAGCATTGACACCGGTGTTAGTCCATTCTTAGAGGCATAGATTATAGACATGGAAAAACAACTAGAAAATTTATGGGCAAACTTATCTCATGAAACGCACTCGGGGATTTGGTGTATGATTTCAAAGTGGAAGGTCACACCAAGGATAGTTTCCTCACAAATTTATATGTTCATTATTGTTAAGGCGTGAAATATGTCATTTGAATCATGGTGCTAGCCATTTTCCTTTGTTATTCAGTGCATGATAAGGAAGAATGTATCATGCTTTTCCAATATTTATAGGTCCATGACCCATGATACGAGGATTGTCGATTGATTGGTCATATCCATGGTGCTATAGACATTGGGGTATGAGAGACAAGTGTGTAACGGATAACTCCAAGAACAAGAATGAGCACCAGGATCGGGATCATAATCAACCCACGCTATGGGGAATGAGGTTTGTTTTGAAGGAGGTCATGAGAGAGGACATGGATATCAAGGTGGATATGGAGGACAAGACCATGGTGGAGGAAGAATCTAGTTTCCTCATGGAACATGTTATACATGCAGATCCCCTAATCATTATAGGCGTGAATGTCCCCAGAATGTTACATGTTCTTTCTATAGAAAGAATCATAGCTATGAGGAGTGCCCAGACTTATATGAGAATCTCAATAAACAATGAAGGTAGGAAAACAAAGGCAAGGATGGTTAGGATCCAAAGGCATGGAGGAAAATCAATGGATGCCCAAGATAGCACCAGAACCTGAGGCCTTAACTATGAAGATTACCACACATGCTGAAGTGGCACGCACAAGAGAGGCATCATACCAGAAGCCTACAATCACTAAGGAGGAGGTTCTACATGCAAGGTACCCAGATATTTCCCATTAAAAGGAAGTCTATCAAGAGACCATGGAGGTCCTCAGGAATCTTCAAGGTAAAATACAATGTTTAAAAGAGCAGTCCAGAAAGATGGAATAGAAGAAAGAAGCAGGGAAGGTCCCCTCTAATATTGATGACATCAGAGAGGTGTGTAAAATGCTATGCCAAGAGAATATTATTCCATTATTAGGGAATTGGTTGAAGGGGAACACTCTGCACAAAAACACTGAGAATGAATAGACGAGATCCTACATGTAAATCTTCCCCCTGATAGCATTGACTATGATAAAGAGATCACTTTGAATGTTGTTGTAGATCGATGGCTTTTGAGAAATATTTTGATTGATCTTGCCTATTACGATCGAAAAGAGCCACAGATGGGGAAGTGAATGTGCTTACATTAGATGAATGGGTACATATGGGAGGCATCCATGTAGCCATCATCTAATGTGTTGTTTATGGAAAAACGGACTAAGGCCACTCCCAGATAGGAGTTTTGAAGGATGCATTTATAACCATACAAGGGGCCAAATTCACCTGGGAATTTGAGGTATTAGCACTTGCGTAAGGCATAATTTTCTAGCCTTGCTTGGATGCCCTTGGTGTTATGTGAATAATGTTGACTTTAGATTAAATAAGGGGTATATCAACTTTGAGAACAAGGAGGAAAGAGTTTTGATACCTCTAACTCGATGGGAATTCTACACCATATGTTGAACCTCTAAGTGAGGAGGACTTACAGAATCTATGTATGCACTATTAGGACCCAGAGGTCAATGATCCATCAAAGGAAGGAATCCTACGGTGGGAGGATTCTCGCTCTATTAGTGATACTACGATTATTTCTTGTGACAATTGGGCTCATGGTGCACAAATTACGTATGGGAAGGTCACACCGCGATATGAACTAGTTGGGCGTGAGGTAAAAAGTGTGGTTGCGCGTAAGAATGGACTTAATTTTGTTTGACAGATAGGTAATGTAGTACCTTGGTATACGGGGAGTAGAAAATCTTCCTGTATTCTTACAAGTCATGGAGGCACAAGTGGATAGATCAGTGTAAGGAGAAGAGACATGTTAACATATATCTTACGTGGGTCAAGAAAGTTTTGACTTGCTAAATTATTGGGTGAGTAGTTCACACAGATAATACTATGGAGTGGAAGGAGATCAGGAATCACCCTATCTACCAGTTTTAAGAAGTAATGCACCTAATCATGTATGTATTTACACTTATAATGGTGATCAACTTGTTCAGCCAAAGACCGCATTTAGCGTGAGGTAAAAAGTGTGAAAGACTCGGATAGTAGGATGGGAAGGATTACCACCTTCACTATGGGTGCATAAATTATATTCCACTCTATAATGGTATGTATGTGCTTGGTATGTATACGCGAGAACTACATCAAGAGACTGGAAATTGGGAAAAATTAACTACGGGAATGATCCCCGACCTTTGAATACTTTTCTACCCAACCTCCGAGTAGAAGAGGCATTAAAAATTTTCAAGAAGTTAACCATGGGAGATAGTGCAAAGGTGGAGGAACTCTTACAAGAATTATTTGGTGAGACAAAATCAAGTGCGTGTTTTGAACAAGAATGAGAAGACTCCATATTTCTTTAATGTTCTTGTCTTGAGAAAGAAAAAGGAAAGATGGTGTACATTGTGGATGATGAGGAAGTTGAAAACCTAGATATTGACCATTCATAAGAGGAGCGCGAGGTCTTGGGTAGTGCATATAAAGATACACATGCATACCATGAACCGATGAAGATAAAGAAGGTCAATATAGGATCGAGATCATGAGCCTAAAGGAGGCCATAATTGGAGACTACTTGGTCGACTTGGAGGTGGAAAATATTATTGAGTTACTATGGGATTATACAAAGGACTTATTCCTTCGAGGTTATCATGAACTTAAACGCATGCATGAATCACTTGGGGAAATGAAGATTAAATTAAGGAAGGTATGTGTCTAGTGCAAAAGAGACCTTAAAGAATGAATCATAATTTGTGTGAAAAGGTAAAAGAAGAAATTGATAAAATGTTGAGGTCTAGAATCATTTAACCTTTGGATGAGTCAGAATGGGTTAGTCCTATGGTGATCAATATCAAAAAGGATGGTAGAATTCAAATTTGTGTTGATTACAGGGAGCTAAATGCAACATGTGTCACAGATCCCTTTCCTACACCATTCACTGAGGAAATACTGGAAGGAGTAGCAGGGCATGAAATATATTCCTTTACAAATGGGTTTTTCGAGTATCATCAACTATCTTTGTTCAAATTTTCCAAGAGGATCAGAAAAGACAACGCGTTTACTACTAAATGGGGTAGTTTGGCCTATACTATGATGCCTTTTGGATTGAAAAATGTGTACATTGTATTCTCACACATAGTTGTTCAGGAATTCAAAGATTTTATTCACAACTTCTTATAGGTATACCTCGATGATTGGACAATATATGGGCTTGTTAAGGATCACTGTAACAATCTACACTTAATGTTTGAATGATGCAAGATTATGGTGGGAGGTAGTTGAATATCTCTCTAAACATCAAGAAGTGCATATTTTCTACACCCGATTTGGAATACCGTTAGGAAAGTTTTTGGTTGATCTAGTTAAGGTTAAACCATTATTTTAGGGTTGGAAATTCCTACCATCAAAAGCGAGGTAGCACGTATTTTTGGGTCACACAGGATATTATCGAAATTTTATCAAAGGGTATGCCAAAGTTGTTGCAAGTCTCCTCGAAGAATTACTAAAAGGGAAAGGTACATTTTATTGGGGAGAACCATATCAGAAATGCATTTGAGATATTAAAGGAGAAACTTACTACCACGCCCATTATGTGCTTTCCCTCATGGGATAAACCATTTCATGTGCATGTGGATGCCTCTAGTATGGCCATTGGTGTTGTGTTAGCTCAAGCTAGTGAAGGTATTATCGATCATCCTATATTCTTTGCTAGTAGGAAGCTAACTCCTACAATGAATAGAATTATACAACTACTAGTTAAAGAAACAAGAGAGCGCAAAGTGGAGCAAGAGGGAGAATGGTGCCATGCAATGATCTATGCATTGCTAGCAAACACCATTTGTATTCTATATGGATCACATGGAATTGAAATACATGGTAAACAAGCCTATCTTACAAGGGCACATGCGTGTGATGGGTACTCTTATTTCAAGACTTTGACTTCATAGTTGTGGTGAAGCTAAGGAAAGTAACTCTAGGGTAAGTAGGACCACTTGTCTAGAATTCACTAATGGGAAGAAGCACAATAACATAGAAAAAAATTGAAGAAACCATGCTAGATGCACAATTATATAGGTTATAACAAGCACCATCGTGTAAATTAGAAGAAATTTTTTTCAAAAAGATGTTTATTTTCTACTTGGATAGAATCAAAAGCACTCTGCGAAATGGAATGAAGGCATTAGAAAAGAAACATCTTGCTATACGTGTGGCACCGTTTATGTTAATCGGTGGTGACCTCTATAAGTTAGGAAGAGATGAAGTATTACAAAATGCCGTTGTGTATTAGAGCATAAGCGCAAGGATATTATGGAAGAAGCCCATTGTGGTATTGCAAGAGGCCACTATGCAGTGATGCAACTACCCGGGAAGATCCTACTTTGTTGGATTATGGTAGGAGACACTATATAAAGATTGTAAGGCATATTGCAAAGCGTGTGACCATTTTCAACATCTAGGTAAACCAGGCAAAGAGATGAGATTCCTTTTATACCAATCATTGGTGCCAAAACATTTGAGAAATGGGCCATCAATTTGTAGGACCTACTTCGCCATCCGCACGTAGGAATGGGTCACACTATATCATTACTTGTACAGATTATCTCACAACGTGGGAAGAAGAAACACCTACAAAGTATTGTGTAAAGCAAAAGAACTAGTCAAGCTATAGCAGATCTAGGTTTCTATGGGAGAATGTTCTTACAAGATATGGAATTCCTTTAATCTAGACAAGTGATATGGGTACACAATTTTGAATGAGACAATTAAGATCTAATTAGATGAGTTTATGGTTACACACCATAAGACTACACCTTATCATCCTCATGATCTAATATAATGAGATGGTTAACTTTACCATAAGACTACACCTTATCATGAGCCTCAGAAATGGAATTGTTGAGGATTTCAATAAGATTTTAAGCTATACATTGACAAAGATTTGTGATGTTGGAAGAAAGGATTGGGATGATAAAGTGTCATTTGTTCTTTGGGCATATAGAAAAACTTATAAGAGATTGAAAAAGCCACACCATTTCATTTGGTGTTTGGCGCAAAAGCCATTCTCCTATAGAATTTATGTTACCTTATTTGTGCATTACGTACTGGCAGAGGTCTATCTAATGAGCAAGATTTAGAAGAGTGTATTGAGAAGATGATTCATTTGGATGAGAGATGAGCCATAGGAGGATGGAGTCGAAGAAGTAGGAAAAGGCTAGGCAAAAAGCATGGCATAACAAAAACATAAGGGATAAGAAGTTTGAGATTGGACAAATGGTACTTCTTTATGACTCTAAGTTCTTGCACCATCAAGAAATATCAAAGTACATTGTTTAGGGCCATTTGTCATCACTTACATACTTGAATTAGGTGTTTTCTAGTTATAAGCACTTGATGGAACATGGCTACCGGTTACTTTAACGGGAGTAGGTTAAAGCCCTACTTATAAATAAGTCTTCTTAGTTTTTGTAATAAGGCATTATTTCCATTTAGATTAGGTTTCCATTATGTATTTCCTTCATTGTCATTATGATTTGTCTCTTTAGTTTTTGTTGTTGTGAAATAAGCGCGCTTACGTGAATGAAGCTAATTACTACATGAAGCATGTTTATGCGGAGAGGACTCCACATCCTTTTAGTGTGGGGTGGTTGTTGATATCCAAGTACAAGACTATGGAATTGAAAGGTGAAAGGAATAAGCTGCTACGGGTGTGCTTTAAGTCAAAAGAAGATTGCTCTAGTCAAAAGTGACCAAGGATGGAGATGAATGTAAGGACAATATAACACGAGGTAAGAAGAGGCCATGATAACTACCAGGAGAAGGTAAAGTGATGAGGTACTTAAGTGTAAGGGCAAGCGTGTTGAAGATAATTATGTGACCAGAGGGTAGGAAGGTGCACTAGAAGGTTATAGCTAGGGTGCAAAGATGTACCATGCGGAATGAACAAATTTGGTCAATGAATGAGAGGATATTTGGTAGGTGAAGGAGCAATAAATGCATCAAATTTGAAAAACTATATAAGGATGGGATGCGAATTCATTTTTACCATTACGAATAAGAGTATTTGAGGGAAGAACTAAGTGTGAAAGATGAGTGATTAGTGTTAACGTGCGAAGGGTGTGAAACCAAGCGTGACAAATAGATTTGTGTGAAAAGAAGCTTGCGTCCCCGGTGGTGAAGGGTTTGAGTGAAAAGCAAGACAAAGAGAGGAGTTAGGGAACAAAGTTTCCACCTAGGAACAATTGAATTGAGCTTGGGTTTGATTCACAAATTGTAGAGCTAAAGAGGAGATGATTACAAGGTAAAAAAATGGCACCTAAGAAGGCATGCAGCAAGAGCAAAAGGAAAGAACAAGGTGGTGTTGAAGAGGAAGAGATGGCACTCAAAAGAAATTTTTTCAGAAATGCAATATCTAGAAGGAGTAATCATCATCCAAGAATGGGATTTACACATTAGAAAGAGAAGAGTAAGCGAATACAATCACAAGACCTCATAGAACAAGAAGGAGCTCGATTTATTTCTCACTACAAGGATGAACAAATGTATGGTAGATGACATGTCGGTTTATGATGATGTAGGTGAGAGAAGTTTTGAATAAAATTGGGGTCATCTATTATATTAGCTTCCATATTTTGGGAATTATGAGCCCTTGTACCAATGGCTCATGGGCAGAGTGCATGAGGACTTCTTCTACTTTGCGGGACAAAATTAGAATCTCATGTTCTTATCTCAACGATGACAGTTTGAAGGCCACAAGAGAGGATATGAAGAATGATCTCACAGATAAAGTCATGATCTTAAAGACTAGATAGGAGTTGGGGTACCTGAAGGGTCCGCATGGTATGGATATAGACAAATTGAAGAATTTTTTGTCTATGTAAGCAGCAACATACCTTGTTACAAATTTGAACGATTAGGAGCGGTGGTCGCAGGTAAATACTATGTGGTTACATGTTACACGTAAGATGTTAGAAGGAGTAGTCTATAATATTTCATAGGCTACATTACAAAGAAAATAGTCGAGGAAGCATACATAGGAGGGAAGATCAGCTTTGGGGCTGTTCTATTATCATTGGTATTCATGGAAATTGGAGTACCAGATGGGCCGAAGGAAAAGGTATGGGAATACCCCATGGAGAATAATTCACCAGCTGAAAGGTTCAACAAGTACCTATGTAAAGGTTCCATGACAAATGACGTCAAGCAAAGGGTGGAGAAATGGTATGACAGGCTCCACATGGCATTTGGAGAAGAGTGGCACATCCCGAAGGACCTACCATTAGTAGTGGGGAAACAAGTCTAGTTTGTTGTATATCAACATTTCTGCATCACATGCTTCCTAATGAGAGATGGAGTCTAGAGCCCTTAGTGTAAATTGCCTTACACATTCACTACAAGGTATTTCCAAGCATTTGTTCTCACAGATTCACGAGACACACACCGACTGGTATTCAATGTAGATAAGGTAACTATGATTACCACACATTGAGGAAGAGGTACGTGTATCCAAGAAGTTCTTGTCGAGAGGCTCATTTCAGAGGTGTTAAATATTAGGTCAATAAGTCTAGTTGTAGCAAATATAGGGGCAACATTAGTGTATCTTCAGCTAAAGCCCAAGATGGAGAACAATAAGTATGTGGAGAATGAATTTGCACTCCCAGGGCCACTAAAGGGTAAGCACACAATGGAAAACATACCGGCGTAAAGGCCCACAAAAATGTTGAAGTAGAGGATGAAGAAGAGGAGCGTGAAGATAGTGGAGGCTTGGAGTACAGAAGAAAGTAACCATATGATAGAGAAGAGTCACAACGCGTGACCACTCCACCTCAGGGACAAGATGAAGAGGAAGATACAGAGGTTGAGCAGGGGGAGCAAATATTTAAGAAAGTATTTAGACGCACAAAGACTCAAGTTGGAACCCCACAAACAGTAAGGAAATCACCTCGTCTCTCTCCACACAAGGAGACCTCTAAGCCAAAGAGAAGAAGAAATTTGAAGTTAGATGAAGAAGTGGAGGAATCAAGGGAGAGCGAGCATGCATCTCCTACCCCACTCAAGGAAGAATACTGAGCCCAAAACGCGAGGAAGAGAAAAAAGATGAAGAGATGAAGGATGAAGAATAAGAGATAAGGAAACCTCTGGATCCGCGCATGCAACTACTCAAGGTGTAATGGGACAAACTCCTAACCTTGAAGCTATAATTCCCAAGGGTCCTAGATCAAAGAGGATGATTGGGGAACATAGTACACCACTCATGGGATAGCAGAGGACACCGGAAAGATCATTTGCACTGTTTCCAAAGCACTATAGAAAAAAGGATTTATTTGGTTGGGAATTAATAGATGGGGATATGGTGACCATTTGCACTAGAAAGAAACTCTCATGGTCAATGCACACCCACATGGATGAGCCTAATTTTTATGTATGCGAGGAGTCATGCATGTCAAGATGAATGAAGAAGACACCTCAAGCCAAGAACATAACAGTTAAACCTATTATTATGTCAGATGAACAGGTTACAATGTGCCTTGGTAAAGGTTTTTACGAGGTTGCAGTAAGAAGAAACATGGACAAGGCCACAACAATCAGAGTGTTAGGAGGAGTTGAAGATAAAGGATGTAATGATAGTGCATGACCCAAGAGAAGGACTTGGAGCAGAAAAAGAATAGTGTGTTAATTGGCATGACAGAGGCCATTGGAGATCATGTGATGAAAGCGCTGCATCTAAAATCTAAGGTACCAAAACAATTCCCCTTAGTAATGCATTATGTTAGAGATTTGGTGGACTTGGTATTGGAAGAGGACACAATCAGAATGCCAAAACCAAAGAATCCTAAAGAAGAGGTAGAAAGGGCTAAGGCTGTAGTAGTCAGAAAGATTACATCATACAAAGGCCTACTACAAGTGCTCCAAGAAGAATTGAAAAAGGTGGATCATGCCTTAAATATATGCACAGACTCTAGAGGCATTGATCAAGGTAAAGACTTTGGAAGAAGATAATGCAATCTAGAAGGCTATGAAGGATGATACCTTGGATGTGTAGAATGGTTAACACTTGTAAAGCAAAAGCGTGAGGCCCTAGCAGCAACACAAGAGCCACACAAGGAAAGATTAGATGAGCTTGGGAAACTCATCACACAAAATATGGATGTTTGGAAGGAAAACATACTGCAATTTCCAGCATTATGTTGGTATTGCAGAATGAAAAAGGTGAAGTTACCCAAGATGAACTGGAGTCTATTATTGTGGACATACTAGAGAAAGCAGAAAAAGCATTCACCGAGTGGTAGGCCTTGGAGGCCAAAATAAAGGAGGAGTATCTAGTTGATCCTTCAAACTGATACAGGGGAGGCTACCTCATAAAACTTCTTTATTCATCTACATTCTTTCTTATTCTTTCCATTCAACATTCTTTACTTCAGTTTTGGAGATAACCATTGTCGGGATGACAATGAGATTAGTGTGGGGTAATGTTGATCAGAGAATACTTATTAGAGATCACACAAGAAGTCGCGGGAGAGAAGGACAGGATCAAGGGCATGAAGGGACAGGAAGAACCCGTGCACGGAGGGCAAGTTCATCTTTTGGGACTTAGCCAATTTTGAGCATGAAGACCTATTTTTAGAAGATGGCATGCAGAGCACATAAATGAGGCAGAGACATGTGCACCACGCATTGTCTATCTTTAGAGGATCGGATCGAAGCATTTTACATGGAGATGAGCTAAGAATAGGATTGTCACTTCATTTAACAGTAAGAGGTCTATAGATCACACACTTGCATGTGTGGTTATGCCTCTAAACGGTGCATGCCTATTAGTAGCATGCGGCCTATTTTTAGAATAGATAAGTGGTGAAGGGAAATTCCCACCCTATATATATGATGTGAATCACATAGTAGTTGATATAGATATATAGATCTAGGGATATGCAGAGCATAAGAGGTAAGCATAAAGATATATGTGCATATGAATGGATTATTATACCATATCCATGCGTGCATTGGATATAGATTGCCATTATTATAAGGAGCTTATGTGTTTATTAATAGATGGAAGATATTGGATGAATTCTAAGTGTCATTCTGTGTGTAATTGAGTAGTGCATGTTCTTGATTCAATCATGATTATTGTTTAAGCTTGTTCTTTCCTAGATCGAATATGGCATGCATTATAGAATGATGGATTAGTTATGGATCTATATGTTTCTTCCTTCGTCACGATAACATCTTGCTACATCAACCTTAAAGAGGTACTGTACCTTTGCACACTTTAGGTGAGTGTCGAGTCGAGGTGAGTGATGTGCCAAAGCACAACTAGGGTGTATCTAGTAAATTCAAGGTTACATCACTTCTTTGAGTGCTACCACCTCGGTCCACTTGGTGAAATAGTTTGTTGCTGTATGAGAATCCACTTGTGGCCTTGGCTTGAGTTTGGATTGATGAACCTAATGAAGTCTAATCCCCATTGCATGAATGGTTGGTCAACTAAAATTGGGTGCAATGGGAGTGCCATTAATCTTTCCTTGCCTGTGAAGAATGCACATTTCTTACATTTTTTGATCCATGTGTAGCCACTGAACACCGTGGGCCAATAATATCCCACCTTCATTATCTTGAGAGTTGTTACCCGTGGAGAAAAATGACCTCTCGGCTTCTCCATCATGAACCTCCTATAACACCTTCTCGATTTGACTGTTCTGATGCATCTCAGTAGAACACCATTGATGTCATTTTTGATAAAAATACCATCAACAAGCACATACGGAATGGTTTGTAATATGAAGTATCTCCTCTTTACTTTTCTCATTTTTGGGGGCATAGGCCTGTTTGTAGGAAATGTATCATGTTTTGAGTCCAACAAGGGATAAGCACATTATCATTTTCTTGTTTTTGACCATCTTGTAGTACCAAAACAACCCCATTTTCATTACCTACTTCAGCTTGTTGACTTGATACCAGTTGTTCACATAACCCCTTTCCATGGACCGCTTAGTGACTTTAATCTCAATGTCATATTCCATGACACGAGTGATCCATCCTACATGTTTCTCATTTAGATATTTGTTCAAAAGGAAGTCCTTGACTCCCGCATGAGAGACCAACAACTGAATTTTTTTGTTTGAGACAAGGTGCTTGAACTTCTTCAAGCTCCTGATTACTACAAGGACATGCTTTTCGATGAAGGAGTATCTCACTTCATAGTCCTCCAAACATTGACTAAAGAAGGCAACCGGTTGTTCAAATCCCTCTTTGTTTTGTTGCACTAGGATTGCAGAAATTGTGTCCCCACTACCAAAGGCATAGAGCATGAAGTCCTTGGAGAAGTTTGGATTGATGAGAGTTGGAGCTTGGGATATAGCCTCTTTGATGGCTTCAAAACTTTATTTTCCTCGCCTATCCACCTAAATGCCATGCTCTTCTTCAACATCAAGTGTTATTGGCTTCACAAGAGTGGTAAAATTTGGCACAAACCTGCAAACAAAATTGATCCTTCCTAGAAATATTTGAAGAGCCTTCTTATGGCTTGGCAATGGTAATGCTCAAATTTCTTCAACTCTTTCTAGTTCGATCATCAATCCTTCCTTTGACACAATATGGCCTAGGATCTTGCCTTCGTGAGCCAGGAATATGCATTTTTGGGATTTAATGATACCCCAAATTTCCTACATCTTTGAAATACTTGTCTCAGATGAAAGAGGTGATCCGTTACATTTTTGGAGAACACAATGATATCATCAAGATATATTAGCACTATTTTTTTATCAACCCCTTGAATTCCATGTCCATCACCCTTTGAAAAGTGGCTTTGAAATTAGACAATTTGAATGGCATCTTCTTGTAGGCATAGGTGCCCCACTTAGTGGTGAAATCCATTTTGAACTGGTCGTCTTCTTTTACCATTATCTGATTATACCCACGAGTATCCATCGAGGAGGAAAATATTTGAGCCGGATACCACTTGTAAGATTTGTTCCATTAAAGGAAGTGGGTAATGGTCCTTGAGAGATGCTTTGTTCAAGTCTCGAAAGTCCACGCACAACCTGATTTCTCCATTCTTCTTCCTAACTGGTACCAAGTTTGTAACCCAACTTGAATGTTTGATTGGAAATATAATGCTTGCCTCTATTAGCTTGTTCATCTCTTTCTTCATAAGAGGCTCAATGTGTGGGTTGATTGGTCTTTCTTCTACCTGATGGGCTCAGCATCTAGATCCATCTCTATTGTATGTTGTGCCAAATTTAGATTGAATCCTTGCAGGTCCTCATAGCTCCAAGTGAAGACATCTAGAAACTCTTGGAAAAGTTGTGCAAACTCATATCTCTCTTGTTTAGTGGCCACCTTACCAATTTGGAGTGTCTTTCCTTCCCAACAAAAATAGGTTTTGAATCATCTCCCTTGACCTTAATGTTTTTTCTCTTTACAAAACTAGTCATTAGGATTGAATATTGACTCCAGTGTCACTAAACCTCTGGGAAGCTTGTTGGTTTGTAGCTGCACTACTTGATCCCCGTATTGTTGCTCCAATTTATCTTGATTCCTAGCTGAGAATTTAGCCTCTTCTTATAATAAATTGATGATTTGTTGATCATTCTCAAACACATAGCCTCTTGTGTTATTATCTGGAACTACTGGCCTTACAATCACATGGATATGTGGTTGTGTTTTGTCTCTTTTGATATTTTCAACCACATCAAATGTTTCTCCAACTACTACAAGCCTATCTACTGACTTCATTCTTCTTCCTGGGTATGGACACAACATGAAAGCTTCAAAGTCTTCAATTAGGTCCCATACCCTATTTTTATAGCTCTTGAGTAGGTCATTCTTTGCAGCATGTTTCCCCCTGACGATTGACGATTAGCTCGCTATCACCAAATACTCACAAATTCTTTATGCCTCTTTTCCTAGCCCAATGAAGCCCATGAATTAAAGCCTCGTATTCAGCTATGTTGTTTGAACAGGAAAACTAGAAACGAAAATGTTGAATAATACTTGGTGTTCTGTGGTGAAACTAACAATGCACCTCCTCCAAAGCACCTTGTTTTCTTCTTAAACCATCAAAATATAGTTTCCATACTTCATTTTCACCTTCATCTTCTAGCTTGGTGATGTTAGGAATGGGTGAATTTTCTTCGTGTACACAATATACACCCAATTCAAATTCTTCAATTTCCTTATATGGGTCGAATGCATGCCCTTTGTTTTCCCATTCATCCAGAGTCAAATCTAGGATACCCTCAACCTTAGTACATGTTTCTAAATCATTTGAACACTCTTCTTGGTCAAAGGTTGAGCAATTAGCATTGATAGGACTTGGCACATGAGGCTCAATGTGAAAGTTTGCAATCGGCTCTAACACCTGATTATAGCCTTAGCTCCATACCTTGTTGAAAAGCATGTGTGACCAATCTGCAGATAGATACCCACCAATTTTGGTGGTGAAGTCCCTTGACAAACACAATGCAAAGAGTGGTGGGAGGTCAATTACAAACACATCTTGCAATAATGTGACATTTGGACAGGCATGTAGTGTTAGGCTTAAACCCTTGATGACCCCAACCATTCCTATTGTTGTCCCATCTAGTTGCACTACTCCTTTCAGCACTTTTCATACTTTAGACCCAATTGATCTACTATTTTTTCAACATTACTGAGCTACTTACACCTAAATTAATCATGCAGTTATGTACCAAGTGGTTCCCGACAATTAATGACACATAGAATGGTGGAGGCTTCAAATTTTTTCTTGGTTGACCACCACCTTGTTGCACTGCATTAGTGAGAACTTTCTCCTAACCTTGGTTTGATCCATTCGAGGTAGACCAATTGGCCATTGCAGCTTGCAACAAATCTCATTGTCCTGGGATTTCTAGTGACTCCCACATGGAAATGTTCACATGTGTTTTCTTCATCTGATCAATAATGTTGAAGGGGGATGAATTATCCTTTTTCCCCTTACTTGGCACAACCTTCTCGGGAGCTTGAACAGTGCATGTGCTACTTTGTAGAGGGTGTCTTGGGCTGATTTTACATGTTTGGGGCTGAATTTGGTCTACTAACTCCTTGTTGTGTAGGAGTGGGCTGAGAAATAGCTAGATTAGATGGTTTCCCTCCTCAATGTTTCTCTTCTTTGACCATGTGTTGGCAGCTACACCTGAAAAGGGGGTTGATTAACTCCACAAAAGTCTTATGTGTACCAATTGACCAACGTGGTTTCCATTAGAGGTGCCTCTTGCTAAGTTTCATGTTGTTGATTTCCCTCTTGACTTGGTTCTTGGGATACACCAATGGTTTGTACCATCAAGGTCAGTCAAAGTGCACCATTGAAACACATTGATTGATTATGAGGTAGATTGCGGGGTAACACTAGTCATACTCTTGTGCCATGTTGTTTTGTGTTGGAACCAAGGCCCTCGATGTTGAATCTGTGTTTGGATCATATGGTTGGAATGGCCTGGCAGCTTGAGGTTGTCCTTGGTTCTGGTTTTGATTTCTGACCTAAGTTGGTGGTCTATTTTGTTGATATGGGGTCTAGCTTGATATTGATTTTGAGGTTGATACACCTAGAACTTTGAGCTTGTTGTCTCTTGATAGTCACTAGCTCATTTCCTAGGTTCTGCAGTTGTTTCATAACCTCTTTTATCTCTTTTGAAGTGCTTGAAGAAGTAGAAGCCTCACTATTGCTTTGACTCCTAGGGGCTGGAATGGGATTCAATTCTAGCATTTGACTAGTTGTAGGGCTCCTAGTTCTGGATATAGAGGCATAGGTGGCCTAGGTGCGAGTTTACCAGCTTGGATCAAGAAATTTTCAGCTCTAATAGCAATGTTATAGGATGCGGGTAAGGTTATACCTCCCATGGATTGAATCATCATAGAAATATCAGAATTTAAAGCTTTAAGGAAGTATAGAAAAGCACCTTTAGTTGTTGGTCTCATGGCCAACAAAATCCTATCCCATGTCCATTGTGCTAGAATCTAAAGTTAAAGTCAGTTAACTATTCGTTAGGAGCCCTCTTGATTTTTGTCAGTTGTTCCAATAAAGACAGGTTATCTCCCTTTTCTCCAAATTGATTGTGGAGAGCTATGCATAAATGGTCCCAATTTTGGATGGATCCCAAATGTTAGACTTTTGAACCACTGCAAATCTTTACCTTTAAAGGAGGATGCCAACAACTTGATAACAATGTCCATTTCAACAATTTCATGGATTGCATAGACATTTGCAATGTCCTGGATATGATCAATTGGAGTTGTCTAGTTCTCTCCAGTAAAATATGGAATGTTTTTCAGTGCTGCAACTGGAACTAGATTTTTTACATTGAGAGCCAGTGGGCTACTGCCAATGAAGTTGACATAGGGGTTGGGTTGTGCCATCCTGATTGGTCGAAGAACTCTAGTCGATTGAATGAAAGGCCTACCAAGTGGAGGTGTTGACAAGGTTCTATTTGGTGAGAGATGGAGACCTTTGAGCTCTTCTTCCTCTCCTTGACTCTATTTGGGATAAATGTAGATATACAAATAGCCCCTCTTCTCTAGTTCTTGACCTTGTTTGTATTCTTATCATGAACTTGATAAACTTGGGTTGTTGAAACCACTGGATTTGAGTGACGAAGTCACCAAATGTGTTGCTCCAAAGCCTCCAAAGGCTGGAATTTTACCAAGACACACACCCAATCTTGATAACACTAAAATATTGACCTCTGGTCCCACCGGTGTGCCAAAACTATTGATGTGTAATCACAATGCCCCTGAATGTATGCAACGTGATGGGTTGAGACTCTCAGTGTGATTGAATAACATGGAGCTCCTCCCAAAGTGTGGGACTTTGCGAATTGGGAGAGCTCTTCAAGTGAAGGTCGGTTCCTATTTCTCTGTCAGGTGCACACATTCATATTGCAAAGGATCTACTCTAAAACCTACTCTAGCTTGCAAGGAGATAGGGATTAAGGAGATGCAAGAAATAAAACCTAAACTAACAAGGGTGATGCACCAAAGGAATGTTGAACACCTACTTTTCAATAAACACAAAAATAAAAATGTAATACAATCACCATGCACAAATAACCAGGACTGCAATGAGAGATCAGGAAGGAGACAATGAATGCAAGAGAGGGTTGAAAATTATCCACATACATGCATTATTGCTCCAAAAAGTTGATACAGTGAATTATAATGGCCAAGAGGCACAAACTTGCATTACAATTTGAATGGGAGGCTTAGACTCCACAAATCCACTTACAGACAAGAGAAGAAGGGAGGGTGCAAAGCAGAAATGTCCAACCTTTAGAAAATTGCCCCTCCTTACAATATATAGGAAGAATAAGAGAGAAAGGAGGGAAGAATTAAAGTCCTACTCCAACCACCCAAGAAAATGCATTGAATTCACCTACTCCAACCACCCCAAAAATGCATTGAATTCACCTACAAAATTGATGGGTTCCATGACACAACCCATGCCTTCATTAATGTTCCTTGTTGGGCAAGAAAGGAAGACCAAACCTCATTATAATGGTAGGTGAGAAGCCTAACAACCTAAAAAATGGTGGATTATAATTTATCATTTTTCAATAATGGTGGCAGGTGAGTAGCAGACATTGAGAGATTTCCAAAAAGTCCTTTCTTGCTCAAATCTGAGCTTCCAGTTGAAAGTTATGATCATCTCCAAAATGCTTAAGGTTTGGAGTCTATCTATGCAATATCCACATCGCAGCCCCCCTATGCATCTTAATATTTCACCCCCTCCTTTCACTCTTGAAGTTGCATCGATTGGACACTTGGCATCATCCGCAAGCCTGCTCTACTTTCTTCATGTTTTGGCTAAGTCCCTCCTACCTATTTAGGAGAAACTATGTTGGACCCTAGACATGTGGAGGCTTCATGCTCATTTGGAGACTATCTTTGGATTTTACCTTTGAAGTTACATCGAGATAACACGTGGAGGCTTCCGTTGGCTCATAGACTTTTCAATGGCTGGTGCAAATTTCTCGTTTGTGACCACGTGGAGGGCATGCACTTGTTTGGGGTCTGCCATTGGATTTTACCTTTGGAGTTGCGTCGATGAGGCATGTGGAGGCTTCCGCTAACTCTTTTATACTTAGCGATTCAACGGTTGGTTCTACCTTTTCAGACTCTGACCACGTGGAGGGCCTACACTTGTTTGGGGCCTACCTTTGGATTTTACCTTTGGAGTTGTGTCGATGAGGCACGTGGAGGCTTCCACTAGCTCTGTTGCTTTACTTAGACTTTTCAATGGCCGGTCAACTTCCTTGGGCTCTGACCACGTGGAGAATCTTGTACTCATTTGGGAACCCCGCCTTTGTCGTAACTTTTGAAGTTGTGTCATTGAGACACGTGGAGGATTCTGCTAACTCTTTTATACTTAGCCATTTTGGCCTCAAGTGAACACTTCCTTTCTCCATTTTTCTCCTGTTGAGCTCTAATCTCCTTTAACATTGTTTGGCCTCATTTTCGACCTTGTTTCTCCTTTCTAAGCCCGCCCATAACTTGATTTTTGGGATCGAATGTGAGCTCACACGACTGAACCAACCTCTCCATTTCCTCATGTGAAAGGTTGTGTTTGATCAATTTTACATGAGGGGAAAAATTTGATAGTATTGCCATGTTGGCGCATACCGCGATGACCGGGGTAGGGAGAAAATGGTATAATACATTAGTCGCGCCCTTCTTGATTATTAAACCCGCTACATTAAAGTTGAATTTTTTTTTGTGCTTTCTTATTTTCCACATCCAAGCTTCATGATTGTCTCCTTAATCATAATTTTTTTATTGTTACTAGTTGTAACCTCCTAAAAACTATGCACTCCAAACCCTACCATAATGACCACATCACTCGATGGCTCATGCTCATAACCATGTTTGACATATATTGTATCTCTCAAAAATCTATTAAGGGTTAATCCATCATATATCAACTCATTGAAGCCCCTCTTCGACAACCACCTTCCTCAAGAACAATTTATAGATGAATCCATACATACCCTTGATCATGAATTCTCTCCCCTCATAATGACACTTTTCTTCAATGGGTCTAAGTGTCAACAAGGGGGAGGTATGGGTGTTATCATCATTCCTCCTTGGGATACTCCTATCACCATTTCCTATAAACTTAACTTCGAATGCACTTCTAACAAGGATAAGTATGAATCCCTCATCTTGGGCCTCCACCACTATCATGCTCGGCATTAAAATTCTAAACATCTACAGTGACTCCCAAATCATCATCAACTAAGTAAAAGGAACCTATTAGTGTAAAAATAAATCCTTCAAAAGTACAAGGACATCGTTGAATTACTCTTTAAGGCCTTTAATCAATACACCATCAATTTGTCCTCACTAATCTAACCACTTTACTGAGACACTATGATTATCTCACATCCCTTATTTTTGGGAAACTTAAGAATCCTAAACTCTCTGTTCTTGTCCATTTCTCATGATCATCCATCTCATACCCATGAACTTCCTCACATCAATCATATCAATAACAACCAATATGATATCGGTATACCCGGATCTTTGACTACCTTTCCATATCCAAGATCCCCTCTGACTTATCTAAAAATGTAGGATGTCTTTCCTTCAATGTGTAAACCACTATTTCATCCTTGGTGGAATCCTCTATAAATGTGGATTTGATGACATCATGTTACACTTCCTTAAATCACATGACTACTCACGCCATCCAAGAGGTTCGTGATGGTATATGTGGTGAACATTTTATCAATTTGGCCAAATGTGTTCTTCACCTTGGCTATTATTGGCCCACTCTCAATAAATTAGTGAATATATTAAGAAGTTTACTAAATTCAGCAATATTCTAAGATTATCTACATCCCCCGGGCCTTTATAGCTAGCCCGGGACCTATGGCCTTTCTCATAATGGGGCCTTGATCTCATTGTCTATCATTAACCCATGATCTTCCAGTGTCATCATTCCATCATCACTTCTACCTGAATACTTTACCAAATTGGTGAAAGCCATTCCATTACCATCCACTATAGCGGAAAACAAAATTGTTGACTTCGTCTATCAAAACATCATTTTCCACTTTAGCATTCCCCATAAAATCATTATGGACAAAAAAAGTCCTTTAAAATAAATAGTTCAAGAAGCTTTGAGAATATTTCAACATCAAGCTTAGCTTATCCTCTCCCTACTAACCTCAAGCTATGACCAAGCTAAATCCACCAACAAAACTCTCTACTACATATTTTCTAAAACGATCAATAGATCAAGTCATAATTGACATCTTCATATCCCCTTAGCTCTTTAGGCTTATCGGACTAGTATCCACACCTCTAAAGGTGTTACTCCCTTTTCCCTTGTCTATGGCTCTAATTCCATTCTTCCTCTTGAATTCCAAATCCCATCCTTGCATGTTTCTCTTTGTGGCTTCATCTCCAATGAAGACTATCACCAAGAACGTCTAGCACAACTTGAGTTTTTAGATGAACGCTCTGCCTTCTTGCTTATTGAAAACAATCATGTCTATCAGGAATGCATCAAATACACTTATAACCAACATCTCAAGCAACGTGAATTTAACATAGGTGACCTTGTTTTAAAATAAAATAAGAATGTCACTACTCTATAAAGGATTCAACATGGAAATTTTTCTTCCATTGGATTGGGGCATACATTATCATGCATACGTATGGATCTAGAGACCTATCATCTATCCTCCCTCAATGGTAAATTGGAAATGAAACCACTCAACACCTTGCACTTTAACCTTTCTATCATTAACAAATCTACCAACATGGCATTAGACCACACTTAATTATCTTGCACTAATCATTCACCCTTTCCATCCATTATTGTAATGATTGGGAATTATGTGGTCTACTATCACTAGCTTTCCTATGACCTTGAATATGAGTACCAAGGTTGTGTTCATAGCACATTCCCATGGGGAACTTTCTCCTTCCATGTAGGAACCCCATAATCATTACATCCATCACCCTCCTTATCTACCCACCGAAACCATGCTATGGGTCCACATGTGTCGCTTGTACACTTTCTCATCCCCTCCCCAAGTGGTCTACTTGGTTATCCCCAAATTTATCTAAAAGTTCAAAATCACGGATGCTCATAAAAATCTTCAAAATGTGCTCCCTCGAAGGATAGAGGTTCATATAAAATCAAGAATATTTTAAAAGTATAGACTACTCCCTCGAAGGATGGGGCTATCAGGCCCCGTATGCATCACCCTACCATCTAAAAAATCAAAATATAGACCACTCCTCGAAGGATGTCTACTTTCTTATATCATGGTATTTTGAAGGCTTCCCGCATCAATCAACCTTCTTGAAACCTTCAAAGCAAAAGAAAAATATTAAAATTAAAGCAAGCATCCTGGAAATCTTCCCACATCGATAAGTTTGCACCATAATTTCAAAAATATGGGGCATAGACCTAGGAGTTCTACCACCTAAGGAGAACCTCTTTCCCCGTAAAGCTTCATCTTACCTCCTTTGTCATGATTATGATGGTTTTATAAGAACACTCTCCATCTCTCCCTCATGATCTGAAATGTGACTAACTATTGTTAGTTATGTGTTAACACCTGTCATTAGTTGCAAGTGCATTGTTGTGTTGTTTCTTAGGATTTTCCTCTAATCCAATTCCAAAACATCTTTCCCATGCACTCCTCTACGAGGAAGTGTACTTTCATACACATTCAAGTCGTTTACCCCTTCCCTCACTTTTTACATCGGACTCATATAATTTGGCATTTTATTCCAACATGTAAAAATAGTATTATCTATTCAATCCACATCCAAATCTATCTATTTTGCACTATGTCTACCATTATGTCTAATCATCTAAGTCCATCAATCATAATAAATAAAAATATCATCACATCACATCATGTCCACCTAGTCTAAACCACCACATCACATAATCATACTACAATTAACATCTACACATCCACCACATAAAAAAATCACATCTAAACATTCATCAATCATCACATCATCACATATTAATACAACACCACATCACACCATCAGCTTATATCTAACATATAAATATCCATCACATCAAATCATCTAATCTACACATCCATCTAATTAACATTACATCACATCATGTCCACCTAGTCTAAACCACCACATCACATAATCAAACTACACCTAACATCTACACATCCACCACATAATCAAAATTACATCTAATCATTCATCAATCAGCACATATTAATACAATGCCACATCACATCATCAATATATGTCTAACATATAAATATCCATCGCATCAAATCATCTAATATGCACATCCATCTAATTATCATTCACATCACATCACGTTCACCTAGTCTAGACCACCACATCACATATTCAAACTACACCTAACATTTACACATCCACCACATAATCAAAATTACATCTAAACATTCATCAATCATCACATCATCACATCTTAATACAACACCGCATCACATCATAAGTATGCATCTAACATATACATATCCATCACATCAAATCATCTAATCTACAAATCCATCTAATCATCATCACATCACATCCATATAATCATAATAGGAATTCTCAATATTCATCAATCATCACATCTTAATAATACACATCTAACATCTAAACATACATCACATAATCAAGACATTATAACATCATAATAAACCATCATAAACCGAAATATATATATATATATATATATATCATCAATTGTGTGCATACATCTGTGATAAGCCTCTGAGTGATCTATCCAAGATATATATACACGATACATCACCAAAATCATATATACAATGTCCATCCTCTAATCAATAAAGTGAACATCAAACAATCTCAATTTTGAACCATACTCCCCAGTACAGAGCTTGTCCCTCTATCTACCCACCTATACAGCTCCCTCATTTGGCCTTGGGTCATTCCTTGGCTATGCAACACTTGTCGTGTTACTTGATGGATTAGGTTGTGTAATTGGCCCCGCTGCCCTACAAAATATTCCACATATCAAATAATACTTGGAAGTCTAGAGGTCATTATCCACTCATAATATCAAACCCTTTACACCTAGTGCCTTATACTTCTCTAGTGAGATAATACTAGGTGCGAGATCCGTGATCGGCCTCCCTGTGAGGCCTTTGGCACCTCATTCCCTAATGCTAAAATGATATAACCGATATCCCCAAACTTGGCCTTGTAGGCCTCCCTCTATCGTTGATATCAATCTCACTACCCCCACTACTAAATCCCTCTCATGATGTATCCTGTAGCCTCCTTATGAGTGACATCTCTCTTAACATATGACATCCTCTCTCATGGTGTCTAAAGGCGATGGTAGTCTTAGCTCATCTCCCATCCCCTCATCTCCCCCATCTCCTCCCTGGGAACTACCTCCTCCTCTCTCATGGGTTTCACCACATCCTCCTCTCCCTCTCATAACTACGCCCTCTCTTCAATGGCCTTAGCCACCCACTTTTGATTCCACCACCCCATGTACCCATCTCCCACACCTACATCATCATCCTTATCCCACATCTTTCCCGCCTCATCTAGTGGATCCGCCATCATAGGCATAAGAAGGTGCATCTCGATCTCATCTCACTTATATTAGATAGGTGCCCCGCATTACTCCCATTATGACACTAAATTTCCACATCACCCTCGTAAACTGGATGGCCTCAATCATCTCGGGCCTCCACCTTTGCACCCACCTCACTCTCTTCAAACCCACCAATTGTATTATATCCCTAGCCATGTGGGAAATATCTATAAGGTCTCCATCTCACCTCCTCTACATCCAACCTTCCCAATATGTCCTCATACCACTCCTTTCCTCTCTCCCCTATCTCCATAAGTGTAATCTACACGCCACCTCAAGAAATCCATGGCTAACTTAATATGGTCCTCCTGCACCCAAAATCCTTGACACCTCACCATGGATTTGTGCTCATATTCTCATTCATTAGTGCAACAAAAATCCCACATCCATACATGTCCTCCTCCCAGATGTATATGCCCATACCTCATAATAAACATGTGCCAATAAAACTACACCAAACGTAAATATTCCTCGATGCTCTACCATATCTACCAACACCCTAGCTAGTGTCCCCGAAAATTAGGCCCCACCCGAGTCCAAACAATGCATAACAAGATACTACTATAATCATCAAGTAAATCAATCTACTCCTCAAAGATCCCTAGCTGGTATCTAGATTCAATATGGAATGCCCATGAAACAAAAGAAATATGACCTGGCATCCATTCCAAATAACCATGTCAAAGTCTCCCATCCTCCCATCTCCGTAATAGGCATTACAGGTGCCCCTAAATTGGTAGTCTCAAGATCCAAGTACACATCCTCTAATGTGACCATCATCTCTCATGTCCGAAGCCAAAAGGTATTGGTCCTCGATCCCATCGATCAATCAATGCAATCATAATCCATGTATCTTGGGGCCTCTCTTTGTAATGTTAGAATCCCCAACCCCACCGCTATCAAGTGATCCCACTCTACATCTGGTGACATCTCCCCTAATCGCTCATACAAATTTGAGACCCGGTCCCTCAAATACAACATGTCTCTCACTTGCAAAACCTATCAAACAAACATCCAATTAGCATATCGAAATAAAAATATTAAAAAATTTAAACAAATAAACCCCATCCATGCAGTTGATGGAAACCCTCATTGGGTCAATGCGTCGACTTTCACCAGTCGACAATATCTAACCTAGTCACCACCGAATAGCCCTTCCTAGAAATCACTTTTTTGAAAAATTCAAAAATAATCAAAAATAAAAAAATATTAGAGTCTCATTACTTACCGCTCGTCGGGTCCTCGGCACTTCCTCACTCCACCAATAACCTCCATCTCACTCAAAATCTCACAATTTATTTTCTCTCAGAGCTATGGAATCACAAACTTTTATAGTGCAAATGAGCTCCCTCGGCCACCCAGGTCTCTTATATAGGCACATTGGTACATTCGCCATCGACCTTTCCCGATCACCAAAGTGACCCTCACACATCAATGATAGAAATATAGTCAATCATCCATTGACCCAACACTTATCCAATCCCCTTTTCCTCTTTTTTCATCCATTTCATCACTTTATCCTTTTCTCTCAACCCAAGCTTGTGTGTCACCCATGACACACTTTGATATTTCAATATTCCTATCTTGCTTCGTGGCCATTGCAATGCCTTCCTTTGGGAACCATTACTCATCTTAATCATCCCAACAATCCACCCTAGTGGTTATCTTTTATCCGTACCACTCGGGATGTATACTTTTATGCTTCCTCGTATGTGTAGGAAAGCACATAATTATCCATTTGTTTTCCTCCCTCACATTTTTTTACATATTTGATGTCTACCCTTGACCCATTGGTCTCACAGACATGTACATTCATCTCTGCAATGGATTTTTTTGACACAAGGTCTATAACTCATTAACGACACCTCCATCACAGTTCATGTTATGATCATGTTGATGTGCTTCCAATGTCACCGCCATACTTAGGGTTCTATTTTATCAAATCACCTACCATCCCCCATTTCTTAGGGAATATTCCTCACTCTTATCTCTATTTCCTCTCCATCTATCACTCTCTTTCAAACTTTTGATCGATTCCCCTTTGTGTCCTCAATCCCAAGTTTGAGGGGAGCACCTCAACCATCATTCTCTTAGCATCACTTCTATTTTTGTCTCGCACTTGCCCAACACAAACAAGTTAACAAAAATGGGAAAAGGTAGACATCATTTTTGGCACATTAACCCCTCACCTCGTACTTATTCCTTATACCTTATTTTAAGCACTCGTATCCCTCATTTTCCTTCCACCCTTAAATCACCCCATCCTCACATTTATCCCATTAGTATATGCATTAATCCCCAAACCCCTTTATCACCCTCTCCACATTATATTATTATTTAAATTATTTGTTTAATTAACACCCCACCTAACATCCCTACATTTACTAACCTACCCTTAAATCATCCCCCATCAAATCCCTAATTTCTCTCCAAATAAATCATCATACCCTTCCCCGACCTATTTCTATTCCGCCTTCCTAAAATTAAAATTGACCCATCACCCCACTTTTTCCATTTCAATTGCAAAACCAATTATCTAAATTTCCTATTCACCAGTGACTCCCCCAATCTTCATTGAACCTATATATTCATATTCACCCCTCCCTTCTAACCCCAAAAATTTGAATAAGTCATCCACCATTTATTGCTTTCCACCTTATTCATCCCAAAATCCTCTATCAACAAGCTCATTCACCTCACATCCTTTAACATTGATCGTTGGAGTTTGAAGTGTATCAAAGATTGGCTTGGAGAATCCTTGGTGCTTGGTTTTATTTATTTTGCAGGTTTGCAGGTTTCTCTACTGATCTTCCTATCCCTCAACCATCTCTAATCCATCTCATGTCCTTATAACCATCTCATCAATCTAGCAAAATCTTAGATCATGCTCTAGTTGCAGTTGACCCTCCCGGTTGTTGTCAACTCAGCCCGAACATCATCTAACAGTTACTCTTTTACATTCCCCATATCCCATCTCCATCCTGACATCAATACATTCATTCTCGCATCGGGTTTCATCTTAGTTTCTACATATCCTTCATCATTTTTGCACAAGTCACCATTGACCAAACCAGTTGGACTTGGGTCATCATTGACTTGCTCAATTTTTCTTCATAATTAGAATTTTATCATTCTTAGTTATAGGTTTTAGCATATTAAACTTAAATCAAATATTTGTTTTAGTTTATTATCAACATTCATTCACTTATCATCATTTATAATATTTTGTTAACAAAAGAGGGTTGACATCCGCCCCATGGAGTTTTCACTTCTTGGTACCGACCTCATTGGGAAACCCTCCATATCTATCACTAATATTTTTAGTGTGTTAGTTATCGTTATTGTGCGAGATAATTCAACTCACGGTGGAGGTAACCTCTCTTCTTTTCACCCGTGCCATCCTTTATCACCATCTACATCAGGAGGTCACTTAAACTCTCCCATATTTCTTAGGTTCCTTTATTTCTTGCATACTTTCACTAACGGAATAGGACCATGATCTCTTGCGGAACACACTAGAGAGATATATTATGACTAGTTGAGTTGGTGAAAAAATTACTATCTTGTGTAATAATCCAAGATTGGCATAGATGAGGTGGTATGAAGTTCTCTCACCCATGACATCTTATCAATGGCCATGAAAATAAAACTAAGATACGAAGTTCCTATCCCAATGATATTTCAAAATCGGGAGCATCAATGAAGGAGAAAGGAAGGTATTATAATAGAAATTTGAATTTGATTTCATCTACCCTAATCAAGAAGGTGGCATACCTATCACTGTTGTAAAACAACCATTCTATATATTTTTTACATCCATGTGGACCATTGTTGATCGTCGTCGGATCTCGAACATGAAGTCGCTTAACTTAGAATATTATTAATAAAATATACACAATGTAAATTGGAACATAATGGCCATCATCTCTTAACACACAATTAATCAAAAATAATTATCTATTTATTGCAAAAGCTAAAATCCTATACCAATAATTACAAAATTGATTCTTCAACATTGTTATAATATTTAGAAGGAAAAACATGCATAAATGATGCAACATCCAAAGCTAAAAGGTGAAGAATCGAGAAAATTCCAGCAGTCACATTGGTATCCTTTGGGGAGAGGTAGGCACATAATTGGAGGAATTGCTATAAAGTTTTTGACCTAGAATTGAAAAACTTCTTCTATAGTTTGTTATTAAACTAGAAGAAACAATTAAATTTATTCACATCTTTGAATGAGAAGGATCTCAATATTACAGGAGCGCGTGGAAAAAAATAGCATGTTGATGTAGTATTGTCATAGTGGGAGGGGAATACTATGAAATCTCAGCATCAATGATGGCACAATGTAATGTGTGATTATAACACACGATTTGACCAACCTAGAAGATATGTGGAAGTGAAATCCTGGGAACCTTAACATTTTCATGGCTGACTATTTCAAGATAGTGACCAACATGGGCAGCATTAAGATATTGATGATAATGCTCTTTTCCAAAAATGGTACACAAATTAGAGGAATTTTATCTCCCAAGAAAAATGGAGAACCTCAACCCCATCCATGGTATGTTTTCAATGGGATTTCCAACATTCCCACCAGAAAGCATAATTGTTTGCACAAAGCACAAGCCTAGTAAAATCATAAACTCATTTTTGAAACATCTTACACGATTCTAAATTTGAGCTCTTCATAGGTAATCTAGGGACTATTATGACTAGTGCCTAAGGGGACATGGCCTTTGGTATTGATTTTAGCATCCAAATTCTTCCTACTCTAAGAGGCTTTACAAAGTCTCCTTCACCATTGCTTACAGGTTTTGTCTCCTAAGTTTTGGTGGTTAGGTTCTCGGTTATGATTTCTAGTGGGATTGTTGATGAATGATTCAAGGGATTTATAATATCCATTGCAACTCTTGGGTGTAATTTATAGTTATAATGAATAGTTGGACTTACCTTTTCCATTTTTGGTATATTGGATTTAAACACATTTACTTAGCATGAAATCCTTTCTTGAGTAAGCTTAGGACATCATTACTCATGTGGGTAATGTATTAATGTTTGGCACTATATTTTTCATAGTAGCCAAAGAGACTCATACTAGTTCTCCAAAAGAGGAAATTATTTTTATTTGGATTTATAGGATGACGTCTCTATGGTTTACAAAGGGGTAGTCATTTCCAAGTTCTAACATAGGTAGAATTAGTTGTGACACTTTTTAATATTCTAACTTTGATGGGTTGGTTTAGTTTTATAATTTTTAATATCATGTTATCTATGCTCCGCTTTATCATCTCATGATGTCTCACATTATTCACTCAAGTGTTATTTACGCTTAAAAGGGCCAAAAAATACAAAATGGGGATAATCCAATATCTTCCAAGTTCGTAACCCAACCAAATTGTTTTTTATTATATCACTTTTTAGTGCCCCCTTTTATTTTTAAGCTCGGAATTATAGAAAATAGGCGATGTTCAAACGATCATAAATAATTGATCCCTTATAGTTATTGGTCATATGAGTGAAAAATAGATTTCAGCTTCCATGTTGAAAGTTTTAGAATGAGACTACATACATTGTTTAGTGAAAATTTCTCTCTCGGTTTATAGGAAGGAATTTTAACTAACAAAACCATCAAAGTGTAAGGGAGAGAACCCAATAGCTATGAAAGGTTCAATAGTTGAGAGAGTACTTGGGGGATACCCAAAACTTTAGAAAATATAAATGACAAGAATTTGTACAAATGACATATTATTTTACAACTTATACCCAACAAACATGTAATGTAGCCAATCATAAGGTGACACATTAGTTGTCCAACTTTTAGATAACCCATACACAAGTTTAGGTCCAACCATTTTTAGTGCATTTCAAATTTGATATTTTAAATCAATTCAAAAGGTGACTTTCCCTCCAAATAAACACATGAAATGAAATATGTATATTAAATACATGTTGAAATAACTTGTGACAAATTTCAAGCATTAAATTGTGCCAATTTAGGTATCGCAACTACTAGTTGTTCTCTCATAACATGTAATGTTCACTACTGATTTTTATATTTAAGATCTGATGTACTTACTGGAGGTGCCTAAGTTTAACGTATGTTTGCACTTCAAGATAAATTCAACTTTTTGAAAATATTTTCAATAACTAACATGTGACTTTGTTATAGGATGTTGTATTAGTATATTGCAAGTCACATGTTCCATTTTGGTTGACCCTATTGTTGGAGATAAAAATTATACCTTGGATATGATCATGAATGACCAAGAATTCAGAGGTAACATGGGACTGTTTCTCAGTTATGGGACCTACGAACTGAGACAGACCTGCGGGAGAAGGCCAACCTCCTCTACATATTCCTACTAATAAACTACTCCTAGAAATTTAAATGTAACTATCTAACTCTACTCTAAAAATCTAAGGACCAAGGTGAGAAGGAGGTGGATAAAATAGAAATCCTAAAATACATAGGTGATAACACCAAGAAGAGGGTTGGAGACATTCTAATGAGTGGAAAATGGGGAAAATGATGAAGGAGAGGGAAAGCAAAAGAGCCACAGTCCACAAAACATTCAAACCACCATTTTCCTAAATCATAAAAAATATGAGACCCTATAAGAGAGAAAAATATGCACAAAACACCTACAAATGCAATGGAAGGCAAGAAAAATGCAATAAAACAGAGAAAGGGCATAAGAGAGCCACAAAACACACATTTTATTGCTTTGAGTATGCACAATCCATTACATGAGAGGAGAAGAGGCAAGGATCACCATGCAAGATGTCCAAACATGAGGCCTGCAACTCACAGCTATTCTAGAACCATTTTGACAGAGTTCCATTACAATGAACATCCCCCCTCTCAAAATGAGAGGTTTTACAATATATAGAAGAATGAGAAAAAGAGAGGGAAAAGAGAAACTTGAAATTATACCTCCACCCACCAACAAGGTGCATTAAATGCCTAAAAACTTCATGGGAAACCTTACAAACCCATCCCCCATTGTACATTTCTTCTGGAAGAAGAATTGGGCCCCATACTTTATTAACTTTGGTTGTTAAGTTGCATGGGACTGTTCATTTCAATTTTGGAGATATTTTTCTCTTTTTCTCCCACCTACCTTCACTTTAATTAAGAAATCCAATTTCCATGGTGTAGAGGATGTTGATACCTTTCCAACAATATAAATTTCATGAAAAATAGAGCAACGGGTCAAAAGTTATGGCCATTTTAAGTTTGCAAGGGAAAAAACAGTCATTTTCCTTTGTTGTGTGGATTTCTAATTTTGTACAAGTTTTCTATTTTTCCAAGGCTTTTCTAGTTTTGCGCGGTTTTTTCAATTTCGCACGGCTTTTCAATTTTGCACGGCTTTTTCACCAAGTATGGGATTCTTTGAGCCTAAAGAAAAGGGGATAAATTCCTTGAAACCGTAGAAAGTGCCCAAAAACATGAAGATTACATGTTTTTTCAATCTCTCAAGTTTTCCCATTTTTGCTAGGGTGCAAAAATGGACAACACCTGTGTCAAACCTCATGTGTGATGATTAGAGTCAATTGTATTTACTTTGGGTTGGGGAAACTAATTTCTTGCTTATTCTAGCCATGGAATTTTTGAAGAAAATAATAAAATGCCATATATAAATTAAAAAAATTAAACTTCAAGCATGTTGGAAGTAAATATGGCCCCAAAACAAGGTAGAACACAAAAAATAACAAAAATACGGTAATTATGGGTGGGAAAAACACAATGATGATATAGAAAGTAAGAGGCACTAAAAACTATTCTAGAGGAGTCCAAGGTCAAGAAGGTTTGAATGTGATGTTTCAAGAGAGATGTGAAATATAATACAATGCAATTATGTTAGGATTCAAATTCAATTATGTTAAGGTTCAATTTCAATGCAATTATGTTAGGGTTCAAATTCAACTTCAAGGTCACGGGATGAATAAAGATAACAAATTGTATCGGAATAAGAAGAGCTATAAGTAGGGAAAATATGAGAAAGGGAAGAACTTTTAAAAGCACAAGAAAAACCTTTATACCAAGGATAAAAGTAGTACATCTAAAGAAAGTAATGAAAGCAACTCTACTAGTGATAAAGAAGAATCATTGTTCATGGAAATAGAGATAAAAGAAAGCAAATGAGAGATGGTTTTAGAAGATGAAGAAGATGTTGAAGTTGAAGGTGAAGTGAATCTTGAAGAAGAGCTTATTTGTGCCCTAGATGAGATCAAGATACTCAAGAAGAAGAATTTGAAACAAAAAAATAGTTTCAGAAATTTGAAGAGTATGGTGTCTCAAAATCTAAAATGTCACAAGATCTTGAAGAATCTGAAAAGATCATCATTGACCTAGAGATTCAACTTGAGAAAATGAAAAATATGAATGAGGATAGTAAAATATAGTTGAAAGACAAAAAATATTGTGAGAATCTTGAATTAGAGATTGTTTCCTTGTGACAAAAACTGAAGATAACATCTTCTCAACTGAAATGTAACTTGAAGTTTGAGAAGAGAACTAAGATGATGAATGATATGCTTAGTTATTAGAGGTCATCATTCAACAAAATTGGTCTAGGTTATGAAGAAAATTAGAATTCTATTAAATTTGATTCCAAAGATCCACCAAAGGCATTAAAAAACAAGCCAAGAAGCTATGCAGATGCTCTTAGAAATAATGACAACAATAAGAAGAAATAATTTAACGTTCTTGAAAATACTAATATTTCTCCCAAAGACATCTCAAAAAAATGCACGAAGCAAATTTCCCCTACGACATAATTACATGACTAGGTTTCAAAACACTTTTTATGGTTATTATTTTTCATGTAATCAGTTTGGCCACAAAGCAGTAGATTGTAGAACTCATGCAAGAATTTTTAGTAGGAAGAAGAATGCAAATGCAAGTTCTTATGTGTCCTCAAATAGAAACTACAACTCATTTGCTCCTTTAATGGATTTTAACATTGAATGTTATAAATGCCACAACTATGGGCATATAGCATTTTTGTAGAATTGTTTTTGTGGAATCTCTCAAGAAGAATAAGAATAAGGAAACCATAGACAATCAGAAGGATGAAATAGAAAATTTTGGAAAAATAAATGGGAGAAAGAAAAGAATAAAGAAAAATACATGCTTGTTCGACAATGTTTCATGCACAAAATGAAGGAAATCAGTGGTATATTGATAGTGGTTTCTCAAGCCACATGACTGGAGACAAAAGTAAGTTTCTTACCTTGAAATAAGTAAATGGAGGTATTGTGAAGTTTGGAGACAATGCTACAACAAGGATATTAGGTAAAGGAACTATTAGCCTTTTTTTATTAGGGGTAAATAGTTTTGAAGGGACTATACCCTATTACAAAAAAGCTCACAAGCTAGATAGAGCATCAAAAAGTACATAGTTTTGAAGGGACTATACCCTATTACAAGAAGGCTCAAAAGCCAGATAGTGTAGTAAAAGCATCAAAAAGGATCAGAATCCAGGATATACATGAGGACCAACTATAGTTTAAACGAAAACTATAAAGAGGGAACCAAAAAGTGTCAAATATGCAACAAAGAAGCATAAAAACAACATCCTTTCAAAGCATCAAAACAAAAATATGGAAGCAGGAACAATCCTCTTTAGTTGACTGCTTTATCAATCTTTGTCTTTATCTTTTACAGAGAGGTGAATAATGCCAGGGCAGTGACATGGGAGGGATCCTTTTTATCCATCTGTTAGAGAACCAATTCCCTTGTTGAATCCAAATCCAAATGGCAGTAGGAATTTTGTTGAGTATACAAAAACTTTTGACATGTTGCTCCATGAAGTTGTAAATTTCCTTAAACACGAAATGGTACAATCATTCCTACCTTTTTCATTACCCAGTCTATTTTCCATAGAGTTAAGATTCTTGTAGACTTGTAAAATATCCTCATTGTCCTTGTCGGCATCATTATATGCGTCTTCCTCTTGCCTTCTCTATTAGCCTTAATAATGGTAAATTAAAAACTGAAAATGTCTTGTATGTTGAAGGTTTGAAGCATAATATTTTGAGTGTGATCCAAATGAGTGATCAAGGGTATACTATCACATTTCATGTTGAAGGATGTGAGATCAGAAAGGAAAAATCAGGAAAGGTAGTTGTTGATGCTTGCAGGACAACTAATAATCTTTATATTCTCAATGAGATTAAAGGAGAAAAATTCTACATGGGGAAAATAGATGAGATTTGGTTATGGCATAGAAGAATGGGCCATATTAATTTCAATAATTTAGTAAAAATTAGTTCCAAGAAATTTTTTAGAGACATTTCAAAGATCACTAAGCCAGTAAGCTCACTTTACAAGCAATGTATGCATGGGAAGCAAACAAGATTGATATTCAAGACAAAGGAGTACTTAACTACAAGGTTATTAGAAATTGTTCATACTAATTTTTGTGGGCCTACAAGGACTCAAAGCATGCAAGGTGAGAGCTATTTCATGTTATTTATTGATGATTATTCTAGAATGACTTGGGTGACTTTTCTAAAAGAGAAATCTGAAGCATTTGAGAATTTTAAGGCGTTCAAAGCCTTAGTTGAAAATGAAACTGGTAAGAGAATCAAGTGCCTAAGATATGACCATGGAGGATAATTTACCTCAAATGAGTTTGAATAATTTTGTGAGAATCATGGAATAAGAATAAATTACTTAGCTACAAGGACTCCTTAGTAAAATGGCATTGCGGAGAGAAAAAATAGAACATAATAGGAGATGGAAAGAACAATGTTAAATGATTTTAAGTTATCTGATATGTTTTGGAGAGAAACAGTCAACACAGAAGTTTATGTTTTGAATAGATGGAAAATTAGAGTAAACAATAAGACACCTTATGAATTATGGAAGTATATTGTAGGAAACATAAAATATTTCATAGTTTTTAGAAGCACATGTTATATAAAAAGAGATGATGAATACTTGGGTAAGTTTGATTCTAGATATGATGAAGGTATTTTTCTTGGTTACTCTTCAAGAAACAAGGCATATAGATGCTACAATATGAGAACACACAAGATTGTTGAAAGTGCAAATGTAAAAGTGGATGATGTCAAGTATAAAAAGAATAAGACACAAGAAACTAGGTTATTTAAGGGAAGAAAGTAGTGAAGATGAAGAAGAAAATGAAAAAGAAGAAGTTGAAAGAAATGATAAAAAAACCATCTAGATCAGTCCAAAAGAACCATTCATAAAAATATATTATAGGTGACAAAAACATTAGAGTACAAACTAGAAGAAGATTGGAAAATGTATCTAAACATGCAAACCTGTCATTACTATCAAAGATAAAAATTAAAAAATATTCTAAAGCAAGTGAAGAAAAGCACTAGATTGGAGTTATGGAAGAAGAGCTAGATCAGATTGAAAATAATGAAACTTGGGAACTTTTCCCAAGACCTAAAGAAAAAAATTTGATTGGCACCAAGTGGTTTTTTAGGAGAAATCTAAATGAAGATGGTCAAGTTGTGAGAAATAAAGCAAGATTAGTTTGTAAGGGGTATGCACAAGTTGAAGGAATTGATTTTCAAGAAACTTTTACTCATGTTGCAAGACTAGAAGATATAAGAATGTTATTGGAATTTTATTGTTTTAATAACTTTAGTGTCTATCAAATGGATGTTAAATTAGGTCTTATCAATGGAAACTTAGAATAAGAATTTTATATTGAACAACCAAAAGGATTCCTCTTATCATATGATAAGGATTATGTATGCAAGATAAAAAAATCTTTTTATGGACTAAAACAAGCCCCCAGAGCCTGGTATTCAAGATTGGACAAGTATCTACAACAATAAGGTTTTAAGAAGGGAATTTCTGATAGCAATATTTACATCAAAACTGAAGGTGAGAATCAACTTATTGTTTTTGTTATCATTTTTGGAGGAAGTAGTGACAATATGTGTCAAGATTTTGCTATTGAAATGAAAAAGGAGTTTGAAATGTCCATGCTTGGTGAGTTATCATTCTTTCTTGGTTTACAAATTTCTCAATTAGACAAAGGCATATTTATTTCACAAACTAAGTATATTAAAGAGATTGAAGAAGTTTAGAATGGAATATTGTAAACCAGTTAGTACACCTATGGTCACAAGTTGTAAGTTGAGCAAGGATGATGAGTCTCCTGAAGAAAATCAGAATCTTTATAGATCAATGATTGGAATTTTATTGTATGTGATGGCATCAAGACCAAATGTGATGCAAGTAGTAGGTATGGTAGCATGTTTTCAAGCTGCTCCAAAAGAAACTCATGTGCAAGTTGTCAAAATAATATTCAAATATCTAAAAGGTACATTGGATTATGGCTTGTGGTATCTTAGGGATGAATATTTCACTCTAAAATTATATACAAATGCAAATCGAGCATTCTTTTTGTGAAATATCTTGGTATCCAGGTCAAGCAAGAAGAAAGATTCTATTTATTTATCTACTGGTGAGGCGAGAATACATTGTAGTATTGTCATGTTACACACAATTTTTATGGATGAAGAAAACATTAAAGGACATCAAGGTAGAGTTTGATTTTCCAATTTTCATACTTTTTGATAACACTAGTGCAATAAATATATCAAATAATCCAGTTATGCACTCTAGAACAAAGAATATTCCCATCAAGTATCATTTTTGAGAGAGCAAGTTGCATAACAATAGGTTAAGCTAGAATATATTGCCACAAAAGAACATATTGTTGATATTTTCACTAAGCCTCTTCCAAAAGAAACATTTGAATATCTCATAAAAAAGTTGGGTGATATCTTTCTCATCCAGTCACTAAAGGGAAGCATAAACTCGGGGAGCTAATCATTTCATTATCATTTCATCTCCATGGTGAATAAAATTCGAGAAAGAGATCAGATGATGTATATTCAAATGGGGGAGTTTTAATAGTTATTCCTTTTCCATTGATGTCAAAGGGGAGAGTAGTTACATAAAGGGGGAGAACTATAGCAAGGGGGAGAATTGTGTTCTTGTTATTCCTTCAAGTAATTAGTAAATTACATTGTGATTCCTATAGAAGTTTCCATCAATGACAAAGGGGGATATTGTTGAAAAATATTATCATTGATGTCAAAGGAATGATGAATTAAATCAGATCACTTGGATGTTAATTCATCATGACACATGATGGAAATATTCATTGTGCAGGAGTCACAAGGATAGGATGTCAATATCAAATATGTATTTTGTTAAAAGATTAAAACAAGCAAGAAAATTGTATAATTAGTTGAAAATTTCTATCCGTGAAATAAAGGAAATTATTTTATAGTCTTTCGTAGGTTTGTGCAAAGTGAATCACCGATTTTTCAAAAGTTTCATAACAAAGGAAGTCACTTAGTAGTGTTACGTGGCCTTCCAAATCTGCATAACAAAGGTTGAAAATTTTCAATGTCCCACAAGTTTTGAGGTGGGAATGCCACGAAAAAAAGGTAGGCCGAGGAGGTCCGAGAACGCCAAAGAATAAAGCAGAAGATATAAATTGACCACGGAGATCAAAGAAGGGTCAGAGGTCCAGGGAATTCCACGGAACAAAGCGGGAGACATAAATTTACCTCGGAGGTCAAAGAAGGGTCATGGAGGTCTAGGAATTCTCGCGTAACAAAGTGAAGATCAAATGAAACTATGGAAGTCATGAAATTTCATAATACAAAGAAAAATACAAACCAAAGTCATAGAAGACTAGGAAACCCACATAACAAAGAAACACAGAGTGTAAATGGTCTAGAGCTTGCATATAATATTGTTCATTCGAGTGAAAATAATTGGTCTAGATTTTGTGGTTTGTTTGGTCTTGAACTAGTGTATTAAGTCAACTCATGCTTTGTTTTGGCTTAATATTGATATGTTTCTTGTAATTGATATTCAAATTATGCTTGACTCTATTTTTGTGTTTATATTCAGTTCATGGGCCAAACTTCATCTATTCTTGGTGCTTAGTGTTTAAGAATATCTATAGTTATAAAATAATATATAGTTGAAACAAAGTGGGTGCATTGGCGATAGAAGGAAGTGTGAACCGTTGAGAGGAGAAGAGAGGAGAAACTAATGAATACATTTTTTTGAATCTCAAGAAAGATTTACGAGTATGAAGTAATAGTGAATTGTTGGAGAGGAGAAAGATCAAACTCAAGTAGACTAAAATGGCGAACTGATGAAGAGGAAGGAGGAGAAAGCAACACATGAGTAAGAGAAAGAAAATTGTGAGGAGTGTGGGTGTATGAAGCCAATAAAAAGAGTGAAGCATGAAGAGTAAACCTAGGGAGCAGTAAATGGTAGAATTATGATAGAGATTTAATTTATTCATTAAAAATGTAAATTTGGAGATTGGTGTCTTTAGTGAATTGATGCTCATAAATTAGCTAAGTTGGTGGGTGACATCGGGGGATTAGTGTCTCCAATGAGTTGGTGCACACAAATTTACTAAGTTGGTGTTTGGAATTGAGGATTGGTATCTCCAGTAGGTTGGTGCCTATAAACATCCGAAAAAGTAATTAATTTTGTTACTAGATTTGTACAATAGATCCAAGTAGTATTTTCTTTGTGGTTTTCTCCTGAAAGGGTTTCCACATAAATCTTGTGTTTCATAATTGTTGGATCTTTTCTGATTTTTATTAAAGTTTTAAATTAGTAAAGTTTGTATAATATTGATTCACCCTCTCTCAATATGCCAATAATGAAGGGTAAATGTGATATAAAAAGAAAGCAAGGTGTGAAGTAAGATAACAACTAATGTTCACACAACTTAGTCATTTTGTTTAAGTGGTTTGTTGATTGAGAAAATTGTATTTGGAAAGTGAATATGGCAGCCTTTGCATAATATTTAATTGTTTCAAGGTTAAAAAGGCTAAAAAAACAAACTCTATGCAAAAAAATTGTGAGAGAAGTCAAAATAATAACTCTTTGTCGCAAGCTCACCGATACAATCAGCGAGGCCAATGTTTAGTAGGACTATATTGTTAAAAAAATAAGGCCACTAAAATTCACTACTATGATGCTACATTTTAGCGAGGTTACTGTAATACAAGGAAAAACTTTCGATATATGCAAGGTCGTTAAAACTAAGGAAGCCCATTAAAACACATGACAAGGTCATTGAATAGTAACAATGGTCTTGAATATTAGTATACTTAGTTCATTTTACGCTCCCAATTTTTTTCTGAAGGATTTTTGTCTTTTATGTTCTATTTTTATATTATTTACAGCTTACTACATGCTCAAAATAGGTACCTATAAGACCAAAACACACAATAAGCACTCATATCTTGATGAAAACATGTAAATAATTCCATTTAAGTACATAATCCATAGAAATAGAGATAAAGCAATGAATATATATGCTAAAACAACACTCGAGAAAACCAAAAAATGCTCAAAAATCCAATGTTATTAAAATGAGTGTTCATTTTTTTGGGGAGAGACCATTGAAATAAAGCACAAGGTCGTTGAAAGAGGTCGAGGTGCTAGATAAGATAACAAGGCATTACATAGGATGAGGTAATTGAAATAGTCCATGAGGTCATTGAAACAATGCAAATATGTTGAAAATAATCTCAAGGTCATTGAATCTACAAAACAATGTCAGAAAAATCTACATGTTGAGGCCATGAAACAAAAATCATGAAAAACGAGGAAAAAAATTAAAATCTTGAAAATTTCTTGTCAAAATCAAATTTGAAAAGACACTTTACCTCCTTTATACTGTAAAGAAGACTCAACACTACCAAATACCAACATACACGCACAAAAGCACATAAATTTCAACAAATTGAAATAAATTGCATGAAAATGGTAAATGAAGCTAAACTAAGAAAAGAAAAAAATGTGCATGAGACAAACAGGGTCCCATCTAGGCCGTGCCATAATGTATACATGTCAAAGTAACTAAGCTAATGGAATGGATTTAACACTAAGTAAATCCTAACTTAGTTCATTTAAACAAATACATCAAGATTGAGTTAAAAGGAAAAGCTTAATTAAATTGCACAAAATGTAAATCTAACACTAAATGAAAACCTTTTGATGTTTGGATGTGCTCCGATATGTAGATACTTCCTTATGTGATCTAAATGCAAGTTACATATGATCAAAGGTTTTACTAAAGTGGAAGAGATCTCATCAATATGGCTTAAGTGCCATTTTTGAATCTTCTCCTACTAACTTTAGCAAAAAGGGGTTTTCTCAATTTATGCAAGATTTCTTGTGATAGAAATGATCTCTTGAGATATATGATGTCTTAGGACCAGTGTAGGTTAGTAGGATAGGTTGCTTATAAAACTTTCCAATATGGGAGAATCATACATCCTAGTGAATGTGGGATAAAGGAGATGTAGAATTAGGAATGGATAAGCATGATTAGAAGAGATTAATTAGATATTAGTGACCCATGGGAGTTTGGAAAGGTTTAATTAATCAATTGGGATTAATTAATAGGCCATGTTTAGCTTAGAGAAGCTTTGTTGGAGATGATTTTAAGGGAAGTTAATAAAATTAAAGGGGTTCGAGAGGGGACTTAATTAATAAGAGGGTTTATTAATTAAATATGAGTTTACAAAATATTAATTAATTAATTAAAAGAGGATTTTAACTAACGAAGTGACATTAATTGACATCCAAGATGAGGGACAAAGCTAGTTAATTAACGAAATGTCATTAATTAACCGAGAAGATGGGGGATATTAGCTAATTAGCGAAAAATCACTAATTATAATGAAATGATGGGAAAGAAGACAATTAGTGCAATTTTAGTATTAAAATTGTGTGGTCAAAATTAGGTGTCTATACCTCCTTACATCTTCACTCCTACATTTCTAAACAATTATTTGATGAAAAACAACACCTCAAGCCTAATTTTCTCATAAGGTTCTCATATTACCATCATCCCCACATTGAACACTATTAGGTTGATTGTGAAGATGAGATAGAGGTAAGGAGGCAAGATTTCATGAGAATACATGTCTCGCAGATGAAGGATTTTAATGTAGAATGGTGCTCAAGATGTTCATGATGATGGAAGTAACATGTATGAATTTTGATATTTGGAATCCATAGCTCACACTCCCATTACACTTATGGATTCATTCACAATGGAACCAATTAATATCATATCCAAAACCTCAACGGTGCTCTCAAGATCCAAAGTCTCTTCTCTAGGGCAATAGACGTTGAAAATAGGAAATAAGATATACATAGAGATCCACCAAGCCTCGATATAGAAGGAAATTCTCGAGAGTTCTCAAGTATCCCATCACACTCCTTCCTACAAACCTCAAGTGAAACTTCATAGCAAAAATCTTGTTGCTAGGAAGATAGTGTAGCCTTTGTATTCCCCCTCAATTCCCTAGGTGTGTTGGAAACATACAAGTACCATGAATAGAGACATCAAAAACCAATATCCATCCACAATGATCCATTATATTAACTCATCACAAAAAATAGATTGAATACATCACATATATATTCTCATAGAAGTCATGTGCGCAAGTTCATACCAACAAACATAACTCTATTACAACTCAAATATCAAACAAGGAAGAATATTACATACTTATAGGGGTGGGGACTTTCCCTTCACCACCCATGCATTCTCAAAATAGGTTGCATGCTCAAAATATCCATGCACCAATAGCTGCATGCTTTTACAAAAAAGGCTAATAATAGATTAATCTATAATTAACTCTATTTTAATCCTATTATTAGTATAAACTATGCATGACCTTTGCTCTTCACTTTGTTCCCAAAATAGCTCTTTCTTCACCATGAAGTCTTCTTATTCTCATCATTTTCTTGATCTACACTCCATCCTATTTTTATCATGTGCCTGCAAAAAATGGATAAGTCCCAAACTTGTCTTTCTTGGCACCCCTATTAACTGCCACTTGCGCATGCATACGCACCCTATTTTTTCCATGCACCCCCTCTAAGACTTAGGAAATTTATCTAGCCCAACATTACCCCACACTAAAGATATTTCCACCCTTGGAAATAGGGTTTCTTAACTTATCCCTCCAAAGAGTCAAAAAGAATAAGAATGAATTATGAAAGAATGAAATGAAAGGTATGAAAGAATAATCTAGTGCATGCTCACTTGCTTACTCAGTAAGAAGAAAAAAGGTAGGGTAATCCTTCTTGATATCAACTTCTAACTCATTCCATTCACCTAGCCCTTTCTTCACCTTATCAGGTACATCACCAAGTACCTTATTCATTTCCTCTAAGGTCATATCTTCACCCTTGTGTTTAACTCCCTTATCACTCCAACTAGCCCTAAAATCATGTCATCCATGTAATCCATTCTTCTAGCGACTAGCATCCCCAACTCTTTTATCTTCTCTTCATGGGCATCCTTGCTTTAATGCATCACCATTCTTTTACTACTAGTAACCTAACCTTTCCTCCCTACCAAAAGTTTCATCCTTCTTGGCTTGTAAGGATGTCATTCTCCTCCTGTAGGGTCCTTGTTCTAAGGATATTTGTTAGGATCCTCACATATCTTCAGTGCCCATTTTACTTTCTTTCAACTCTTCCTTTAATGTCTGAAGTATGGATTCATACTCCACTATCTGCACACAATTATTTTTTTTCCTCTCTCTCTTGGGCAACAGTTTATTTTTCTCTTTTAGCATGTCACATTGCCTTCTTCTCAAGTAAAAGAGTGGACACACTCCTATAGAAAGTGTAAGGAAGAGGGGTATGTTTGATTTTTCTGCTCATCAATCTCTGGATGTGCCACTATAATTTTCCCCAATTTCTATAGCAAAATCCAAAAATGTTGCTTCCTCTCCTTGTCCTTCTTATGTGCCTCAATCAATTTCTCAACTTGTTCCTTAATATTTTGTTATCTTCAAGTAATGACCTGAGCATACCACTACTTTATCCAGTTTCTGTGTGCCACTTTTTTCCATCTTAGTTAAGGCATTACTTTCCTGCTCATCAGTGAATTCTGTTGGCTTCACAGTCATGTGCGCAGCTGTGCCCCCTTCTTCATTTTCCTTTGGATACATGCTTCTTCCTTCACATCAAATTATGGCTCATCCATGTGGGTCTGCATGCTCCAAGATAGTTGTTTCAATGTGCACATATTTGCAGCCTATGGGTCCATCAATTCCCATCCATAGAGTTTCTTAGGTTCAAGAGTACTTTGGAACCTAGTGTGAATGATTTTGGAGGGTCATTAACATACCCCAACTCTGGTGTCTTATACATTTCCTCTTCCTTATGCCTCCTAAGACCCCCTTAGGAATCTACACTTTTACATCATGAACATGACCTCCACCCATTGCGCCCCCATGTTCCTGGTAGGCTCACTGATGGTTCACTATATATCTTTTTTCTTTCTCTCTCTCTCATCTGTGGGGCCTTTTTCTTCATCTCGTTCACCATGCCACTATTTCTTGCAAATTTTATTCTTCCCTCATCTCCTCATCTCCTTCTACATTACTCACCGGTATCTCCCCCACAGTATGTGTTGTCTCTTCTAAAACCTCTTCTTCACTTTATCCTTTCTAGGCACATACTTGTGCCTCTTCTTTGTCTTCTTCTGAGGGCTCAGCTTGACTGGTGATATCCTTGGCAACCTCCTTAAAGGATGTGAAGGATCCATCATGCATGTGTCATGCACCCTAGTCTCCTTGGTACTCTTATGAAGCCCAAGTCCTCTGCCACCCTCTTCCTTCTCTGTTTCCTCTGCCTCAGTTTCAATTATAATCTCCTCTTCTTCTTTCCTAGGAGGGGTCTTCTTGTGTGAGATCTTTTGTCCAATAATTGGTTGTTTCCTTCTCCCTTGGTTTAGTGCCTAACATCTTCCTCTTCCTCCTCTTCCCCAAGTTCCTCTTCTTCCACTTTAGGAGGAGTGGGCTCATGCTCTGTCTCATACCAAATTGTTTGTTTTCCTTTGGGAAATTCTAGGAGCTTGAATTCATTTTCAATATATTTTCCATCCACTAATTTGGGCTTAAGGTAAATATATACCTTAGTCATTGTCACCTTCCCAATCACCAAACTTGTGGGGTTGATCATTATATCATCAGAAATCATGGTTTCGATATAGGAAGACTTACTCGAGATAGACATATGTCTTCCGAAGAGTATGGTATTCACAATCCACTTTGTTGCATCAAACCTTAATCTACATGCATTTGAGAAGTGGTTGATAGAGGCCTAGAAGTACCATGTGGTGAAGGCATAGGGTAGTTTGCACCATGGACCCCATTTTCAGTCTTCATTCTAAACCTACCAACACAATAGTGTTGGAATACTACAAAATCTGCTTCCCCTTCAACTATGGAGGGTAGGTCCTTGGGGATGCACCATTCATGTTCAAAGGCCTCATGCATCCTTCGGTACCACATCTCCAATTTATTCTTATATGCTGCCTCAGTAGAACCATCACATGTATACTTGGAAAACCTCTCATAAGTGATTTATTCTCCTCTAGATATTGCCACACTTTATCCCATGGGCCATCTGGGACCCCAACTTCAGCAAACACAATGAAAGGAGAATGGACACCCCCATTTGATCTTGTCTCCTTTGTGCACCTCCTTGATGATGCCTTCACTATGTATGATGCAAGGTTATAGACAATACCTTCTACCATCTTCTTTGTCAATATGTAACCACTTCTTATTTACTACTCCCCATCTCTCCTGACCATTGAACTTGGTCAATAAGTGTAAAAATCTTTGACAACAGGATGTGTTACCTTGGAAATGGGCATCACATGCCCTTTTTTTGGTACCCCATCTCTTCAGCAAGTAGCCTCCATATTTGCATCATCTTCAATATATAAATGAATTTGGTTCCTGAGCTCCTTAGTCTAGTTAGTTTCCCAATGAAAGGGTGCGTGGTGAGTCACACCCTTCTACCAAAGCAAAATAGAAGAAATCATCATGTACTCTGGACATGAGCCACTGGTACATCCCCTATGGTTTCCCAAAATAGGAAACTCATAGATTTGTAGTACACTAACCTTCTCAAGATCTTCTTTTCCATCATCATCATATATGGGCTTATCATCTTCATCCATTTGCATCCATTTTTTGTGTCAAATCCTTCTTGATCTCATCCTGAATTTTTGTTAGTGGTGGTTGTTATAGTCACTCACTTTACTCTTTCAGACATGAGACTCCCATTCATACCCCATGATCACCCCTTCTGGGTACTGCATCTCTGAAAATCGATGCTCTAGTGTTTCTTCTACCTCTACCTCAACTTCAACCTTCTTCTTTCCTCGTGTGGTTTCCCCAGGTGCTCTCTTGGGTGCCATTGTGAATTTCAAAATTTCTTGTGCTTTCCTGAACCTCGTGACTTCAAATTCCACATGCCCAGTGTGCCCTAGGTGTGACTTTATCTCCTTGAACCCTAGCTCCATGAACCTTCCTTTGCACATGCCTTCTATTAGCTCAAACACCCTTCTAATGGAGCTCTATATGGTCATATTTAAAAATCTCAATTGGTTTTTCTTCTATTCGATCATTCTCACACTTCACACTCAAAATCACTCCTCAAGATGCACTTCACACTCAAAAAACTCAAAGTATGCAAGGTAGAAATGAACTCACAAGCACCCATTTTATAAATTTTTAAATTTTTTTACATTAATTTCTCTCACCTACCACCGTACTCAACATTAATAACACAAGCAATTGCTTTTTTCCACACTTTCTACTGATTTTTCGTGCCCCCAGTCATAACCTTTTGGTGCACCTACTACTTCTTGGCCACATACCTCCTTACATGCATGCCTCCATGCGTGCCAAAGTACATCAACCATATGCCTCATCCCAAGTAGTTTCCCATGTTCTTCCTACTACCTCACGTTACATTGTGTGTGATCCATTCTATGTGTGTGGTCTTTAATATGAGAAAATTTCCTTAAAAAACCTTCAATATCAAGAGCACATGTAACATTTTTCTTTTATGCACCTTTTTTGCAACTCCAACCATTTCATCATATATGTACATTCAAGTTTTAATTTGTATATGTCATAACACCAATCAATTACTCTTTCTAATCCACCCCACACTAAAATTATGTGTGGTCCTCTGCGCATGAACTCAAATAGTATAATCAATCTCTGGCATGCAAGCACACTTATTACAAACAAAACAATGAACTAAATTGACAAAGCATAACAATGATGAAAGGAAACACATTAAAGGAAATGCATTAAATGGAAATCTAATCTAAGTGAAATATTACCTTATTACAAACACCAAGAAGAGCCTTATTTATAGTAGGGCTTCAACCTACTCCCATTAAAGTAACTGGGAAATAAAGTTCCATCCAACACCTGTAATTGACAAACGTCTGAATCAAATATATTTGTTACTAAAAGGTCCTAACCAATGAACTTTCAATTTCCTTGGGTGGCACAAACTTTGAATCATACAAAAGAACCATATTTCCCACCTCAAATTTTTTATTCTGATATGCCTATCATGTCAGGCCTTTTGTCTCACTTTTTTTTGTCTTTTGGCTCCATTGGGAAATAGCATGTCTCTCATCTAACTGCATCAATTTGTCTATGCGCTCCTCCACAACTTGTTCATCATCTAGTCCTCCTGTGCATGCAATATGTAGGGATGGAAACATGAACTCCATAGGAAATAAACCTCTCCACACCAAACACCAACTGAAAGGGTGTGGCCTTATTCAACCTTTTATAAGTAGTCCTATATGCCCAAAGTACAACATACTTTATCATCCCAGTCTTTCCTTCCAACATCACATATTTTTGTCAGTGTTTGTCCTAGAATCTTGTTGAAAGCTTCAGCAGTACCATTAGCTATGTGGGTGATAGGGTGTTGTCTTATGGTGTGCCACCATAAACTCAGCCAAAAAAATTTGATGGTCTCATTTAAGAAATGAGTGCCCCTATCACTTGTTAAACTCAATGGACATCCATACTGCTGATAATGTTCTCCCATAAAAATCTCATTATTGTAGTGTTATGTAATCCTTTAGTAGGTGTTTCTTCTACCCACCTTGTAGATAATATATATAAGTTATAATATAGTGTGCACTAGTCCTATGTGTGGGTGGGGAAATAGGACCTAAAAATTCAATAGCCCATTTCTCAAAAGGTTCAACACTTGCAATAGGCCTCAAAGGCATCTCATCTCTAGTTCTAGGCTTCCCAAGGCATTGAAAATGGTCACATGCCTTGACATATTCTTTGATATCCTTTATACAAAGTTTCCCACCATAATCCAACCATTAAAATTTACATGTGGTGGCATCCCCAGCATAATGACCTCCTGTAATTCCACCATGAGCTTCTTCCATAATGGCCTCTGCTCATGCTCTAGAAACACACATCGACACAAAACTTCATCATAACCTAGTTTATATAAATATCCACCTATCAATTGATAGGGTGTCACGTGTATTGCAAGTTTTTTTTCTCTAAAGTCTTCATTCCCTCAGGCACACTTGTCTAGTGTGCAAAAATACTGCAATGTCCTCTAAATTCGGTGGGCACATGGATTTAATCTAAAATTGTGCATTAGCATTGTGTCCTCAATGCTCTGTGCATCCTCACCAAAATTGATTCTTGAAAATGGTCAAGTCCTAAATTACTTTTCCCTAGTTTTACAACCACTATAAACTGAAACTCCTGAAATAGTAGTATCCACCTACAAATGTGCCCTTGCAAAACAAGTTTGTTGACCAAATACTTAAGTGCCATATGATTTGTAAAGAAGATAAATGGTGTTTTTAATAAGTATTGTCTAAATTTGTGTACACATAGATCATGGACAAAGCCTCGCGCTCAGTAGTTGTATAATTTTTTATTTCACATGTCAACTTACTTCTTGCTTAAAACAAATAGGGTGGTCTACAATTCCTTCTCCTAGTTGTGCACCAACACTTGCTGCAAATTCCATTCCAGAAGCATCAAAATGAACATGAAATGGTTTATCCATGAAGGAAAGCACAAAATAGGTGTAGTAGTCAACTTTCCTTCAATGTTTCAAACACTCATCTTTCTATTGCGTGTCACCCCAATAGAATTTTCCTTTAGCTTTCAAAAATAATTCCTCCAAGGGTGTGAAAATATTTTACATAGCCTTTAATGAATTTCCTATAATACCTGTATGTCCAAGAAATCATGCACTTCACTTTGATTATTAGGTTCTTCCAAACCCAAGATCACAACTATCTTGGTTGGATCTACCAACAACCCTTCTTTACAAATAATATGCCCAAGTAAAGTGCCAAAAGGTGTTGCAAAGATGCACTTCTTAATATTAGAGAGATGTGCTCAACTTACCTGCACCTCTCAAACATCAACCTTAAATTCTCACAATGATCCTTGACCAAGCCATATACTGTCCAATCATCCAAATATACCTGTAAAAACTTATGAATGAAGTCTGAAAAATTGTACAACAATGTGTGAGAACACAATTGGCACATTCTTTAATCCAAAGGGCATCACTATGTATGAAAAAAACTTCCCCACTTAGTGGTGAAGTTTTTATTTTTTAATCTTCCTTTGCTATGTGCACTTGATGATAACCTAAAAACCATCATCGTAAAAGAGTAGATCTGCACCCTACAACTCCCTCAAGGATCTCTTCTATGAATGGGGTGGGAAAAGGATCAATGACACATGAAGCATTTAATTCTCTATAGTCCACATAGATCCTTATCCTCCCATCCTTTTTAATATTGATGACCATGGGACTAACCCATTCAAGATTCCTCAATGGGCTCAATTATACCTAGACTTGAGCATGTTATCAATTTCTTCCTTTACCTTGATGCATAGATTAGGATTCATCTTGTAAGGCCTCTTCCTAATCGGGCATGCACCTTCTTTAAGCTTGATTCACATCTCACCTAAAGAAGGGTGTACTCCTTTAACTCATGATAACCTCACGGAAACAAGTCTTGAAAGTCACACAAGAGTTCAATGATCTTAGCCAACTTCTGCTCCAACCAATAGTCACCAATAATGGCCTCTTTAGGCTTTGCATATGTTCCAATGTTAACCTTCTTTGTTTTCATAGGCTCATGATACGTGCACCTTTTCATCTATTGTGTCCATCACCTCATGTGTACCTTCAAGTGTGGTTAACATCCAAGTTATTTTCCTCATCATCATCATCATTTATCATGCATACCAGTTTACCCTTTTCCTTTTCTTCCCAGGCACGGACCATTTCTTCTTCCTTAGTCTCTTCTAGGTCAAGGCATGCCTCTAAATCCATCTCTCCAAACATATCTATCATAAGTTCTTCAGCCTTTGTTATCTCCCAAAGTAAGGTGCTTCATAATCTAATGCTTCATTGACCGAAGGCTTAGTAGAAAAGTAATCAAAAGTATGAATCATACATGAGGTCATCTCCTACCAATTAACTATTTCTCTTGTCAATTCTACATGGACATACCATGCATGCATAACCACCTAGGGTGGCGTAGAACTTATGTACCCAGAGTGATGGTGGCAAGGCCTCCTACCCTCCATCCAAAGTCTCTCACACTCCCAAATGATGCAAAGCAGGGGACTTCCCATGAAATTCACATATCTAAGAAGGTACATTGCTCCTTAGGAACCTAGTAGAAAAGGTGATTCTCACTTCTCACCATTCTAATAATTTGTATTTGTGTGTAGTCCACCAACATGTTGTTGTCCCATGTGTAAAGTATATACCAACATGTTTCATCTATCTCCTTCATTCTTCCACTGGGCTTCCATGGTGCGCATAAATACATCAGGATTCCCTTCACCAGTGTACTTAGGTACCTTGGTTATAACTCAAACACCTAATCATGCGTGGCCTAATCACGTGAGTAACTGTGTTCTTGATCTCTCACCCAACTAATTCATACATTCCATGTGCCTATTTTTCATAGTAAATACTGTGGTATCACTAACGAATGAGCATCATCCCATTGTATCACTCCTTCCTTAGATGGCTCAGTTACCTCAGGGTCTCTAATTTGTGCACGCATATATCATATTTAAGTCCTCTTCACTCAAAGGCTCAACATGGAGGGCAGCCTTTGCATCTATCAAAGGTATAATAACATGCTCTTCCTTGTTCTCAAAGCTAATGTACCCTTTGTTGAAGTGCAAATCTACATTATTAGCATAACACTAAGGGCACCCAAGTAATGTTGGGAAGCTATCTACTTTAGCTGAGTTCTAATACTTTAAATCCCTAATAAACTTGGCTCCCTGAATTATAATAGTTGCATCTTTTAATACTCCAATAGGATTATCCCTAGTTTTGTTTCCATATATAACACATTTGAAGAAGGATGCAATGGTGGTCTTCCCATCTGATTCCAAGCATCCAATGTGAGTACATTAACTTTTTGCACATGTATCTATCAGAATGTTTCAGAAGCCATCCATCTATGATTGTATTCAATGTAATCTCCTTATCATACTCATGATTATGTGGGGGAAGATTCACATGAAGTATCTTCCTCTGCACTCATTACCTATGTGTGGTATCTTCTCTCTAACCATCATCCTATAATGAGGGATTATATTCTCCTAGCACAACATTCGACATACCTCCTTCAAATCATCTACATCCTTCTACATGGGAGTTCAACTTTATTTTATCGTTTCATCACATGCACCTACTCCTTCAAGATCTGAATCTCTCCTTGTAGATCCCTAATAATGTCCATAGTCTCCTAGTAAACCTCTTTTGATGTGTAACATCAAGGTACTTAGCATTTATCACTTCTTGATTTGTTATAGTTGGCTTATACTTGAAGGTTCATGTGTGCACGTGTAACCTCAACACATGTAGTAACTAAAATAGGTAACTCAGGGGTAGGTGCTACCTTAGGCATCCATTGATCTTCAACCGCACATTATACCTTAATCATTCCCACACCCTTATCTTGTTTGTGTTTCTTTACTCATGTGCTCATATAAATCAGGACATTCTTCAAACTTGTGTTGTTTCCCACACCATGAGAAAACCACATTCTAAGAGGGCACTCACTGATAATGATCAAGGAGATCCACAAGTATAAAAGTTCCTCTAGGAAATCCTCCTCTACCACTATGACCTTGACCTCTATATCCTCCACAAAATCCTCTATTCATGTTATCACCATTATTGTGCCCTTCATTATGTTGTTCTCCATGTTCCTTAGATCCACTCACTACACTAGTCTAGCACACACTAGTTTCAATGGCTTTATGAATGTGATCAATCAATCTACAGTCAGAGGTATCATGGGTATGAGTTTTACAAATCTTACAATACATAGAGACATTCTTCCGGATCACATGTTGTAAAAAAGGGACATCTACTCGCATCATGGTCCAAATGATAGATCTCACAATCCAAACAACATGGCACACATTGACTTGCAAGGAAGCTATCCTTGTGTGTCCTTTAACTTTGTAATCTATACACCATATTCTATGCACATCTCATAGAGATGAATTAGTAGATAAATTTCCAACTATTTTTCCATAGCTGTAATCGTGTCTCTAAAAATGGACTTAATCCAATGTCCACACTTTAACATGATTTTCAAGCATCCATAGATCTAAAAGGTTGAGGGATGAAATCTGGTTGTATGCGAAGTGGCGTATTTTTTGAAGCAACCGAATTAATCCGGTTCGGTTTGGTCTTATTTTGGAGTGTAGATCAAGAAAAAAAATTTATTTTTTAGGCAAGTGTTTTTTTTTGGTGAAAAAATCACAAGGAAAAAAATTTGCCATTTTGGAAAGGGTCCAGGAAGATGTAGCTTCAAAACATTGCATGTGCCATTTTAACTTTCATTGAAGGGAAAGCTCCTATATGTTTTAGGTGTCGTCTTCTCTAAAAGTATATGGGGTTTTTTTGGTATGAACTCTGCACATATGCATTGATGGCAATATTTTTCTTATTTTCATAAAATCCATTTTTGATATTGGTTTTTGATGACTATTCAAGCAACTTCTATGGTAAATATTATTTGAAAGAATCATTATGATGATGATGATTATGGTAGATGGATACTTGATTTTTATATGATTTGTCTAACATATATAATGATATAAGTATACAATAATATAAATTTATAATAATACAAGTATATATATTCAACAACGGATTTTTCCATTGTTTTTTCATATTTTTTCGAGAACTCCAATTTTGATTTTTGCCGTCTCATGATCTAAATTTAATCAATGGATTTCACCATAGCTGTAATGTACACTATGGACTTACTCAGTGTCCACAGTTTCTTCCAAAGTTGCACGCAGATCTACAAAGGTCTTATGAGATAACACCCTTCAAAAAGGAGTCAAGTTCCCACCAATAAACCATTTTACATGTTGACTAGGGTGTATGTCTAAGATAAATTTGAAAAAAAGTTTTAAAATGTGCATCGTATTCCTCATGCTCTCATATATTCCCTACTTAATGTCCTTAAAGAACACTAGTATGCTTTTTTCTCAAACTCAGGAATATGGAACTTCTAGAAATACAAAGCAAAAATCATTATAATCCACCAAGGTATGATGCGGGTCATACTTCATGTACCATCTATGTGCATGCCCTCAAAGAGTAGTAGCAAATTGGATCACCTTCCTATTTGAGGTTGTAATTCCCTTAGCATGCCATAAAGCATCTTACACTTGTGCACATTCTCTGTAACATCTTCAATACCTATATTTTGGAAAGTGAATAGACATCTCATAGTAAACTTGTTGTGGTTGATGAGGGTGTGGACCTTGTCCACCAAATCCAAAACCATAACCCCCACCAATATTTCCTCCACCACTAGAACCACCTAATCCACTTGATCCCGAGCCTCCTAGTCCGATCCTCGTAGTGGAAACATACCAATGGATGTACTTCATGAGACCCAATAGTGGTAATAAATTAAACTCCCACAATCTGTGAAGTTTTACTACTTCCAAATGTATTCCAATGTTTCTGCGCACCCACACTATATCCTTGATGATGCACCGAAATATTCCTCCAATCAATCCCCCAAACAAAGATGATATGTTTTGCTACCATAGGTGTATGTGTTTTCTGATGCACTTCTATATTTAAAGGAAAATGATATCTACCTATAGCTATTAGATTACCTATAATCAACTATTGATCAATTATTCTTCTAGAACTGGAACACCAAGCACAAGGGCTAGGTTACTAGGTGGGATCAGATGTGCGCCCATGGTCCTCAATATTTCTTCCTTTGACACACTCTCATCTGAAGATGAAGGGGATTCTCTACCATGCTTTCCTAAGGTTGGGAGAACTAGATGCTCTAGATCCACATCTTCCATATGAGCTTTAAATCCTTTGCGATACTTATGCCTTCATAACTCCATAGACTCCTCAACATCATGTTGCTTCACTAATTCCCTCTCCCGCGCTTCATTATACTTGAGCCACCTTTCCTCCATCTGTCTTTTTGCCGCTAGGTCCACCATTTGTCACCACACCTACCCATGTCCTTGCATGCGGTGGTGGGTTTAGCTAACCATAGGTAGCACTCAAACTCAAAGCACCACCATTAAGATCTTAATTGCCAAATGAATAGCGTGAATATAAGATCCTTTGGGCTCATGCAAGAACTCAAAATCAGCAACTTCCAGACACGAATACATCAAAACAATGTACTCCAAAGTATAACTGTGCACAACACCAGCCCATAAATGATCTACAACACGCGTCCAAGGTTCATCTACATCAAACAAATTTAGTAATCTTCTGTACATCCAAACCTTGGTTTATAACTCGCAACTCTTCTTTGATGCATATGTTGAAAACTACTTATACAAATCTATTGGAAAGTAAAAAAAGAACGTTTCATAAAGATCGTGATATAGATTTTCTTCCACCCACTTGTGCGCAATTAAAATTAGGTCCATAACCATATACTTCATGTAAATGCTATTGTCCTTTATACCCAATCTTCAATAGCTGCAAGATTCAATCGATATGGCATCATCATGCGCAACATAACGGAAAAGAGTTTGAAAAAAGGTCCCAAAAATGAAACCAAAATGTAGCCTTTGTTTTCCCCCACAATTTCCTAGACTCTTTGGCACTTCAACTAGATTGATCCGGATGCTCACCCAAAGCACGCAAAGGTACAAGTTTGTCTTTTATGTGGGATTTGTTAAGATGATAGCATGCATATTCATATATTCCATAACCAGATCAAGTAATTAAATGTAAAGCATAACAAGAATCAGATCACAACCATAGTACATAATGAATCAGATAAGGATCAAGATCATATTTACCATAAAAGTACCATGAATAGAGACATCAAAAACCAATATCCATCCCCAATGATCCATTACATTAACTCATCACAAAACAGTAGTTTAATACATGAAAATACTTTCATAGATTCATGTGTGTAAGTTCATACCAATAGTATAAATCCAATACAACTCAAAACTATATAAAACAAGGAAGAATACTACATACTTATAGGGGTGGGGAATTTCCCTTCACCGCCCATGCATTCTCAAAATAGGTTAAATGCTTAAAATAGTCATGTGCCAATAGTTGCATAATTTTACAAAAAGGATAATAATAGTTTAATTTGTAACTAAGCTCTAGCTTAATCCTATTATTAGCGCAAACTATGCATGTCCTTTTCTCTTCACTTTGTTCTCAAAATAGCTCTTTCTTTCACTGAGAAGTCTTCTTGTTCTCATATTTTCTTGATCTACACTCCATCCTATTTTTAGTTGGTGCCCTACAAATACGGCTAAGTGCTAAACTTGTCTTTCTCGGCGCACCCTTGTTAACTACCACTTACGGGTATACGCGCCTGTTTGCACACCCTCTAAGACTTAGGAAATTTCTCTAGCCCAACGGGTAGTGATGTAAATATATCTAGAGCCCTGGTGAGTTCATTATGTCACTTGAGAGAAGCCGTAAAAGGTCTCTCATACCTCCTTTCCACTTTGAATTTAGCGGTGGACATGAGTCTTCCCTAGCTCCGAGTTATGTCATAGTTACTTTACCTTCACGAGAGGTTCCTACTTCTTATGTCTCCCTCTGCGTGGGAGAGAACTCCTCATGGGTTCAACTCCTAATCGATGATCCTCAAAGGATGGTGGTAGGAACACAAGATCTAGATGCACAAATTACCCCTAAGCTCATGCAATTCATTCCCACTTGAAGGAAGGCCAAGACCACCTCTCGTATCATTTCAAATGCCATTAAGACTCGATTTTTGAAGTGTCTTGTCCAAGGGTGGATAAAGATGAATTTGAGATGTAGATTAATGACTACAAGATGACAAGGATCCCTATGGGAGATCCTAATCATGAAGAGGATATGCATCATTTTCGTGAGTTGGCGGCTAAGGTAATAGATAGAGTTGAGTAGGGTAAATAAAATCAAGAACAACTAGAGGAACATGTGAAAGTAATCTCATTGTACATTCACTCTTTCTTAGAACCTAGTGCATTTTTTTCTCCATATGTCATCATTCCACATCAAGTAGTTGGCATTGATCAAAAAGCAATCAAAGAAGCCCAAGACCTCATCACAAAGGGGAGAGGAATTCAAGCTTGGGTATACACCATCATTTACATGGGAAGAGATCACATGTTTGAGCTCGTTTGGATATATCAATATGCTTCCACTTCTCTCCTCAAAGTGCATATAATGATGGAGGTTCAGTGAAAGGAAAAGTATGTTTGGGAAGGAATCATTTTAGAAGTTGAAGATATGAGCATCATAAAGACATTCAAGTTAATAATTAAGGTGTTCAAGGAGGCATCTAAGAACCTCTCATTGGTATGGGTAAATACCATTAATTCCAAGCTTCAACATCTTTATCAGACCTTAACATATTTTCCCAGGCATGTAAAGAGAGCTCAAGAAATCATGAATGAGGTAAATGATGACCTTCAGAAATTGGATTTCTGATTAACTAAAACATGAGCATTCTATCCTAATCGAGATGTTATGTAGAAGCAATAGGTAAATAAAAAATTAAGTACAAGTGTGTATTCAAGTAAACTAAGCACAAAAGTATGAAACCCTAATTGCAATATAAACGAAATAAAATACTTGGTTCTCAATGTTGCCAAAGCATCGAGCTAGAAACATTGTAAAATGGAAGAACAGACTATCGAAATCATACTCATAAAATTGTGGGATTGTTGGATAAGCTGGAATGGAGCACCTATGAGGACCTGGAGCATCCAAGCTCTCCCATCCTTCTAGGAACCGTAGTCCTCGTAGGTTTTTGGGATCTGAATTTTTAGGGTCAGAAGAGTGTCACAAACATTCCCCTTTTATCACTCCGAATTCACACCAAGATTAATGGCTTTGCCAAAACCCTAGAATGAAGAAAATACAAAGCCCGAGTATCAAAACCCTAAAAAAATTATGCAAATGAATGGGTCGGACCAACCTCATCTGCCAAAATAGTGCACTTATTAATCTAAGAATTACACTACATTTCAGACCCAAATGTAGTTCTGGTGTGTGTGTACATGTCGTGCCCTAGGTGTTCCTCTGTCAGTCAGAGTTTGTGAAATAGTGAGAAAATATAACTATAGAAAATGTACTAGCATGTGTACATGGAATAGAATAGAATCATTCCCCCTATGTCATGTGTGTTGATACAGAGCTCCCAGCCTTGATGCATGCAGGTATGTGGATACAAGTGATGTAATTGATCAACTCTAGATGGAGTTATAGTAGTAAAACGCAAGGCCCTCATTATGGTGTCATAACTTTATATTTATAGGGTTCTCTTGTTCTAATTTCGTAATTAATCCTAATATGGTCGACTAGGAAAATGATAAGGATGAAAATTGCTAGAAGAGGACTAAAAAGAGGTAAAAAAGTAGAAAATGGATCGAGGTGCCACAGGTGGGACCAGGGTGCCCAGGGCACCCTAGTACAAGCCTGGGCACCCCGATTTAGGCTAAAATGACAGGACAATACCGAAATAGTTGGGCATGTATATGAAAATATGTGGGAATGATGAAATAAAAGGTAAAAGAAGATGGCCAAAAGGTGGGATTAATTATTACTTTATTCACTTAAGAACCTTTTAGTTAGTAGTATGAGACTAGGATAATTAATGCCTAAAGTTCATGATCTTGTGACTACATTTTGCCCCCACTTTATGTTGGTGAGCGGAACACTCGGTAACATAAAGTAGATAGAGATGCATACCTGATATCCATATAGAGTGGTAGAGACATGTCGATGGACTAGACTTAAACGTGGAATGACAAAAAGAAAAAGTGGAGGAGCATGGAATTCTAAAGATGAAAAATGTGCATAGAAAAAGTGATGAGAGTGAACCTAGGGTGAAATGCATGTGTAGTTTCGTGGTGTGTAATGTACCTACATAGTTAGTAAAAGGAAAGTGTCATCACGGTGTGTCATCATTGCGTTGTCGTCATTTTTTTTTGTTGTTGTTATTGTTGTTGTTTTTGTTGATGTTGTTCTTGTTGTTGTTTTGTTGTTATTGCCCCCAATTTGACTACTTGTTTCTCATACGACCTAGGACTGCAAGGAGAAAAAAATCAATTAGTCAAATATGTATGTATGTAAAAACATTGTGTAAAATACACAAAAAGGAAAGTGTAAATGGAACATGTGCACCTGATCCATGTCAAGAGAAAGGGTATAGAAGGATATCTTGTCTGCTTACAAGTTTTTGACCGATCTCACACCACCCTATGAGGAAATGTAGGGAGGAAATGCTTTATGTCCTCTAACCTTTGACTACTACGTTGAAATCTCTGAAGATGTCTCGTAACATCCTAATTTTTGGGTGATCTAACGTCAACTAGTCGAAGTAGTGTAGAGAGGCACACCCACTATAACCCCAAGTATGTAATGCTACCCGTAAATGCTAAGGACGCCATGTCCTGTAAAAACCGTTGTGTATATAGTTTGAAGACCTGTCTAACTCACTCATTGTATGTAAACCCACAATTCCATGGGCGGAAAGTGCATTATCGAACCGGCGTAAATACGATGTGTTATTATGTAAAACCCTCAATGATTCCCCCTCTTTGGGGGCACATGTGACATTGCTGAAAGGAGAATGTGGCCTCAAAGGAGGACGTACAACACTCTCACCTATGTAACTCTTCCTGCAAAGGGGATGGGAAAGCGCTTGGTAGAACCAAGGTGCGCACAAAAGGGGATGGCTATCCAAAACAAGTGTTATGCCAAAAACACATGCATGTAATAAGATAAGCTGTAAAATACACGAGATAATGTAGTAATTACTAAAAAAGTAGTGTAAACATGCAAGTAAGAAGTATGCACAAAGAGGGTTGCGAAACATGGGACATCACTCATGATTTCGGAAGACATGCAAGGTCATCATGGCATGAAAAAATAAACAAGTGTGCACACAAACATAGGGAAAATCCCACATATAATGGAAAACAATGGAAGACAAGCATAGACAAACACACAAGTAGTCATGGAAACATGTAATCCTACAAAATAAGTGTTACATAGAGAACACCCGTTAGCATGTTAGAGCAATAACCAATATGTCAAAGCGTGTATGATCAAGTAAATGTAAGATGCTAAGTACAAAATGAAACAATAGCATTTGAATAAGATAAATGTGGATGCCCCCAACAACTAGTATAGGAAGGGTAGAAGGCAAGCATCCATGCCACGTGTAAAATTCATATAACTACGATCACACTAAATAAAGGCATGAATTCACATGTGTGTATGTTATAGATAATGACACATAAGAAATCAGTCTAACATGTGTAGTAAAGTGATCATGTAAAACACTAGCAAGAAAAATTAAATGCACCCAAGAAAATGTAATATGTTGTGGATGGAATGAAAAATGGAATGATATGAGCAACGTGCCCCCTGAGTGTATGGAAGTGTATGCAATGAGGTTAATTTTGTTTTTCCCTCGGTAGTCAAGAATGAACCGTAAATGAGAGTTCGCTATTAGGAAATGGTCGAGTAGTGTTTTGTGTCTATTACACTATAATGAGTGTGTATATGTAATGATGATGAGGTGGGACATGTTGGGATATGTGCGTGAACCCTATAACCAAAATGTATATCATGACTTGTTGATTTGGTGAGTGATGATTTAGCCCTAAGCTGTATTGTTATCCAAAATTCACCCCCAAGGTAATTTTGATAACTTACAAAATTTCTTTAGGTTGGAGCAAGTAGAAATGGTGAAAGGCCAAAATTCATATTTTGGTACCCCCTTTGCTTTTCTCTAACTCCACTATCCTAGAAAAATCTAAGGAGTTAGTGAAAATTTTCAAAAATCATAAAAATGAAGTCAAAGGCATGTTTTAGTACATTGCGGGTCTAAGGGTTGTGGATGGAGCTAATGCAGATTGTACCAGGGTTTGTCGTACCAAGTTTGGGGCTGAAATTCTAAGGAGGCAGTGAAATGCAGAAAAACTAGAAAAATTTGTCCCGTGCGGTCTGCAGGGCAGTTGGGACAAAGGAACGTGTGAGACCCACAGTTCCAAAATTGCTGCAAGACATGGTGTTGTGCAAAAGTAGAATTCAATAGCCTCAATGGTGCATTCAATGGCAAACACACAAGGCAAGAAAACCCGAGTTGGGCGATGAGGAGAAAATCGGCCCAAGACACACAGGGACAAGCAAGACATCTAAACCCGAAATTGCCACACAAAAAGTAATCGAGAAAAAGTGGAGAAAGGAGGCCCAGATGGTCTAAGTACCAGAGGGACATGATTTCCCAAAAACTTGTAATAGCCACAATGCAAGGGAAAATTCAATGCCCGACCCCCGAACTTCAAAGGGCCATAATTTTTTTACCCAAAGCTCCGATTATCACAAAATTGGACTTTTCGAAAAGGGCATGACATCGTCTACACAAAAAAAAATGGATTTCCTAATTTTAATGAGGGTAAATTGGTGAAAATAAAATAAACATATCCGAGATCCAATAAAATAGATACTCAATCCCATAAAATGCAAGAAATGCCTAGCAGACCCAAAGCATTTGCCTACACTCAGTTGCCATATCTTTTGCATTTATTAATAGAATCATATGAAATGGGAATCATCGTCGAGAATCATGGATATGAGCCCAACATACAAAAATCAATAACTTCGTATTTTGATGAAGAATTGTCGCAATTTTTCAAAAACGTGTCCATTTCACAACAATAATTTTATTGGTGATTGGGAGAACATTTAATGAAGCATGGGCAGACATTCTTCACTTCTGCAAGTCATGGGACAACATGGGGATCCTTTTGTAATAAACATACTATCATTTTTCTCCATTTATGGCATCTTGCAAGTTGTGGGAATGTAGATTTTAGGATTTCCATTTTCCTCTCTCTCTCTCCTCTCAGAATTCTATAAATTGGAGTATTGGGCTCATTGAAAAGGAGGGATATAGTTTTTAAGTAGCAAAACCCTATAAAAATTGAAAAGTCAATGTGTTGCAGACCTTTATAGTGGACTCCTTGCATGGTGATCCAGGCCCTTATCTTGTAATAGATTGAATTGTGCATATCTATGAAGCAATAGATGCAAGTTTGTGGATGTATCTTCCCCGATGTGTTTGTTTGCATTCTTCTTGCCCTTTAAAACTCATTGCAAATATATTGTGTCTATTTATTCTCTTACAAGGATTCATTATCATTGTGCGTGCATGAAATATTGTTGTGAATGCGGTTGCTTTAGACTGTGGAGAACTATCATCACCCCTTCTAGTATGCACTTTGCTTTTTTCACACATTGGATACTATTCTCACATCCTCCTTTTCTGGTGTATCACCGCTTGAGTGTAGGCTTTGTTTTCATGCACTCTCTCTCCATGGTCCCTTGAAAAGTTAGCTTAGGATTAGTTAGTTTGATAGCTTGCATTAGAGTAGATTGTAAGGGTAGTTTAGGAGCAAGAATCAACTTTCTCGAAGGATCATCTCAAGCCTACAAGTCCCACAGCTTGAGAGATGATCCAATGTTACCCAAAAACACCGTTTGCTCATTCACATAGGCATGAAAAATTAGAGGGTGATATTTTTTTGTATAACAGTTTTGCACGCTTGGATGGGACATTAGAGAAGTTAGAGTTGCAGCAAGATTGATGTGCACTTGTTGTAAGTCCCTGACTTGTGAAAAGATTTAAAATTGTAGATCAGCGAATCCAAAAAGGGCATAATCCACTGGTTTTAGTATTCCAAACTTGGTAGATTCATGAGAAGAATCCAAACAAGGTCAAGAACTAGAGAAGAGGGACTATTTTTCTATCTACACTTATCCCCAAATAGAGCAAGAAGGGGGAGAAGAGCTCAAAGGTATCCATCTCCACCGAATAGAACCTTATCAACACCTCCACCTGGAAGGCCTTTCATTCAATCAACTAGAGTTCTCTCGACCAATCAGGATGGCGCAACCCAATCCCTATGTCAAATTCACTAGCAGTAGCTTACTTGCTCTCAATGCACAAAATCCAGTTCTAGTTGCAGTATTGAAGAACATTCCATATTTCACTAGAGAGAACCAAACAAATCCAATTGGCCACATCTAGGACATCACAAATATCTGTGTTATTCACAAAATTGTCAAAATGGACATAGTTGTTAACTTGTTGGCATCCTTCTTTAAGGGTAAATCTTTATAATGGTTCGAGTCTAACAACAAGCAGGATCTATCCAGTGGGACCATTTGTGCACAACCCTCCATAATCAATTTGGAGAAAAGGGAGATAATCTGTCTTTATTGGAACAATTGACAACAATCAAGAGGGATCCTAATGAACAGTTAACCAACTTCAACTTTAGATTCCATAGAACATGGGATAAGATTTTGTTGGCCATGAGATCAGGTGAAAGTGTTTTTCTATACTTCCTCAAAGCTTCATATTCTGATATTGCCATGATGATTCAATCTATTAGAGATATAAATTTACCCGTAGCCTATAACATTTCTATTAGAGCATAAAATTGCTTAATTCAAGCTAGTAAACTTGCACCTAGGCCACCTATGCCTCTCTATCTAGAAGTAGGAGCCTCAAGCACTAGTCAAACACCTATATTAGCTACCATTCCTTCTCCAAGAAATCAGAATTTGACTGAAGCTTCTACCTTATCTTCTAGTAGGTCAAGTGAGCTCAGGAAGTCATAAAGCAACTACAAAACTTCAGTAATGAGTTGGTGACACTTAAGAGGCAACAAGCTCAAAATTTCAGATCGTATCAGCCTCAAACTCAACCCAATAGACCTCCATATCATCCTAATAGGCCACCCATTCAAACTAAAAATTAGAATCAAGTCAAACCTCCTACTAATAGGCCATTTCATCCTTACAATCCTAATGTTGCATCCACATCTAGAGCCTTGGTACCAGTATAAAATAACATGGCTCAAGAATATGACTGGTGTTTCCCATGCAATCAACCTCATAACCAATCAATGTGTTTCAATGGTGCTTTGAATCAAGATCTCATGGTGACAACAACCAGCGTGGAATGAGAGAGATGCCAAAAAGGAAATCACTAGTAGGAAGTAACTCAACAAAAGGCACCATCAAACGAGACCACATTTGTCAATTAGTAGGTCAAAGATTTATGCGGTATAAATCAAGCCCCTTCTCAAAGTGTAGCATCCAATACACGGTCCAAGAAAAGGAATATTGGGGAAGGACAGTCATCAAATTCAAATGATCCACAAACCTCTATCACTCAACAAGGTATTGGTAATTAAAATACAACTCCTAATGTGCAAGGTCAACCCAAGCCACCTTCTAGACCATCCCAAGTGCTCATTGTAATAGCCCATGGGAAATAGAAGAATGTGCAAGGAAAGGGGCAGTAGAGAGATAGCTCATCTCCATTCAACATCATTGAGAAGATGAAGAAAATGAATGTAAACATCTTAATGTGGGAGTCATTAGCTATCTCGGACAAAGAGATCTATTGCAAGCTGCTATGGCGAACCTGGTCAAAGACATCAAATCAGTCACCCAATCAGCAAGAAAATTTTCTTACCAATGTATCTCAAAGAAGGAGGAAATTAAGGAAGCCACCAAGGTAAAAATTTGAAGCCCCCACCATTCTATATCTCATTAATCATCAAAGATAAGTTGGTGCATAATTGCATGATTGATTCGGGAGCAAGTAGCTTAATCATGCCAAAACAAATAGTTGATTAGTTGGGTCTTCAATATGAATTCATTTCCAAAGATGTGGTGTAATTAGATGGGACAACAAGTAATAATGGTTAGAATAATTAAATTTTGAGCCTCACATTGCATGCCTATCCGAATGTGATGTTACAAGGTGTATCATCATGTACTTTCCACCACTCTTTGCATTGTGTTTGTCAAGAAATTTCACCACTAAGATTGGAGGCTATTTGTGCATTGATGCATCACATATGTTATTCGTAACAATTTATGGAGCTAAGGCTACAATCAAATCTGAGCCTATTGAAAACTTTCATATTGAGCCTCATACACTTGAGCCCAATCAATGCAAAATGTTCAACATTTGATCAAGAGGATTATCCAAGCACCCATGAAGTAGATACCAAAGTCGTATCCATTCCAGACTTGACTCTCGATGAATGGGTGAATAAGAGGTATTCTTTTGACCCTTTCAAGGAAATGTAAGAAGTTGAATTGGGAGTATATTACTTTGCATGAAGATAATCAACCTCTCCCTAACATTACCAAGCCTGATCACAAAGATGATAACGAAGTATGGTAGTTATTCTTTGATGGCTCAAGGAGGTACAAGGTGTCGAACGAGGATCTATGCTCATTTCACCACAAGGTAAAAAATATTACTCAACTTTTCGTTTCCAGATTGCTTGCTCAAACAACACAGCTAAGTATGAAGTGTTGATTCACAGAATACATTGGGAAAGAAAGAGAGGTATACAAAACTTGCAAGTATTTAGAGATAGCGAGCTAATTGTGACTCAAGTCGGAGGAAAAAATGATGCTAAGGATGATCTGTTAAAGAACTACAAGAATTGGGTATGGGATCTCATTGAATATTTTGAAGCTTTTAGCATCAATTCCATCCCAAGAAAGAGGAATGAAGCAGCAGACAGACTGGCATTAATTGGGGTAGCGTTTGACATTGTGAAAAATATCAAAAGTAAGAAATCTCAACCCCATATCAAAATGGTTGTAAGACCATTTGTACTAGATAACAACACAAGTTGGAAAGTCTTCGAGAATGATCAACAAATTGTCAATTTTCTACAAGAAGAAGTTGAGTTCTCTACCAAAAACCAAGGCAATTTGGAACAGTAGTATGGGGACCAAGTGCGGTGAGAACTAATAAATTGCCAAAAGGTTTGGTAAATTTAGATTCAATCTTCAACCCAAATGATTAGTTCCAGAAGTAGAAAATAAACATTCAAGTAAAGGGTGAAGATTTGGAGCCCATTTTAGTAGGTGAAGGCAAGACATTGCAAATTGGAAAAGTAAGCACCCCACAAGAGAAATCTGAATTTATTCAACTTTTCCAAGAATTTCCAGATGTCTTTGCATGGACTTATAAGGATTTAAGAGGTTTCAACCCAAAGCTAGCACAACATACTATTGAGCTAGATTTAGAATCCAATCCTATCAGACATAAGAAAATACCAGTGAATCCCCACATTGAACCTCTCATGAGAAAAGAGTTGAATAAGTTAATTGAAGCTAGCATCATCTTTCCTATCAAACATTCAAGTTTGGTTGCAAACTTGGTGCCAGTGAGAAAGAGAAACGGAGAAATTAGATTGTGTGTAGACTTCGTGATCTAAATAGAGCTTCACTCAAAGATCATTATCCACTTCCATTAATGGAGCAAATCTTGCAAGTCATAGCTGGTTGAAAGCTTTTTACTTCTAGATGGCTACTCGAAGCTATAACCAAATAATAGTGAAAGAAGAATATCAGTTCAAGATAGCCTTCACTACGAATGGGGTACACATTTTTACAAGAAAACATCGTTTAATTTGTCAAACATTGGCACAATATTTCAATGAGCTATGGATATGGCATTCAAAGGACTAATCAACAAAGTGGTGCATGTATATCTAGATGATATCACTGTGTTATCCAATAATGCAACAGACCACCTATTTCATCTAAGGCAAGTATTTCAAAGGTGTAGAAGGTTTGGAGTGTCATTGAATCTGAAAAAGTGTGTATTCTTGGCACACGAGGGAAAATTGTTAGGCCACATTGTTTCAAGAGAATGGTTGACAATTGATCCTGAAAGAGTTGAAGCCATCCGAGCACTTCCATTGCCACACCACAAAAATCATGCCCAAAGCTTCTTGGGAAGGATAAACTTTGTTCACATATTTGTGCCTAATTTTTCCATTCTTGTAAAGCCTTTAACAAAGATGTAGAAGAATATTCTTGCATTCAAATGGATAGCAAAAATAAAATTGAGTTTTGAGGCCATCAAGCATGCCATATCACAAGCTCCAACTCTTATCAACCCAAACTTTTCAAAGGACTTCGTGTTGTATGTTTTTGGAGGATCAAACACAATCTAAGCTATCTTGGTATAGTTGAATAGAGAAGGTTCAGAACAACCCATACCATTCTTTAGTAAAATCCTAGAAGATTACGAAGTAAATTATTCTTTCATTGAAAATCATGTCCTTGTTGTTATTAGGATTTTGAAGAAATTCGGGCATCTAGTGTCAAATAACAACATTCAACTGCTAGTGTCTCATGTTGGTGTCAAGAGCTTTCTCATAAACAAAGATTTGAATAAAAAAAGGGTAGGTTGGATCACTTCGGTAATGGAATACAACATTAAGATCAAAGTGATCAAGCTGGTTTTGGCAAAGGTTTGTGTGATCCGCTCACTTCAAACAACATCATGATTCAAAAGGTGAAGAAGAGGTTGTCCTACTACTACAAAATGATCAAGGACAACCAAGTAATGATGCACCCATTCCATGTTGTACTCAAGACATGGTCCATTATCTCCAAACGGAGTTTGTGCCATCCAGAATGGAACAAAGCTAAAAGAAGATACTTTATATTGCACGTAATCCATCCCATATGTACTTATTGATGGTGTCTTATTCAAGAAAGATGTGAATGGGGTGTTATTGAGGTGTGTCCCAATAATTCAAGTTGAAAATATATTACATGAGTTCCATGATGGGGAAGTAGGAGGCCACTTTGCTCCACGAGTAACAACTCTCAAAATCATGAAGGTTGGTTACTATTGGCCCACGGTGTTTAGTGATTGTTACTCATGGATCAAGAGGTACAAGAAATGTGCATCCTTCATAGGGAAGGAAAGGTTAGCAGCGCTGCCCCTTCGTCTAATTTTAGTAGATCAGCCATTCAGGCAATGGGGATTGGTGTTCATTGGGGTTATCAATCCAAATTCAAGTCAAGGCCACAAGTGGATACTTATAGCCACAGAATATTTCACCAAGTGGACTGAAGCAGTGGCACTCAATGAGGCAAATGAATCCAACATATTGGATTTCTATGAAGGGATAGTCATGATGTTTGGTGTCCCTTCCACTATCATCTCAGATAATGCATCGGCATTCCTTGGAACCAAAATCATTGAATGGGATTTCAAGAATGGTGTATACCTCAACACTTCATCAAACTATTACCCTCAAGGTAATGGCCAAACAGAGTCCACAAACAAAAATTTATTGAGGATCATTAGAAGGACTCTTGATGAGAATCAGAGAACTTGGCACACAAAGCTCAAATCAGCTCTATGGTATGATAGAATCACACCTAAGAGGTCTACAGGTAGCTCTTCATACAAGCTTATATATGAAAAGGAAGTACTTCCTATATCACTTGAGTTGCAGCATTGGAACTCATGAAATAGTTGGAAGTAGCTGAGTTTGGACCTATGGAAATTAGGTATGTAGAGCTGATGGAATTAGAAGAAGTAAGAGAAAATGCAGTGCGAGACCATGGAAAATGAGCAAGTGTTGATCAAGAGGAGTTTTGAAAAGAAATATAAAGCTAGGACATTTGGCGGGAGACTTCATACTAAATTGGGATGATGATCATGCAAAGCCAAGTAAACATTCCAATTTTGATGCCATATGGAGCGGTTCATACGTGATCACTTGAATACAAAGGTAACAATGCCTTCCCGGATGGCTAAGTTGGATGGTGAAGAATTGCAAATTCCACTCAATGGAATCTATCTCAAATATTTCTACTAGAAGGAAGAATTTCTCACCCTTATACATATTAGTCTAGGATTTCCAATTCCTCCAAGTGTTTGTGCACATTGTTGTTGTTGTTAGAATAGATTTCAATTTCCCTAAGTGTTGGTGCACATGTTCTATTGCTTCTAGTGTATGCTTCTTTATAGTTCATCACACTCTGGAGGAGAATTTGCAGCCGTAAGATAATTAAATCAACAAGGTGTCAATATCAGGGTAGGATCAGGTGTTTTCCTTGCACTCCAATAGATCATATTTGTAGAGAGTCAAGTGAGGGAAAAGATTCTAGGTTTTAGGTAATTTTCTACTCTCACAAACCTTGACTTCAAGATTTTCTTACAAAAAATGAGAGTACAAGCAGCGGACAGTAGTTCAAGACCCAGAAGCTGAGTGTTTGAATGACTCAAGGATGCAGGTCTTCAAGTTCCAAATCAGATTCTAGATTACCAAGTAGACTCCATGCCTAATGGATGGTTCAAGGCCATTGATCACTTCATCTGGCAAGCAGATAACCCCGTTGAGTCACCAAATTGTTATCCAAAATTCACCCCCAAGGTAATTTTGATAACTTGCATAATTTCTTCAAGCTGGAGCAAGTAGAAATGGTGAAAGGCCAAAATTCATATTTTGGTGACCCCTTTTCTTTTCTCTAACTCCATTGTCTAGAAAAATCCAAGGAGTTAGTGAAAATTTGCAAAAATTTGAAAAAATGAAGTCAAAGGCTTGTTTTAGTGCATTACGGGTTTGAGGGTTGTGGATGGAACTAATGCAGATTGTACCAGGGTTCTTCGTACCAATTTGAGCCAAAATGCTAAGGAGACATTGAGATGCGGAAAAGTGGAAAAATTTGTCACACACGGTCCAGCGGGATAGTTGGGACAAAGGAACACGCAAGACCCGCAAATCCAAAATTTCCACAAGCGTCGTGTTGCGGGAAAATCGTAATTCAACAGCTTTGATGGCCCGATCAATGGCATACACGTGGGGCAAGAAAACTCGAGTTGGGTGACATGGAGAAAATCGCCCAAGCCGCATGGGGACAAGTGAGGACATCTAAACCCAAAATCGTCGCACAAGGAAGGAGTCAAAAAAGTGGAGAAAGGAGGCCCTGATGATGGTCGAGTACCATAGGGACATGAGTTCCCGAAAACCCACAATAGCCACAATGCAAGGGAAAAGTCAATGCCCAACCCCCGAACTTCAAATGGCCATAACTTTTGACTCAGAGATCCAATTTTCACAAAATTGGAATTTTTGAAAAGGTCATGACATCCTCTAAGCCAAAAAAATTAGATTTCTTATTTTTAATGAGGGTAGGTTGGTGAAAATAAAAGAAACATCTCCAGCTCCAATAAAATATATACTCAATCCCGTAAAATGCAAGAAATGCAGACCCAAAACAACTGCCTACACTCAAATTGCCATATCTTTTTCATTTCTCAATGGAATCACGTGAAATGAGTACCATTGGAATCATGGCTCTGAGCCCGACGTACACCAATCAAGAAATTTGGAGTTTGATGAAGAATTGATGGTGATTTTACATAAAATGTGACCGGTTCAGAATAATGATTTTATTGGTGGTTGGGAGAACATTTAATGAAGAATGGGCAGACATTCTTCATTGCTGCAAGTCATGGGACAACATGGGGAGAATTTTGCAAAGTAACATACCTTCGTTTCACTCCATTCAGGGAGTGGTGATATAGCATAAGGTGTATACCACTACAATATGATCGAATAGGTGACGATTTAGCCTAAAGTGTATGTCACTATGAGATGAAAATTAGGGAGTGGTGATGTAACCTAAGGTGTATACCACTACAATATGATTGAATAAATGATGATTTATCCTAAAATTTTATGTCACTAGTCCTATGAATGTCACATGATGAAATGTCACATGGTGAGTGTAATGTCCATTTGATTGGTAAACACTCGATAGTTGAGTATGGACCGAGGAACTAAAGTGTGTCATAGGGTGGTGAGCGCAGCGCATAGAAGATAATGTAGCATGTATGATAAAAACTAGAAAACCATGTGATAAGTAGGATTTTGTAAATGTGTGGTGTGGGTAATGCAATGTAGTATGTGTAGGGTGTGTAGGATGTATACTATGTAATGTGTAAAATGCAATAATAGGTATAGATAGAAATAGAATATGTAATGAGAAAATGTAAAGCTAGACCCATATGTAATGTAACCTAGCATAGTATGTAGAATGTATGTGGAAACGTGTAGTGTATGGTATGACTATGTATAGGTTATGTGTGGATAGCCTAATAATGTATCCGGTGTGTAGGGTAAGGACTAGTATAATGTGGAATGCAGGGATGAAATGTAAAATTAGGCTCATATATAATGTAGACTAGCGTAGTATGTAGAATATAGATGATGTATAAATGTGCCATGTGAAATATCCTAATGGCGTATATAATGCGTAGAATGACTAATATGTGCATGATGAGAATGTAGTATAATGTAGCATGTAGACTAAGTGTAAACTAGATGTTGTATGATGCACAATGTGTATGAGAAAGTGTAGTGCATATAGTGTAGTGTGTGGGGTTCAGTGTAATGGTAATCCCTCAACATTCAAGTGTGAACCGAAGCACAAGAGTGCATCATCTGGTGAAAATGATGCTAAAGTATGAATGAACATGCATATGCTAGGATATTGATGTGTAAGAATGAAAAGATGATAGATGCATAGATACTATGACGAGTAAAATGAACTACCCACTAATAGTGAAAGATGAAGGTTCATTACTTGATGTATACTATGGTAAAAGCATATAACTACAAAATGTATGTATATGATGAGATAATACTAAGATGAGGTATGCGTAAATGCTACGAGTGTGGTATAGTACAATATAAGGGTGAGATGAATGATAATGCAAAAATAAGAAATATGCCTAAGATAATACGATGGAGGGGAAGATGTTATGCCCCAAGTGTATGAATGATGGAGGTCTTAGTCAAAAGACACTAAGTGGATAAACGTATGGAGTAGTTTCCTTAACAAAAGTGATGGAACGTGGAGGTGGTAATGTTGCAGAAAACTTGAGTGGAGAGGTATTTTCTCTAACCAAAGTATTAGGAAACAAAAGTGGAGTAGGATGGTGAGAAAGCTTGAATTGTGGCGGTTTCAAGCGAGAGTGAGGATGGTACCGACGAACAAGGTGGATAGATTTTGAGAGGAGGTTGTGTATTTTGACTTGGTAAGTTCAAAGGAGGCGTGGGAGAGACAATGGTGTGATGCTTATTAGGTGGAGAAGAAGCAACATAATTCATAGGAGAAGTGTGTGTCCGAGTAGAGAAGAATCATTATGCACATGTGAGGGATTTCCAATATCAATTATGTAATGAATAAGAGAATCCTCGAGAACTTCCATAGAAAGATTAGAAGGAATCTCACTAGTAGTTGTAGGAGCTTGCTTAGATTCATCTTGACTTAGTGAAGGTAGGATAGAATTAGGAGCCCATGTGGGTGTAGTATTTGAGGTGGGTGTGCATAGGATATTTTTCAAAGGACTCAAGTAAATCCTCTGGTGCTCAAGATGTTTGACTCTACATTATAAAGCATAGCAATTGTGGTCATTATGTCCATTTATTCAATGATAATGGCAGTATGGATGACCTTGATACTTTTTAGGCGATAAGGAGGATAGTAATGAGTAGGTGGCAAAGTGATCAACCGATGACTAAGGAGCTCGTAATAATTTCATGTGGTTTAGTATTGTGATCAACTATGATAGGTTCTAGCAATGGCATGACTTAAGGTTCAGCTATGTTACATGTAGTGGACATCGATTACATATAAGATGTAGAAGGAGCACAAACATGCGATTAGGAAGCATCCTTAAGTTATGTAATGTCAAATATAAGAGATGTGATTGTGGATTCCATGACTACAAGTTTATCTTGAAATAGTATATGTAAGGCTACAAATTTATATTGAATTATTATATGTAAGGATTGAATAGAATAGAATAGTGGTTGATTAGACTGGGGCTCATTAAGACTATGGTAGACAAAGAAACAATGAAGCATAGAGCGTAATTCGTGTGGTGGCGTATTGTCATCATAATACTTTGTGTCTAGGGATTTTTGTAAAACAACCTGACAAGTGGGATATATCTTAAGTAAATAAGATAAAGAAACTTGACCCATAATAGAAGAAGAATAAGGATCCTAAGCGTGAAAGAGGTCGGGTTCGCCAAAATGATTAACTAAAATATGAATATTCTAGCCTAACTGGATGCTATTGTGGCTAGTAAGTAAATGAACAATTAAGTAAAATGTGTATTCAAGAAAATTAAACACAAAGTTATGAAACCCTAATTGCAATATAAAGGAAATAAAATACTTAGTTGATTCATAATGTTTCTAAGATCATTCGAGATGGAAACCTAGTAAAATGGAAGTACATATTTTCGCAATCGTGCTCAAAAATTGTGATCGTTAGATGCACCTAGATTTGGACCGCCAGCTCTCTCGTCCTTAGTGCATTGTAATCCTCGCGCAGTTTTAAGGATCTAAATTTTTCTAGGTCAGAAGAGTGTCACAAATATTCCCTTTTTTTGCTCGAAGTTACACCAAGATCAACGGATTCGCCAAAAGCCCTATAATGAAGAAAACACAAAGCCAAGTATCAAAACCCTAAAAAAAGAATGCAAATGAATGGTTCGAAATCGACCTCAATGAAAAAATAGTGGCCTTACTAATCAAAGCACTACACTACATTTCGAGATCCAATCACACTTTGTGAAATAACGAGAAAATATAACTATATAAAATGTAATAGCATCTTTCCATGGAATAGAATAGAATCCCTCCCCCTATGTTGTGTTTGTTGATACAGATCTCCTATCCTTAATGCATGGAACTATGTGGATCCAAGTGATGCAATGGATGCAACTCTAGATGGAGTAATAGTAGTAAGTGACGCTAGGACCCTCATTATGGTCTCATAACTTTATATTTATAGGGTTCTCTTGTTCTAATTTCGTAATTAATCCCGACATGGCCAACTAGGAAAAAGATAAGGATGAAAAATGGCTATAAGAGGCCCAAAAAGAGGCGAGAAAGTAGAAAATGGATTGGGACACCCCATGTGGGACAAGGGCACTCGGGGCACCCAAAGACAAAGCGATAAGCCCAAGGGGTGCCCTAGTTTAGGCTAAAATGATGGGACGATGCCAAAATATCTAGGCATGTATATGAAAATACGCGGGAATGATGAAATAAAAGGTAAAATAAGATGGCCAAAAGGTGGGATTAATTATTACTTTATTCACTTAAGAACATTCTAAATAGTAGTATGAGGCTCAGGCTAAATAATGCCTAAAGTGTGTGATTTTGTGACTACAATTTCCTTCCTTTTGATAGTCATGTACTCGCAACCAAGGAACTTCAAGCATGTTTCTAAGACATGGTTCACAAATTTATCTCAAGATCTTGTCCCCTTGACGTAGATGCTTACAAAACTTTCGCTAAGATTTGGGCTTCTATTGCAAATTCTATTGAAGAATATCCAAGGTGGGATACTCATTCCAAAACCATTGGTGAAGCCCCAAATTATTGGGTCTCCGTGCCTTGTGCCACTTTTCAATCCCAAGAAAAAATAAGTTCATAAAGTATTTTCTATTTTTCTCATTCCATCAAGGGAGATCATTTCCCATGCTCAATGATTCATCATTAGGCCCTTCTTCATCTCACAGGTCTTCTCCATCCGGAAAATAGTTTCTCACTCTTCTTTCCCCCAACCATTTTGTAAAGAAATCCCTTTTGTAATAGTGACTTAGGTCACTTATGATTTCTATTTCTTCATTGGGATTGCACTTTATCACTTAAGGGACTCATATTCCTATTTTTATCAAAGTACTTTTCTTAAAATAAGGAAAAGTTACTTATTTTGGCATGGAATGTTAGGAATAGTCCTCACATGAGGGTGTTTATCTTTAGGTTAGAAGATATTACATGGAGTAAATGTAAGCTATTGTTACATAAGTAATAATAGCATTAGGTTAGTTATATTTGTTAAAATAGCTATTGTAATATTATGTAAGTTGTGTAAAAACTTACATAATTAGGAGAATGGGTTGTTCTCACTTAATATATTAGAACGCCCATTTAGTGGAGTGGTTATAGGACTCTATTTAGGATATCCTTCCCTATAAATATGTAATACTTGTGATATGAAATTATGTTGATTTGAATTATATTGAGTGCATGCTCTTTGAATATGGGGTAGCCCCCACATTTGGTATCAGAGCAGGTTTCTTGTGAGACCTCTCTGAATCTCACCCCACTCATGCTTCATTTGTCAAGTTGATTAAGGAAATGGGTTAGCAGATCCCACAGACCTCTGTGACCCCATTCCCTTCTTCTATGCCCATTCATTTGTTGTGAAGTCAAGCAATGTAATGAAAGAGATACCACGAGACCTCGCGTGAAATCTAGAGTTTCTAGTGTACACAAAATAATGGTGTTAGTGTGCAAAATATGAAATAAATTGATTTAAATCCTAAACTAACACTACTATTTGCTACCTCAGATCAAGAAAGAATGGAAAGAGGGAGAATTATAGCCACACTTACCGTCTAGCATGCAATTCTCCATCCTTGATGGTGGATTTTCTTTTGGATTGGAAGATTGCTTCAGAATGGATGTGGGAAGATATGGACAACACCTCCCCTTTGATGATTGATTCTTGGATGCTTGGATGCATATTGTTGATGGTTTGATTGAAGCTTAAAGGATGAATATGGATGATTGATGAACAACAGAGAAAAATTTTGCTATGGATTTGTAACTTCTTTCAAGCTCAAAAACTAGCTCTCATGAAGGATGAGAGTGCAAATTTATAGTTTGTGAGTGGAAAATTGGAGGGTGAGGATTAATCCATGTTGGATTGAATCCAAGGGCTAAAAATTGATGAGAGGATTAAAGGATTCTAGAATGGATAATTCTATATTTTTTAAGGACTCTCCATTGAATTAAAAATTCAATGAATAGTGTAGATTCATTTGAATGTTTGAAAATAAGAGGGAAATAATAGTTGGAAGATTAGAGAGGGTTCTAGAAATAGAACCCTCTAGATTTAGAGGTGTATTTGGATGTGCACATGATTAGTTTAGATTAAATGATGTGATTAGGATAATTAATGATGAGTGATTACATGGAATAGCTAGTGGTAGGTGTAGGTGTAGACTAGGGTAGGTGAGGCATAGAAATATTAAATTCCTATTAAAATGTTAAATGGGATTCAGATCGGATAATGTGATATAATAAAGGGATTAAGGATGAAATGGGATAAAAGGATTAATGATATATAATAGATTTATAAAAGGGATTTTTCATGGAATATTTAGATAAATGGATTAAATATTATAATAAATGGATTAATTATGAAATGAGATAATAGATGAATGATAAAAGGCAAAATGAATTAAAATGGATTGGTGGTGAGATAAATTGTGATGAGGCTAAAATGTGGGATATGATTAATGTTAATTAGCCACATAGAAATTTTAGGCGTCTACATTTTTCCCCTCTTTGAAGGATTATTACGTAGCAATGATCGTTCAAAGAAGAAGTAGAAGATGATAGGATGGTAATATGATGCACCTTGAGTGGGTAGGAGGGAGGAATGAGGCAAGTAGCCACTTGAAAAGAGAAGAGATGCCTTAGTGAGAAGATGAAGGAGCTATGGGTGAGATGATGAGAAGATGAGGGGATAAGGGATGTTAATGATATGAGGCCCCAATCATCGATATATGACAAGGGTGAAGGATGTTTTGATTTTGGATGCCCTATAAAGGGGTTGATGTTTTGGATGTTTGGATATTGGATGTTTCTGGATCACAAGATTTTGGATTTTTCATTGTTATTGATGTTGGATGGTGGATTTTGATAATTTTTTGGGATGACCATCAAGGGTAAGGATTTTGATTTGGTATGTTGGATGTTGGATTACCGGATTTTGGATTGTTGTGTGCCCTGCGAGGATGTAGGATGTTGATTATGTATGTTGGATTTGAAGATGTTTGGATGGTAGGATTTGATAGGATTGAGTGAAAATATTGGATAGATTGATTGGATGAATAAGATTTGATGATTAGGTGATTGATAAAGGGTTGGTTGAATAAGGTGATGATGATTAAGCTAAGTGATGATTCAAAGCAGGTGGTGTTATCGAAAAGTGCCCACAATTATCATCCTTAGCAAGTTTATTAAGATGTGGCATATAGAAAGATGCACCAATGATATAAAGGCCATGATGTTTTAATTTCTAGATACCACTTTCCTCATATCTTCGGGATGATTGATATAAAAAGGGAGTCCTCATATCATTGGACCTTTAGAAAGACAAAATAAAAAGGTGGCCTCATATTATCAGCCAAGAGCTAAAAGAAAAGAAAAAAGTGGCCTCATATCATTGGCCAAAATATGATGAAAAATTCAGAAAAAGATAAACAAGAGAACAAGCACAAACACAAATGCATGCAAAAGTGTTTTAAATTTTATACATGTTGATTTTAATGTAGTTTTAAGGTTTTTTTATTTTTTATGGATTTTTAATATTTTTAATTTATTTGGATTTTAAATATTTTTTTGATGTGGTGGGATGAATATTTGATAGGGATAGATGTGGTTGAAAGAAGGTGAATTGAATTCAAAGAAATCCAAATCCCATAGTCACTAATTTGTGGATGGTTGGGATGGATTGAATTTGGATTCTTTATGATGATGGGGTTTAAGAGAGAATGGGGATTTAGATAGGGGATGGCTAGGTATAGTATGAGGATAAAAGGATGATGGATAAAGAGGTATAAGGACAATACTTTTTTGTTAAATAGGTTTTGGACGTAAGATTGGAATTGTAGACATAGATTAAGTGAATGTCCATGGGTGTGGTGGAAGTCACAATAATAATGGTCCATATACCAATATGGTTTGGGAAGGTTATAATCATGATGTGTCGATGGGTGGGTGAATGATCATTTTAAAAATTTAAGCCGATGGAAGATGGTAGTCAGGGTTTCACCTAAGGAGGCAAAGGCAGTTGGGGTTGGTAAGAGAGATGGTGTGGGTAATAAGGGTGGGTTAGGTAGGATATGTGTAGGAGTGGATTGGATAGGAGAAGATTGATTGGATTGATTTGATTTGGATGTAGGTTTAGGATGTGGATTAGATGGTTGGGATTTAGACGGAGGATTAGCCTTGGGGATTTAGGAGGTTGGTTTGGTTTGGATTGGTAGTGGATTTTGGCTTGGGATTGGGTATGGTTGATTTGGGAGGCGGATAGTGTAGGATTGGTTTTTTTAGGATTATACGGTTTGATTTGTGATGGAGTGAATAAGGTAGGTGTGGATGAAGAGGGTGTGGTAGATTTGGATGAAGAGGATATGTTAGATTGGTTGGATTTGGGAGAGGTAGATTGGGTGGATGTAAATGGTGGAGTAGATGTTGATGAGGGAGATGGGTTGAATTTAGGTTATGTTGGTTGAATTGACATAGAGGGGGTGGTGTGGAAACTACATTAGATTTGGGAGATTGAGGTAACTTAGAAATCACATTGGATGTGATATGATTGGGGGATGGGGGAATTAGGATTACGGTTAGGAGATGGGGGTGACTTAGGAGTCACATTGGATGGTTGCGATGATGGATTGGTTATTGGTAGATTTATTAGATGTGGATGGAGAGGATAAAGGTGGCATGGGGGCCATGTTGGATGAAGATGATGTGGGTGACTTAGGAATCACACAATATTGGATGGGGTTTGATGTAAGTGATGGAGGCGTAGAAGCAAAGCGGATGTTAGAGGAGGGTACTTGGGACTATCTAGGATAAAGTCCATGGGATGAGGTTGGGATGATGAGGATGATTAGGATTTAGGTTTAAGGTATGATGTAGGGGATAAGGATTGTGGTTTGGTTTTATCTTGATTGGATGTGGATGGGTATGTATAAGGTACGTTATGATATGTTTCATGGGAGGGAGTGGGGGATTAGATTGATTGATGAGGATTTAGGGGTTGATAGTGGTGATGAAGGATTAGGCTCGGATAATATGTTAGAAAATTGTAAAGAAGGTCACTAGGTGGTGGTGGTGATTTGGGATATTTGAGTTTCGATTTTGGTTTAGATTTTGATTTGGATTTGGATTTATTAAGTGGATGTGGTGGATGGTTCATAGTTGGTTAAAGTTTGGAAAAGTTTGAAAAAGATATTGTAATTGGTGGAAGGGGATGACTAGATTTAATCAAAATCGATGTAATCTCTTATGTGTGAAGAAGGAATATGGTTAAGGATGTTGGATGATGTAGATTTATGATTAGGTGTGATTAGTTGTGTAGATGGGGGATCATCTTGTTCGATGTTAGTAAGTTCCTCACTATCATAAGTGGATGTGATGGAGGATGGTTGAGAAGATGTTTGGCTAAGGTGTGATTGGAGGTCAAGAATTTGTTGGTTAATAATTTGGATGGTTGTGAGGATGGTGGGATCAAATTGGGATGGGTTAGGAGATTCTTGGATAGATCATATGAGTGTCATAATTTTGTTTTTTTAATATTGGATAGTAATAGGGATGTTTTGATCAAGATGACAGGGTAAAGGTTGATGGGTGGCGGATTTGAATTTAAGGGGAACCATGATGAGGATAGGGGTTTAGATAAGATTTAGGAATAGGATTGGGTATGGATAGATAGGATTAATATGGAGGGACTAGATGTGGATGAGATGGATTAGGAAAGGGGTAAGATTGGGATAGTTAGATGGATGGATTGGGTTGGATGGGGGTTGATTGATTGATTGATTAATTTTGATTGGTTGATTAGCGTGTGGTCAAAATTATATGTAAGAAATCAACACACATGCAACACACAACCTAGCTATTCAAGTGGGTGTGTAACACAAGCTATAGCCCACTTTCAATACCACACATAAACGGTGGCGCTCATTGAGCTGGCCCATCTTTACGTTGATGTGTAATCGGCTAGTGAGTAAACTTTAGTGGTTCCTTCCTACTAGAGCTTGATTACGGTTGAAGGCTACCTATGTTAGGATAAACAAGGCTTGCTAAGGAGTCCTCTATATATATTTCGATACGTGAGGCCCAAGTCCATGTTACAAGGATGATGTCTAAGGTCTTGGTTTTCGAGATGTGGAAGCCTCTTAGTTCACGTCACTCTTAAAATAAGAAATTTCTTAGCCAATAATGACAACTATCCTTGAATTTGTATACCCTATTCCGGAACACAAGGTGTGTCTACGTGTGTGAAGATGAAGCCCATGCTCATGAAACCCCTAGGACTATGACAAGTGTGTGATGATGAAATACACATCACATTGCCCCTAAAAATGATAAAGGGGAGAAGATGGACCACTTTTGATCCTCAAGATCATCTAAGGACACGAGAGGAGAGCATACACAAAATCCAACCTTCGGGTTTAACAAGCAAACATGCAAGATTACAAAAGATGAAAGATGCAAGATATATTTAAGATAAAGATTTTTTATTTTTTATTTTTTTAAATGATAAAAATATAATTACAATTACAAAAGGGGGATTTAAGAGGAGGCCCTACAAGAAAAAGTGGATTAGTAGTTTGATTTTTCACCTCAATGTCTTGGACTAAAAGATCTGCATAACAAAAAGGATTAGTAGTTGTAGATTGATTTTTTAATCTTTGGTAAGCGTAGGAAGCTACACATAAAGTGTTAGTAGTTTGGAAAAAGAAAATATAACTCAAAGTGTAATTAAAATAACAAGATTTAGTAAAATGAAAACCATTAATAAATTATATAATAAAAAACTAAATTAACACTTTCATTGCATAGATCTCTTCAATACCTTTCCAAGAAAAAAATGAAGTCGTTTCAAGTTTGGGGTCAAAATTTATGGCTCTCGGAAGTTAGGAAACAAAAGAGCAAAACAAAAGCATTGATTCAGGACATAAGCGCCATTTCTAGTCATACAAAGTCCATTTCAAAGTCACAAATGCATTATTTTGTTAAAATAATAATTTTTGAGGTTTTAAATGTTGAATATATGCACCGAAGTAATTACAAACACCCCACGAGATCTACAAATGTGTTGTTTTAGGTTAAAAGCGCTAAAACAGAAGATTTTCACAAAAAAATTGAAATTTCAAGGGGTAAATCTCAACAAAAATTTCTCAAATTTGGACAAGGTTTGTTTTAGGGATAAAATAGAATTGAAAACAACAACAAAAATGGGGAGGTAAGCCCCATGTGGGCACAACAAATGTAGAAAAATAATGGTGTAAGTAATGCAAACTAGGAAATAAATTGATTTAAATCATAAACTAACACTACCATTTGCTAACTCGGATCAAGCAAGGATGGAAAGAGGGGGAATTATACCTACACTTACCATCTAGGATGAAATTCTCCTCCTTGATGGTGGATTTTCTTGTGGATTGGAAGATTTATTCAGATTGGATGTGGGTAGACTTGGACAGCACCTCCCCTTTGATGATTGATTCTTGGATGCTTGTATGAATATTATTGATGGCTTGATTGAAGCTTAAAGGATGAAGATGGATGATTGATGAACAAAAGAGCATAATTTTGTTATGGATTTGTAACTCTCTTTCAAGATCAAAACTAGCTCTCATGGAGGATGAGAGTTCAAATTTATAGTTTGTGAGTGGCAAATTGGAGGGGGGGATTAATTCATGTTGGATTGAATCCAATGGCTAAAAATTGATGAGAGGATTAGAGGATTCTAGAATGGAGAATTCTAGAATTTTTGAAGACTTCAATTAAAAATTCAATGGAATAGTGTAGATTCATTTGAATGTTTGAAAATAAGAGGAAATATTAGTTGGAAGATTATAGATGGTTCTAGAAATAGAACCCTCTAAATCTAGAGGTGTATTTGGATGTGTGCATGATTAGTTTATAGATTAAATGATGTGATTAGGATAATTAATGATGAGTGATTAAATGGAATAACTAGTGGTAGGTGTAGGTGTAGACTAGGGTAGGTGAGGCATAGGAATATTAAATTCCTATAAATGTTAAGTGGGATTTAGATAGGATAATGTGATATAATAAAGGGATTAAGGATTAAATGGGATAAAAGGATAAAAGATATATAATAGATGTTATAAAAGGAATTTTTAATAGAATATTTAGATAAATGGATTAAATATTAGAATAAATGGATTAATGAAGAAATGAGATATTAGATGAATGATAAAAGGAAAATGAATTAAAATGGATTGGTAAGAAAAATGGTGATAAGTCTAAAATGTGGGATATGATTAATGTTAATTAGTCACGTAGACATTTTAGGTGTCTACATGTAGCGTCCACCCTTCTTGCATATTTGTCAACAGTAATAGCAGACACCACGGACCTCGCGCAAAGAACTCATGAAATCCATCATTCGCGTGCATCGTCTTCTCTCTTCCAAGTTTTTCACTCCTTCCATGGTATTTCGCCCATTTTGTTCTGAGTTTTCATAAATAAAAATCAAAAATTTATTCTTTAAAAAATTAGATATATATTGTTGTATGTGGTTCTGTAGGTGTAATTTTTTGGAGATTTTTTTTTGGTGATACAAAGATTACATATCCAGTTTTATGTTTAAGATCATTGCTTTAGTCTGAGTTCAATGGCGAAGAAAGAAGACAATCTGAGGGAAATAATACTATGGATCTTTGCATCAAGCATGGCTATATTTGAATCGAACAATTCCGCCAAGTTCAAATTATATCAAGCTTTCCTTGTCTCCCCCGCTATCACTCCTCTCAACCCATGGTGATCCTTCTTTGCATTGGATGGTGAGCTATCTATGAATCATCTCATTGTTGGCTCATTACATAGGCCACAAGTTCTTCTCTGCTAACCATTGAAACATTTGGAAGCATCTCCACTCAAATCTTGGTCAATTGAACCCCTCTTTAATGTCAATATTGAAGCAAGTGTGCCATGATTCTGTATTGTAAACTCATATCTCTGTTGATGAATATGGCTCTATGCAATACGTGTTGGTTAGATATTTCTCAGATCTGGTGAGTATCCATTGAATAAGGCATTCATCATTGCAATGCCAACAATTTTGGGCTTTAGGGTTACATATTCATAAGAGACATAAACAAGGAAATTATGATTAGCGATGATATGGAGACTAGAACGGTTCAAATTAATTATGCATCTACATGTGGGCCAGATCACTTTCCTTTCTAGGGATTGAGAGACAGTGGCATTGGTTCTCGGGGAATCACCAACAATATTTCGATGATGAAGAAAGTTAAGAGCACTATTATCAACTTTCCAACCCTTTCTTATACTGATGGGTTGATCTAATGAATACCATGATCTAAGCTCTTGACTACCCATCTCAGCCCTAATTTGGGTTCGATTTCCTCTCGGAGAGTATTCCTTTACTTGGATTTATAGAGACAACATTTTTAATGTTGTGGTATCCTGACTCTTCAACTCTATCAATAGAATATCCCTTATCACCGTGGATGAAAACTCTTCAAGTGTGGCATCAAAACATGATAAGAATAGACCCTGTCAATACAGGACTACTCGCGGCATCACCACAAAGCTTGGTAGTGGTGGTACTCAATCATGGTTTGAATTCCCTAACAATTAGCTGCTCATCCTCGGAGTGATCAATTTGGATTAATTTTTAATTAAATAATAATTGACAATATGTGGGTCAAATCCCTATTACTATACCTTTAAATTTTTAAAGAATAAATATTTCCAAGTATTGGAAAAATATTTGTATAACATATGGTGGATACTGGTTTTATTTTTGAAAAGGGGAAAGATTTGGGTAAGTGCACCAAGTTAGGGGCCAAAAGTGGACAAAAACCCAAAAATGAATGAAATGCAATCATGTTTTGCCACAACGTGATTGTGTTATGTTTCCTAGGCTCGGGAATTCACGAACCTAAAACACGGATGCGTTATAACGCGCTCTCGCATTATAACACGCTCACGTTATAACTCGTACGCGTTTTGAGCTCTATGAATTTTATGAGGGCCAGGAGGAGCCATATTTACTAAAATAAATGTTAAGTATAATATTTCTTTTATTATTTATTTATACTTTTATTATTTCTTATACTTTAAATTTATTTTAGTAAATATAAGAAGTTAGGGTCACTTTGCACCTGATGGAAGTGGTCCCGTAGCTCTGATAGTTATAATCTAGAAGATAGTTTTCAAAATCTAATATGGTCAGTACTTACTCATTTTTAGAATTTCAACAATGACCTAAAACTTTCAAGCCATATATATTGTAGTCGGTCTTTGTTTTGTGAAAACATATAGTCATTTTTTAGGTTTTTGACCTTCTAGATTGGATTTTGGCCCTACCACTGCTTGAATTGGTACTAATTTTGAAATTTGGTCCATAATTCACTTTAGTGACCACGAATCAGCTCTATGATGTTTGTCTACTTCTTACTAAAATGAGATCCTCACTTTAGGCCTTTAGAGGAAGTAGTCTCTCATTAAAACTAAATGAGTTGCTTCGATCACCTTAGACACTATTCCTACACACTAAAACACACTTGAATGATATTATTAGGACTTTCCTTTGGGTCAGGTTTTATGATTTAGGTTTTAGGGTTTAGGGTTTAGGGATCAGGGTTTAGGGTTTAGGACTCAAATTTTAGGGTTTAGGGTTTAGGGTTTAGTGTTTAGTGTTTAGGGCTCATGGTTCATGTTTTAGGGTTTAGGGTTTAGGGCTCATGGTTTAGGTTTCACGGTTTATGGTTTAGGGTTTATAGTTTAGGGTTTATGGCTCGGGGTTTAGGATTTAGGGTTTAGGGTTTCGGGCTCAGGGTTTAGGGTTTAGGTTTCATAGTTTAGGGTTTAGGGTTTAGTGTTTAGAATTTAAGGTTTAGGGTTTAGGGATTAGGGAATTGGCATTTAGGGTTTAGGGTTTAAGGTTTATGTTTTAGGGCTCAATATTTAGGGTCTGGGTTTTAGGGTTTAGGGTTTAGGGATTAGGGCTCGGGGCTCGGGGTTAAGGGTTGAGGGTTTAGGGTTTAGGGATAAGGGTTTTGGATTTAGGGTTTAGGGTTTATGTTTTTGGGCTTAGGGTTTGGGGTTTAGGGTTTAGGGTTGAGCTCATGGTTCAGGGTTTAGGGTTTAGGGTTTAGGGCTCGGGGTTTAGGGTTTAAGGTTGAGGGTTTAGGGGTTAGGGTTGAGGTGTTTATGGCTCATGGTTTAGGACTGGGGTTTAGGGTTTAAGGTTCAAGTTTGAGGGTTTTGGGTTTTGGCTTAGATCTTAGGGATTAGGGCTTAGGGTTCGGGGCCTAAGGTTTAGGGTTTAGGGCTCAAGGTTTGGGGTTTAGGGCTCGGGGTTTAAGGTTTAGGTTTTAGCACTTAGGGCTTAGAGCTTAGGGTTTTCGTAGGTAGTAAAAATAGGGTTTAGGGTTTGGAGTTTAGGGTTAAGGGTTTGGGGTTTAGGGTTTAGGGTTTAGGGTGTAGATTTTAGGGTTGAGGGTTGGTGGTTTATGGTTTATGGTTTAGGGCTCAGGGTTTAGGGTTTAGGGCTCACAATTTATGGTTTAGGTTTTAGGGTTCAGGGTTTAGGATTGAAGCTTTAGTGTTTAGGGTATAGGGTTTATGGTTTATGGTTTAATGATTAGGGTTTAAGGTTTAAGGGTCGAGTTTTATGGTTTATAGTACATGGTTTAGGGTTTAAGGTTAGGGTTTAGGGTTTAGGGTTTAAGGCTCAAGGTTTAGGTTTTAGGGTTTAGGGTTTAAGGCTCATGGTTTAGTTTTTAGTGTTTAGGGTTTAGGGGTTAGGGTTTAGGGCTCATGGTTTAAGGCTTCAGGTTTAGGCTCACCCATTCACTCAATGTAATGTTCTTTTTCTTACCCATTCTTATTAGTATTGATAGAGTATTCAACTAAAAAGGGTTCATTTTATTCGTAGGCAAAACATTCAAAGAGATTCATCACAATTTGATGCCTTTCATCTGTTGATATTTTGAAGGAGGCAAATACTAGATATCTAAGAACAATTCAGAACAAAGAAATATTACCCAATACATCTATCTTCTTTTTCCAATCGCATGGGAAATATTTCACTCACCATAATGTTTGTTGTGGTCTTACCCATTCTTATTAGTATTGACAGAGAGTATTCAACTGAAAAGGGTTCATTGACTTTGTAGGCAGAACATTCAAAGAGAGTTATCATAATTTGATGTCTTTCATCTGTTGATATTTTGAAGGAGGGAAATGTCATATATCCAAGAACAATTTGGTACAAAGAAATGTTTTTACGCTCTTTTGAAATGTTTTGTGTTCTTAGCCATTCCCTATTGTTATGCTTATTTTGAAAACTTCAAGAAGTTCTGTCAAATTTGCTATCAATTCTAGTAGTAGAGGAGCTTTCTCTTTCTCCAAAGGAGAGGATCTTATCGGAAATTCGGTTATGATCCTACACCTCTGCATTAGGTATATTCTCTATGTTATGATTCTACACCTCCACATTGGTTATTTTTTCTAGCTTCCAATGGGTCATCTTGGCTTACATAATACCATACATGGAAATATGAGAAATGTGAAATTTGTTTGATTATGCGAAATTGACATTCAAGAGTGCAAGTATATGTGGGGAGAAACAAGTTTGGCAGAGATGTGTAATATGCATTGCAAGGCACAAGGTAGATGTCATATCCATTTAGTTATTTGTCCCACCTCTCATAAACAAGGTAGTTGTACAAGCAGACTCAATGATGGTTCTAGGCACGAGACTAGGAAATATTAATGAAATATGGTTTGGGGTTTAGGGTTTAGGGTTTAGGGTTCATGGTTTAGGGCTTAAGGTTTAGGGTTCAGAGTCCAAGGTTATGGTTTAGGATTTAGGGTTTAAGTTTAGGGTTTATGGTTTAAGGTTTAGGTTTTAGGGTTTATGGTTAGGGTTTAGGGATCAGGGTTAAAGGTTTTGGGTTTAACGTTTAGGGTTTAGGGTTAAGGATTTAATGTTAAGGGTTTAGGGTTCGTGGATTTAATGTTCGGGCTTAAGGTTTAGGGTTTATGGTTTAGGGATCGGGGTTTAGGGTTTAGGATTTAGGGCTTAGTGTACATGGTTTAGGGTTTAGGGTTTAGATTTTAGGGCTCGAGGATAAGGGTAAGGGTATAGGTTAATATTATAAGGCTTAGGGTTTAGGGTTTAGGATTCATTCATTTATGTTTAAGGTATAGGGTTTAGGGTTTAGGGTCAGAAGGGTTTAGGGGTTTTGGATTTAGTTTTTTATGGTTTAGGGTTTAACATTTAGGGCTCATGGTTCATGGTTTAGGGTTTACTAAGCATAATAAATTAGGGCTTAGGGGTTTAGGGCTTAAGGCTCAAGGTTTAGGGTTTAGGATTGAGGTGTTTAAGGTATAGGGTTTAAGGGTCGGGTTTTTTAGGATCTAAAGATCATGGTTCAAGGTTTAGGGTTTAGGGTTAAAGGCTTAAGGTTTAGGGTTTAAGGTTTAAGTTTAGGGCTAGGGTTTAGGGTTTAGGGTTTAGGGTTTCTATTAGCCTAGAATTTAAATGCTAAAAGTTTATTTAGGAATTTAAATGCTCAAATCCTAGAAATTACCTATGTAGTGAGAAAATTATACTATAAAAGTATCTCTCTAAACCATGACTCATGAGTGTGAGACTAGTTCCATAAGGTGCAAAGTGACCTTAGTTTCTTATATTTACAAAAATAAATTTAAAGTATAAGAAATAATAAAATATAAATAATATTAAATGAAAAACTTTTGTAAATAAAAGCATGCCAAAACCACAAATAATGTTTGTACTTATTAAGAACACATACGTGTTTTGCGCTTTCACTTTTTTCCAAGCCATGCCTCAAGGCTTGGGATCTAGTTTGGATCCCCAAGCCTAAGGCATGGACCTGCATAAACACAACAAACCGCGTGTTTTTGCAAGAAAATGCAAAAATCTCTCTTCCGCTATCATAAATCGACATAAAATAATTGATTCGTTTCAAAAAATTATACCACAACGTAGATCAAATTATCTAGTTTCTAAAAATATAAATTTTCAAATTTTTTGACTAATATAAGGTTTCCATATTATTTATTTTCTAACAATGCCTTTTTATAGTTATTTTTTAAGTTTAAACATGTCTATCTTTCGTTGTATATCTTTTTTTGGCTCATCAAAATTGAAAAAAATTATACTATCCCAAAATAGGCCAAATTCTATACACATTCAAAAAAAATCTAATTTTCAATTTTTTAGGTAGTTAGGGGGGGCACGGTCGGAGCTCCATTATGTTTTTAAATTTAAACTTTTCTACTAGAAAAATCATTAAAATAAATAAATACTCGCTAAAATAATATTTAAAAATGTACCCTAAACTAGATGCTCCTAGCTATCTTTCTACCAAATGGTTTTCAAAAATACTAAATGGTGCTCAAAAAATGGTGGGGGCACGAAAGTCACTCTGTTATGTTTTTTAACAAAAACAAGAGCACATGTTGGTATTTTAATTATTTGACCCACTTAAACTTATATGTTTTCAATAAAATTTAGTAGCTTAGAAACTAGACTCAAAATGCTACGATTCATGTTTATACAAGATCTTCCAATTTTAAGTGTAGTTATTTCAAAAAACTTGTACAAGTTGAAGTTTTTTTATTTTTAGAAAAATGCATCCACTTAAGACCCCCTTTTGGCCCCCCAACTTGGTACACTTACCCATGTATTATTTTTGAAAATATTGTAATTAGATGCATCTTCGGTTTAACTAACATCCAAGAGGTATTTACCTGGAGGGGGCAACTATGAAACAACTCAAATGATGGATGCAACAGACGATGTTCCTCACCCCATGTTAGCACTAAGGGGGGGAATGTTAGGGATAGTCCTCACATGAGGGTGTTTATGTTTAGGTTAAAAAATATTACATGGAGTAAATGTAAGTTATTGTTACATAAGTAACAATAACATTAGGTTAGTTATATTTTTAGAATAACTATTGTAATATTATGTAAGTTGTTTAAACAACTTACATAATTATGAGAATGAGTTGTTCTCACATAATATATTAGAATGCCCATTTAGTGGAGTGGTTGTAGGAGTGGTTATAGGAATCCTTCTATTTAGGGTATCCTTACCTATAAATATGTAATACTTGTGTTGTGGAATTATGTTGATTTGAATTATATTGAGTGTATGCTCTTGTTGAATATGGGGTAGTCCCCACATTCTATTTGGAGTAACTAGGGGCATACGAAAGGTCACATTTGTAAAATTTATATATTGGGATGGCCTCTCCATTCCTAGAAGATCAATTTTTGAGCGTCCTATGTTGAATGTATGCCAACTTTTGTAAGGGATGAAAGGCTTTGAAATTTCTACAATGGAATGAGAATTATTAATTAAAATTTGTGTTAATTGTTGTTGTTTCATTATTCTTGCATGGTTGTGTATGTTTGCATGTTTCTTCTAGTTGAACTAGATATTATTCTGAGTTATTGGTTAATGGAATCGATGTGTTACCATCAACATAACTCCCTCTCCCTTTTCCCACTATTTCCTCACATTTTTCTCCTCTCTGTCTCATAAATTTTTCCCTCTTTAACCTATAGTTGTAGTCATAACAAGGGTGTTTCTGCACTTTCTCTAGTCTTTGACCAACCCCAGAAGATAGAAATAGTGTACATAATTTCAAATTTCAATAAATGGGAGCCGCCCCATCTTGAAGTAAAGGGACTTAGTCTGCGAGCATTGACGAAATCCCTATTTTGTCCTTGACAAAATATTTTTCCAACACTTGTCCCAAAAATATTTAATATTTGTTTGAAGTCGTTAAAGTGATTCCTACAAAAGAATGTAAGACGTCTCATTTGTTTACAAAGATGATATATTGTGTTATGGGAAGCAGTAATGAATAGTTATAAATTTTTAATTTAAGAGTTGGTTTATAAACCAATATTCCATTGATAGTCCAACTCTATGTTGCACACTTTTAATTTATGTTGATGTGACCAATTACGTGGGTAATCTTGATGTTTTTAATCTATTTTACTTGGAATTCATTCCTAAATAAAATAAAAGATGTTACTCTTTATTATAACATGAACATGGTATGTAAGTGTGAAATATATATATATATAAATCATTAAGATTGTTTGGTGGAAATAGTTAATGTGGCATAATATTGTCATCCGTATCAACATTGAGGATAGCAACACAAATACACTCGGAATTCAAAATGAGGAAAATATGCAAAACTATAAATATATTGTAAGAGGAATATCGAGTTTGAACAACTTTGAAAAAAATCATCAAATCCCATTCTATGTTCCTCAATATGCTTGATTTGTTTAATTTCCTCAACACTAGTTGCCCTGGTCTAAATGAGCTCCCAACAAATATGAGATTGTTAAATTTATTTTTACCCAAAGCGTTTAAATCTCACCTTCATAGCCTCAAGAAGCCTTCTATAACATTCACCTGGTAAGTTATTATTTATTTTATTTTATTCTAAATGATTGAAAATAATTAGAATTTTTATCTCATGGACATTTATTCAGCCCTACGTTATAAATCCAATAAAATTTATCTGTGAATAGATCTCCTTGGTATAAATATTGTCTAATAAAAATTTTATGTGAATAAATCTTCTTAGTATAGATGTTGTCTAATCATTTTTGTGTAAATAGATCACCTTGCTATAAAGGCTCTCTCTAATTTTATTTAGGTAGAGTAACTTGCCACACGTTTGATGTGGGTGTATAAATAACATCCTCAACATAGACATTTTGCAAAATTGGTGTTATTTTGCTTCATTAAAATAAAATAAATTATGACCCCCGGTTGAACACATTTGCAATCACATGATTCGATATTCTATGAATCTCTTAAACGTTAAAACTTCATATATGAAGTTGAAGGTCTTAAGAAACACATTATGTGTACCATATTTACGAATTCCCTAAATATTAGTAATCGCACATGAAATGTATGATAGAAATGTCAAAGGGATACATCGAATAAGTGGAACTCGGAGGATCAAAATAATGGGAGAGGTAGGGTACGATGAGGAGGGGATTTGAGGGAGAGAAGTCTAAGGGCAGGGAAAACACTGTGGGAAACCAATGAAAAACTGTTATTTCATTAATTACAAGCCATTTTTGTCAATCATTAGAAGGAGAGAAGGGTGTAGTGTGCAAGACATCGAGGAAACATATTTTAGAGATATCTCAGAAGGAAAGGAGTGGTCGATTAACACTGCCAATGTCAATAGTTGTTATTTGTAATTTCAACTCTTGTGTTTTTTGGACAGTTGGAACACGTAAATGTAAGGAAATTTTTGTGTCTCAAAGGACATTTTAGAGATAGGGATATGTGTAATGGACATGGCATCCCAGGGTAGTGATTTCATGCACATTTGCAATCAAGGAGTCTCTCTAGCTATTAGGTAATGAATAAGGTTTCCCTCATCAGTAGTCTTGAAGGCATTGTCAATCAATGACCACCGACATAAATTCAACTTTGTTATTATTTTAATTGTATTTTTATAGTGTCAATGCATTTTATTGGATGATATTTAATTTGTTAGATAAGACATACATGAATGGAAAGTTGGAAATGAAAAGATGGGAATTAAATACCTACATGTCCCACTCCTATTCCAGGACTCATATCATTTCTACCAAAACAATATATTTTAGTTTTGTTCCATATTATCATCTCCAACTCACTTGCATTTTTCACATGAATGCAATTTGTGCTTAAAGGGGTCAAAATAAAGAATGTGTAAAATATATATTTTAGTTGGCATACGGAGACAACCATTCTTAGGATGTGGCGGGGTTGTCTACAGTGGCATCAACACAACCACCATAAAATGGGTTTTTCTGTTTCTTTTTTTTTTTGAGTCAAGGTTATCAATTGGATGGAGTTTAATTTATTAGAAAATTTGAAGGTGTGAATGGAAATTTTGAAATAAAAGATCAGAATTAAATACCTACATGTTTGACACCTATTCCATGAGTGAACCAACCCAAAAAAATATTTGCTTTTTGTGTTCCACTCTATTAGCTAAATCTTACTTGTGTTATTCAAGTGAGTGAAATGTATTTAAAGGGGCCAAAATAAAGAAAGGGAAATATAGAATAGATTTAAGGTTGAAGCCCTATCACATTGTTTTTTATCACCTCAGGCCTCCCCTTTAATTTTAAGCTCAAGTAATCACAAAGAAATTGGGGTTACATAAATAGTCAATGATAATTGAGCTACTCCAACAATTAGTCAAATTAGAAACTAGTAGATTAAATATACCGCTTGAATTTTGGTATTTTTAAATTTGTTTATTTTTTACAACATCAAAGCCATCAATTAGATAACATTTAATTTGGAGGATAAGACATGAATGAAATGTTTGAAATAAAAAGGTGAAAATTAAATACTTGAATGTCCCACATTTATTTCATGGCTTAGATTGTTTTTGCCCAAATAATATATGTTATATGTGTTCCACTTTATAGTCCGATCTCACTCGCGACTAATGCGAAATTGTGATTTCCTCAACCACGAGCCAATTTTTTTGTCAATCGTTAGAAGGATAAAGTGGGTGTGGTGTGTAAGGCATAAAGGCAACATATAATAGAGATATCTTAAAATGAAAGAAGTATTCGATCAATACTACCAATTTCAACAATTATTGTTTGAAATTTCAACTCTTGTGTTTTTGGGTAGTTAGAACACACAATATATATATAATGAGAACTCACTTGTGCATCCCATAAGACAGTTTAGAGATAGGGATATGTGTAATGGACCTAGCATCCATGGTAGAAATTTCATGCACATTTGTGATTAGGGAGTCTCTCTACCTATCAGGGTAATGAATAGGGTTTAGGTCATCAACAATCTTGATCGGATTGTCCATAAATGACCACGGACATTAAATGAGATTGACTATTTTAATATTTTATTTTTATGGCATCAAGGCATTTGATTGGATGTCATTTAATTTGTTTGATAAAATGAAGACATGAATGGAAAGTTGAAAATAAAAAGGTGGGAATTAAATACGTGCATGTCCCACACCTATTCCACAACTCATATTGTTCCCACCAAAATAATATTTGCTATTTGTGCTCCACATTATTATCTCCAAGTTGCTTGCATTTTTCACGTGAGTGCAATTTATTCTTAAACGGGTCAAAATAAAAAATGGGGAAAATCCAACAAGTTCTAGTTAGAAACCCAACCACCTGAATACAACATGATGAAAACCATAAAATGGGATTTGTTATCTTTTTGTTTTAATTTTTTTGGTGTCAAGGTTATCAATTGGATGGATTTTAATTTGTTAGATAACATGAATACATGAATGGAAAGTTGGAAATAAAAGGTGTGAATTAAATACCTACATGTCCCACACCTATTCCATGGCTCAAATTGTTTGAACCCTGAAGGATTTTGATTGGATGACATTTAATTATTTAGATAAGATGAAGACATGAATTGAAAGATGAAAATAAAAAGGTGGGAATTAAAGACATGTATGTCCCACACATATTTTGCAACATAGATTATTCTAGAAAAACAATATCTGTCATTTTTGCTCCAGTTATCATCTTTATCTCACTTGCATTTAGCACATTAGTGCAATTTAACCTTAAAGAGGTCAAAGTAAGAAATGGGAAAATCCAATAGGTTCTAGGTTCGAAAGCAAACCACCCGAACACGATATAATTTTTCTTGTTTCATGGCCTAGGAAGAAATGGTGTCCATGTATTTCATCACACGAGGTGATATCTATACTTTGATTGGAATTGAGGACAATTGTTCTTGGCATGTGTCGGGGGTTAGTCGGTGGTGGGAACATGAAAATAACAATAAAATGGGTTGTGTCATCTTTAATATATTTAAATTTTTGGCAGCAAGGTTATTAGTTCGATGAAGGTTAATTTGTTAGAAACCATGGAGACATGAATGGAGAGTTAGAAATAAAGATGTCCCACACCTATTCCAAGGCTCAAAGTGTATCAACCCAAAAATATTTGCTATTTGTACTCCACTTTATCATCTCAATCTCACTTGCATTATTCACATGAGTGAAATATGATCTTAAAGGGGAAAAATACAAAAGGAGAAAACCCGGTAGCTTCATGGTTTGAAGAACAACCACTTTTTTTATTTTTGTAGTATTTTATAGGCCCCCTTTTAGTTTCAACCTTGAGTAATTGCAAAGAAACATGGGATTCATAAATAAATAACAATAATTAAGCCCCTTTGACGAATGGTCATACGAGCAACAAGTAGATTTTATCTATTGATTGAATTTTACTATTTTTTAATTTATATGTTTTTACGATGCCAATGCCATTAATAGGACGATGTTTAATTAAAAAAATCTGCATGTACCAAACCTATTCCATGGAGCAGATTTTCCCAACCCAAAAGGATTTCCATTATATATTGGCAATCTAGGCCCATCCTTGGGAGATTTAAATGTTTGACAATTTTTGGCAAATGACACTAGTAAATATTCTATTTACGTAAATCTTTAGGTTAACATCTATAAATTAGATTTAAAAGATAAAACAATGGCCAATTATATTCCATTCAATTCAAATTTACATACTTGTTACCTACTATATCATGCACCTAAAGAAAGTACTTCATAACGACCAATTTTAGGTCATATGCGTAAACAAGGTTCAAATGACTATTCACGCTAAGATGTGGGCTATATTTGGGCTCTCAAATGGCTTAATGCGCGAAGCCCACGATCCACTACCATAATCTAAATACAATGCGAGAAACAAAGGATATATAAAAATGGCTTGCCAGTCATCATCCTAATATAAACATGGTAGGATAACCAACCAACACATGAAAATGATCTGTGAGTAAGCACTTTGTGTAGTTTGTTGGTTTTGCAAACACATGTCAACTACGAATTTCTAATTTAGAATGTGTATGAAAGCTTGCAAATCGTGAGATTTTTTGAAAACAAACCCTTCGATATGACATCGATACGGCGAGTCACAACTTATCGATTTCGCACGCATCGACCCCCTTATTTTCATTTGGAAAAATGCCTTCAGAGATAATAAAAATAAAATATGATTCGTATATGCAACACATGGAAGGTCTCTTACTACACAAGTTTCAAAGTGCAATGGCCAACAAAAATCCTACTATTATTTAATAATTCTCTAATTAAAAATTCAAAATAGAGAATATTAGAGTTAACCAAATTGTTAACGTATACGAAATATGCGATTTTATAAAATAAAATAAAATAAGGTAAACCGAAAAATGGTTAGCACTATAAATAGGAGTTGTAAAAACTAATATAATATAAAAATCCTAGTGAAATGTTTTCAAGACAAAGACATGCCTTAGACGTATTCATTCTACCATGACAACCCAAAATAATTTTCATTCGAAAAAACAAAATGTATTTTTTCTTTTCTAAGCAACTCAGATTTCAAGCACATTTTTACACTACTGCAATGTTAAAAACTAACTTACATGTAAAATATGAAGCACTCTGTAAAGGATCTCTTTCATCAACATGTGCTTCAAATCAGAGAATACATAAGCCACATAGGCTCGACATACATCTTAGCGTATGCACACTCCACGATTTCAAGTAAACAAGGAAAGGTATCTTTGCTTTCGGCCCGACAGCGCAAAGAAACACATTACTCCACTTCACCAAAACCATTATATGCAAATTCAAATAAACCCACAACCCTTCTTTCATGCAAACACTAACCCTAACGTCACTAATCTCCTTGTCGTTAAACTTATAACCATTTTTGTAGTTATGTTGCATTGTTGGTTATTATTATTGTTGTTTTCCTCAATGGTTGTTGGCATCTTAACGATGGACTTTGTTATATTCCTTAACGGTGGTCCGTTAGAATTGAGACTTTCCCCGCATTTTGAAGATCGATAGGTTTAAGGGAGTTTTTGAAAGTTTTGCCTTTGCCTTTGGCTTTGGCTTTGGCTTTGGCTTTTGCTTATGGAGATCTTTGAGGGTTTTTTAGTTTATGTTTTATCAAGCTTAACATTCTTAGACATCGCACGGTCATCTTCGCAGCATTGCATTAAAAAGCATGATCGTTGAACACCCGAACGACTCTTATAACTTCGTAAGTCGACGCCGTCTAGCTCGCCATCTCCGGTGCACACAAGAACAATGAACCCTCACTCCCATTTGAAAAACGCCTTCGGCATAATTAAATAAATATAATCAGTGGTCTTACTGAATATCGAAATTGGTATTAATTAAATTAATAAACGATATTTTTATTTTCACAAATTGATAGGTGCAACCATGACATGATAATTAAATGATTGAGAGCTAAAAGAAAACATTGAAAATGCCCACCAAATATTATGTAAGGGAAGAAGAACACAACCACATTTAGTGAAAATGAGGTCTGAAGAAATTATGTAACAATGAATGATTAATTGCTCCCGGAAGAGAAGTCTTCCAGAGCAACTAGGGTGAGACTAATCCTAATTTTAACCTTGAAAGGTTGATGTAAGGCATGAGACTGAACATCATTGGATTCACTCTGCATCTCCAACACCTTGTGGTCTACACTCGAGGGAAAACTTCTCGGACTTGAACCTCATTCAAAATCATAAGCCCAAAGGCTTGGGTCGGAAGCAAAAACTTGTGTGTCAAGGAAAAAAATGTTGCAGGTCGGCCACAGATAGAAGAACGATGCTTGAAAATATTGACCAAATCTCTTACTCACAATTTATCGAAGAACAATCACTATAAGAGTAGTGAAACTTGCATTAAAAACATAGTCTTGAACACTTGGGACGACTCTTATAATGTCGAACGCCAACATCGTCGCCTCACCATCATCGTTGTCCATCTCTAACAATAACCCTCGCTCCCATTTGGAAAATCTCTTCAACGTAATTAGGAAGTATGGTTTTGTTATAAGATATTTTTAAAATGTAATAGGAAGGTTGATAAATTATTAGACCGTCCTCAGAATTTGGTTTACGGGTAAGGGATGACGTCAAATCTCATCCTTAGAACTTGTAAACAATCCACATTAACTATGGCAAACTTATAAAGAGACATAAGTCGAAATTTTGTAGCAAATTTAGAAGTGACAGGTGCTTCTCTAGTTCTTATTAACTTTTTTCTTTGGTTCAGTGCCAGTGCAAATGTTGAGCAAAAGTTAACGAAGTAATAAAGAAATAAAAAGACAACAAATGGCGACATTAATTAACTTGAATCTTGACCAATGACTTGGGTTGGGGTAAAGCAAACAAAGTAGCGGCGATGGCTTTGACCATTAACTTGTTTTTTGGTTGCTTTCAAAAATCAATACCACTAAGGAAGAGGACCCATTGGTTGTGCACCCTAAGTTGAGGGGTGTACAACCACTCACTCCTCTCCCTTATTTTGAAAAAAATACCCTTCGATACTTATATTTTGTTATTTTTAATGTAAATATTTTCTTTTAAACATTTATATTGTATGAAATGTGATTTTTAAGATGTTTAAATTAAGTAGTTTTACATAAAAAGAAATTTAGAGTGGACTATTTGTAAGGAATTATGTTATGCATTTTTTCCATGACATCATTTGATTGTTTGATGTGACATGATGTAACATATTTTATTGACTTCTTTTTTTTGTCTAAATTTTTGAAAATTCACTGGTCTTTAACTTTACATCTACCGTCACCATTATTCTCACCGTTATTGGTCCATCACGCGCACTTACAAATAAAATTATTGGGAGCACTTTCCAAAATCAAATAGGTAACTACTACTTATAAAATAGTTCATCGTTTTTGGCCACAAAGAATACGACGAAACCAAAACGATCAGACTTCGCAAGCAAAGCTTTTCCTTCATTGACACGGCAAATTTGAAGAAGGTGACACTACCTTCAATCGGATCCATTTGAAGGTTTAGAGTCGGAGATCAAAGAAGGGTGGTTACCTGTTGAAGGTTTGCAAAGATGATGCAGCATAGCAGTGAGTACCGTAAAACTAAGATGCCACACGCTCTTCTCATTCCTCTCCCTGCACAGGGCCACATCAATCCCATGATGCAACTCGCTTGGAAGCTCGTCTCCGATGGATTCCTCGTCACCTTCGTTAACACCGAGCTCGCTCATAACCGAATAATTCAAGCCAACAGTACTAGACAAAGCGATAATATGATCCGAATGGTAACCGTTCCTCGTGGATTGTCGCCCGAACAATGTCGTGGCGATTTCGGAATGTTTTTCCGCTCGGTGGAGGAGGTGTTGGGACCCTCTGTAATTGACCGACTCATTCACGACATTAACGACAAAGACGAGGAGCCCAACATCAGTTGCATAATTGCAGATGTCTGGACTTGCTTTGGTCTACACGCGGTAGCAAAACACCATCACATTTCTCTGGCGGGTTTCCATACGTCGCTTGTTTCCACCTGTGCCATCCGCTACTTCAGTGCCGAGCTTGTCTCTCTTGGGATCCTTCCCTCCGATGGTAAGACTGGACGCTCTTTCATTTCCCTCCTGTTTATTTCATTTTTATACGGGTAGTACTTAATGGTAGTTTAATTGGTCTCACACAACTGGTTTTTTCTGGTGGAAGGAATTCTGAAGGAAGATACGAAGCAAAAATATCTTCCTCGATGCCGCCGCTACGGTCTACCCATCTGCCATGGCTGTACAGCGGTGAATTCGGTTTTCGGCTCGGGATTCGTATGGGCCAGGAAATCAGCAAGATTGAATGGATCCTGTTCAACACTTTCTACGAGCTGGAATCTGTGGTAGCTGATGAATTGTCCAAAGAAGTGGGTACGTATCCAATCGGTCCTTTACTTAACTCCCGAGTTTCTGGACTTCGACACGAAGGAAACCAGCAAGGTCATCCCAAGCTTATGGGGAGATGATGTGGAATGCTTAGAGTGGTTACAAAAACAGTCTGAAAGATCCGTCATCTATGTCTCCTTTGGAAGTATTGCTGTTTTGAACAACGGACAAGTGGAAGAGCTCGCACTGGCACTGGAGGCCACCCACAGACCATTTTTGTGGGTTGTGCGCTCCGATCTCATCGATGGAAGCAACGCCGTTTTGCCTCCAGGATTCGTGGAGCGGAACAGAGATAGGGGTGCATAGTTTCTTGGGCACCACAGTTGAGGGTATTGTCTCATCCTGCCATAGCCTGTTTTGTGACTCACTGTGGATGGAACTCTGTACAGGAGAGCATCACCATGGGCGTGCCCATGCTGTGTTGGCCTTATTTTGCAGATCAGTTTCTTAACAGCACATATATTGTGGATGTCTGGAAAGTGGGTCTGCCATTGAATGCAAATAAGGAGGAATTATAGAGAAGGGAGAGTTTAAGAAAGCAATAGAGATGTTAGTGGTGGGTGAAGAAGGTGTGCAGATCAGAGATGCGGTGAGCAAATTGAAGACAAGTGCAAGGAATGCGGTGAGAGAAGGGGGTCCTCATCCAACAACTATAAGCTCTTCATCAACGCCGTGACAAAACCAACCAGACAATGAATTTTGGATTAGAACAATCAAATTTTACCTTAAAAGACCTCTGTTCAGCTTTAGTTTCTAATTGTGAATTTGACGGAGGTGGTAAAGTATGTAAGAAAAAGTTTAATAAGCACAAGATAAACCCGAAGCATGTCTATTTGTGTGTTTTATTGCCTTAATTATTATTGACAAATAACAACACGGGCTGCGTTGCAGCACTAGTACCTGCCGTATGCGAATGTTGATTTGTCTTTATTGTTTTGTCATAAACTGTTTGAATGTTGTAAGTTTGTAACTGTGGTTTGTTTGGCCTCAAATTATTTGTTTATACAACCTCAAGAAAAACTGTGCAATTTAAACTACATCTATATTCATTTTCAACCTGTCAAAAAAATTAACTCGGATCTTGGCAGCTTAGTCTAAGGAGGTTGATCATTGAAGCAACCTGTAAGCTTTTAAATCCTATGAATGTTCGCACCTCTTTTCACTAAGCTGCCAAGGTCTGATTTGATAGAAGATGAGAAAGAAGGCTAAAAAGGATGAACACGGAGAGGAAGTTTAGATATTGAAGGAGTTCCATTCATAAGTTTCATTCTGTTTTACAGATGCATATGACTGTGGTCATGATTATTGGAACTGCTGGACCAGTGGTCCATGGTCTTTTTGGCCAGCTTTCTTCCTCTTATTTGGAGTTATGGTCAATGCCTTCAGTACAAATCAAGATATTCCTTCTCAGATTGCCACAAGGGTTGCAAAGGCCGGCAATGCACTCTATTTTAAATAAAAATATCTTTTAGGCAATCCTTTCCTTCTTTCGTTGTTTGAAATTTTTAGATCAATGGTTCTTGAGCAATGGACTCCAGCTCCTTATCTCAATCTAATTTTCTTCACAAGCTGATAAGTTCTAACCATACCATATTTTTTTGCATTTACTGTTACAGTTCAGTATTTGTATGGTCTTAGGATAAGATGTGGGAGCTAAGGTGCGCTGGCCTATTTATTCAATGCTATGTTCATACTATGGTAGAAATTAATCTCAGATGCACCCTTAGTTACACTATTTAATTTTGAAATGAAGAGACATGAGTTAAAAAATCAGATGCAAATTCATGATTATTCACAGACTTGTAGATGTTGAAACTTGAAACAATATAACAAATATATTTAGTGTACGGACAAGACATGACAACAGAGTATTAGAAACTTAGGAGTTACCTGTTTGTTTCTTGCACATTTTTCTAGCTAATATTCTCTCATTGCAATGTGCTGCAACCAATGCCAGTTCAGCAGTTCCAGGGACTTTATGCTTCAGAGAGGCAGTCATCAGTGTTTTCCGTCCAATTGGAGATTCAGCGTCTTACTTATCAAAAATAGAACCCATAAAGAAGCTAGCCAGGACTTATCTGCCCAAAAGTGTCTTATTCATTTGTTTTGTTGGTTTTAATCCGCCCTTGGACTATTGCAGATAAATATCTTTGGCTTCAGGTGTTTCTGCCAAAATACAATGCATGACTATGTCAGGATATTGCCAAATTGGCGAAGTAAAATTTGTGTACAGCGGGGTAGCTAATATTTCCTTTTCCCTTAATTATAATGTACAAAAGTATGATGCTAGTCGCATCAGTTTTGTAGCATAAAGAACAATAATGTCGAATAATGGAGGGTCATCCTTCAAATTGTCCCTCAATTTTTGTAGGGAAAGATGAAGTGCCCTGCAGAGGACACATCAAGGTCAAAACCAAGATACTTCAAAAAACTTCCATGTCTTTTAACTTCTGTAAGATGGGTTCTGGATGCCTACACAACAGAGAGCATTCAGGAAAAGCTCTGCAAACAACTTTTGCAACTGTCATGTTTGCTAAAAGCATGAATTTCTGCACAAGAACGTTTGAATCCTTCTGTTCATAGAAAATACTATCACATCGCATGCCATCCTTAAAACAAATGCAATCTTACAGCTATTCAATCTTAAAGCCCCATTTCCAAACCTGCTTTCCCTCCTCTGCCTGGCAATTTTATGCACATTTTGAATATCTACAATAATATCCTGCCATTTAAATTGACCGTGCACCCCTGCGAAACCTGTGTTGTTGCTAATTGTTTTATTGCATTTAAATGTGCCTTCTATAATCTCCTGTGCATTTTGATATGAAAACTTGCAGTATGATCCAAATACTGCGCGTCCAATCCAGTGATCCAGAATTTCACATAAAGAATCAATATCCCACATAACTGAAAAAACCAACCTATCAACTCCTGGATTCAATAAACGCATCTCTTTGCAAAGTAACTGAGGCAACATTGGAAAATTGCACTGGATGAGATAGACAATTGTAGAACAGTCTTTTCATCTCTATCCAACTTTGTATATGGATGAACAAAGTAGGAAACATCTGCAATGTGAGCTCCCACTCTCATTACACCATTGCCAACATTTTCAATTGACTGCATTATCAATATCTCTTGAAGTGGGGGAGTCAAATGAGAATATACAGAGCTTTCTCAAGTCTCTCCTAACTTTAAACTCCCGTGTCGGTATTTTCCATGGAACCATTGGCATGTAGGCAAGCGACTTCGAAGAGAAATTGGCACTATGATTAGCATGCTCAAATAAGATTTCCACAGTTTGTGCTTCAGTTTCTCCACCTTACCCCAAACTATGTTTAACACTTTCTTGTGGAAGTAAACTCTCTGGCCTCTATAAATCAATGGAAGCAGCAACAAGCTCACTTTCAAGTATAAAATCACCTTCATGCAACCTCTTACTGAGATAGTCTGGAAAACTCCTCCCAAGGACAGTCATTTTTGGAAATCTTGCATCTGTTGGTTAACTTCATTAGCGTTCCCTGGTATGTGAAGCCAATCCATTCCAATTCTTGCGAGGGGAAATGCTCACTCCTGGAACAACTCCACTTTTTCCCTTACAAGAAATCCACTGTTTAACTTCAAGAAAAACAATCACTGCATCACAGCATGGTGACTTCTCAATGATACCTATGAGACTACCTGTGGGCCATCTGCCAGGTAGTGAGTTCACAATCATAGCAACATTTCCCAGGGCCTTTTCCATCTTATGTTGTTCGTCATCACAAGATCTTATTTCAGATGAATCAGAATTTTCCAAATGCTGCTCGACAATGTGACAAGAAGAACCATTACCTAATATACCATTTTCAGCTTCATTAGCACACATCCCATTGTATGTACACAAAGTCGTGTGTTCAAGATCCAAATGACTATTTGTACTTTCTTCATCTAAATTTCTATTACAAGCCTGACTAGTGTGACCATTTTTACACAAATGATCCACCCTATAATGAGCTTTGGAAAGATCTTCACTTTCTGCTGTAATTGTGTTATCATTTGTATCTGAGATCCTTATCTGCTGCTTGCTTCGAGCACCTTTAAGTTTGGGCCATGAAGATACTGGATCCATGATAATGGACACCACATCACCTTCCACCTAAAACAAATAAGAGTAAAATGTAAAAGAACTGTTATATTCGATAGAATAACTCCAGACACCTGATGATATTGGAGATAATGTAGTCATTATCAAAAACTACAAGAATAGACATAAACCTAGAGAAAAGACGAGAGGCAACTGAAAGTACAGGAAAAAAAATATATTCTTATGTCTAATCGAGCCAGAATTATAAGCAAAAATGCTAGCAAAAGAAAGCAATGCAGTTGATCACAACAATAGAAAAAGACTTACAACTCTATTCTGTTCCCTGGTCCACTAAATAAGAATGTCAGTCGACTTCCGTTTAATGTGCAATAGCCTTGAAAATCACAACAATGTAAGGTAAAGCTGTGGAAACTGTTTTAAATATAAATATTTAAAATGGACCTAAACCTCATTGGAAATGTCCATAACCAATCTTTCTGGAAACGGATCTAAAACATTGCTCCCAATAGCATTTTGTTCTCTGAGAATTTCAAGGGACAAAAATGCAGAGTACGACCCGTCACCCAAGTACAAGATAATACAGACGGTATTCAATAGCATACAAAGTATATAATAAAAGGTTTTGTTAGAGTAAAATGATGAAATGTTACAAACCCAACCATTATAGGTTCAAAAACTTGCAGGATATGTCTCTATTTAGCAGATTTCTGGTGCATCAAAGAGGATATAACACTCTACAGTATATTTATAGCAGAAAAGCACAAGATATATTGCTGTAGAACATAGACAACAACAATTGTTTTGCACTTTTACATAAGCCATGTACTTACTACTGGTCTAAAAATAAAAATATCATGAATGGAGCCTGCAGATTGGAGCAGGATGCTGCATTGAATAATATTAGATACACCACATAATAAGAAACATAATGTAAATTCAAAAATCGAAGTCTTGGCTGTGTTAGTTTGTTAGCTTGGACAGTTGTTCGTCCATTTGCTAAGATTAGATAATAGTTATCTTATTGTTGAGAATGTATTAATTATTTTCTAATTATTGATTTCCTTTAGTGACACCTTGCAACCAAATTTGTTATGGTTTGTTATGTATCTCAGCCGTCAATTGAGAATCGATCTCGGTCGTTGGTGTTCCAATGAGAGTAGTATAAAAGGAGGTCATTGGGCATTTGGAGAGTACAAGTTTGGAGAAGCATTTGCAGTGCTAGCAAATGAGTTTGTAAGTTTGCAGTGATAGCAAACAGTCTTACAGTGTTAGCAAGGGCACAGTGATAGCGTTGGGGATAGCAGTGGGGGAATATCAGCGGGAGAAGTTGGGAGATTGTCGAAGTTCTGCCAGTAAGAGGCAAGGAATATTTGTATCTCTTAATTTGCTGAAGTTAATATAATTTCTCATCTGTAGAACTGGTTTTCCCTTAGGGGTTTTTCCAAGGACAATTTGTCCGAAAATATTGTGTTCATTGTGTTACACATTTCTTTCCGTATTCTTATTAGTGAAGTTGCAGTTGTGTTATTTTTCGATATTAGTTGTGAATTAGTTTTTGGCAGTTAAATAATCTTTTAAGATAGGAGATTAATAATCAATGACTGCAATAGAATTTTCACATGGTATCAGAGCAATGTTAAGGGTAGAAAAAGTTTGCCCTAGGAAAGAAATTGAGGGTTTCTATAACCTAGTTTGATCTCTTTAAATTTTTATTACTTTTATCCTTTGAGATGGCTTCAGCTAGTTTGAGAGATCAGGATAGATTAGATGGTGCCTCGAATTTTGGTGTCTGGAAGGCCAGACTTTCTTTATTGTTGGAAGAGAATGGTATAAAGGATTATGTTACCACTGTTGTAGTTGTACCTATAGACGCAACACACTTGCAGCATACAAGAAAGAGGATGCCAAGGCGAGGAGGATTGTCCTTGATGGTGTCAAGGATCATATTGTTCCACACATCTCCGAGTTAGATACGGCGAATAAGATGTGGGATGCCATTCTGAATCTGTACCAGAACGCTACCACCAATAGGAAGATGATTCTCAAAGAAAAGTTGAAGAATACCGGATGAACAAGGGAGAAGATGTTACAAGTTACCTCACCAGACTTAGACTTGTCAAGGACGAGTTAGCAGTTGTTGGAGATAGCCCTAGCGATGATGAGCTGGTACGGATAGCCCTAAATGGGTTTACTAAACAGTGGGATGTTTTTGTTCAAGTTGTTAGTGGACGAGACACCTTACCGAGTTGGGATCGACTATGGACTGATTTCACTCAGGAGGAGTTTAGACTAAGTCTTGTCAATGGGGCCAACAAGAGTCAAAAAAGTGAGGGAGAACAAGAAAACGTTGCCCTAGCAGGAAAAGGGAAAGCAAAGAAGGGATTTAGCAAAGGATCAAATTATCAAAGTGAGAAGAAGAAGAAGGACTTGTCTAAGGTCAAGTGCTTTGGTTGTCACGAGTTTGGCCACTATGTCAGTGATTGCCCGGATAGGAAGAAGGGTAAGAAGCGGTGGCAGCTTCAGCAAGTGCAGAAGAACTCTCCAGTAGAATGGAAGATGAGTTTGCACTCATAGCTTGTATGGTCAGCTCAACCTCATAGTGTGTTTGGTATATAGATAGTGGGGCGTCATTTCATATGACAGGAGTTAGAGAGTACTTCTCTAGAATTACTGAGGAGGAGGACACCAATATCCATATTTCTATGGGGAACTTGTCAAGCTCAACCAGGATTGGGAAAGGGACTGTCTGGGTTTCGAGAGGAGAATGGAAAGATAGTTCCACTTCATGATGTCTTACATGCGCCAGCTTAGGTATGAATCTGATTTCATGTATCTGTTCTTCAGGATAAAGGGTATAATGTACTTTTTAGAGGGACACATGTGTTGATTAAGCACAAGGATTGGAAATCACCCATAACTATTGGAGTTAGGAGTGGTCACCTTTATAGGTTACAATTTGATACTCCTAAGGCACTTATGAGCAGTAGTAATCCTAGAGATCTTGGAGAGCTATGGCATAGGAGGATGGGCCATATTCATCATGGAGCACTTAAATTGCTTCGTGAGATAGTGACAGGTGTTCCAGAGGTGAGCACAGAGCATGATGATGTATGTAAGGGATGTGTGTTGGGGAAGTTTGCATGAAAGCATCTTTTCCAAGGAGTGACAATAGATCTAAGGGTGTTCTTGATCTAGTACATTTAGATGTATGTGGACCAATGTCGACAAAGTCTCTCAGAGGATATGAGTACTATGTTACCTTTATTGATGATTTCTCCAGGAAGACCTGGATATACTTCTTGAAGACCAAGGATGAGGTTTTCAGTCGCTTCCAAGAGTTCAAGGCTCTTGTGGAGAACTCGACAAGAAGGAAGATAAAGGTTCTTCGGTCAGATAATGGAGGCGAGTACAAAGGAAATGACTTCCAAGATTTTTGTACCAGAGAAGGAATCAAGAGAGAGTGGACGGTTCCTTACAATCCATAGCAGAATGGAGTTGTTGAGAGGAAGAACCATTCTATATCGGAGGCAACAAGGGCTATGCTACATGACCAGGACATGCCCCGCTACCTATGGGCGAGGCGTGTAGTACAACAATTTACATTCAGAACAGGGTTCCACACAAGGTACTAGGGAAGATGACACCAGAGGAAGCTTTCATAGGGAAGAAGCCAGATGTAGGTCACTTTAGGATATTTGGGAGTTTGGCATATTGTCATATTCCAGAAGATACACGTACCAAGTTAGATCAAACTGCAGAGAAGGGGTACCCTGTTGGGTACAGTGAAACTTCAAAGGCATATAGGATTTTTATTCCAGGGACCAAAAGAATTATTGTCAGACTTGATGTCAAGTTCATGGAGTACAAAGCGTTTAGAAGGTCCAGAGATTTGCCAGCAGATGATCAAAGTGAGCAGCCAACAAAAGCTCCAAGTCCAAGTCGAGGGCAGCAAAGCTCAAGTACAATTACTAGTACAAGCATAGACTCAGGTAGTGAAGATTCACAGAGTATGGAGCAATGAGTGCAGTGAGGATATGCATCTAGAAGATATAGAGGTTGATATTTCATCCACTACTATCCCCAATGCTATCACTGCGCCCTTGCTAACACTTGGAGTTTTTGTACCAAAACAATATCTTTTAGTTTTGTTCCATATTATCATCTCCAACTCACTTGCATTTTTCACATGAATGCAATTTGTACTTAAGGGCATCAAAATAAAGAATGTGTAAAATCTATATTTTAGTTGGCATAGAGGACAACCATTCTTAGGATGTGGCAGGGGTTGTCTAGTGGCGGCAACACAACCACCATAAAATGGGTTTTTCTATCTTTTTTTTTGCGTCAAGATTTTCAATTGGATGGAGTTTAATTTGTTAGAAAAGTTAAAGACACGAATGGAAAGTTTGAAATAAAAGGTCAGAATTAAATACCTACATGTTTGACACCTATTCCATGAGTGAACCAGCCCAAAAAAATATCTTCTTTCGTGTTCCACTTTATTAGCTCAATCTTACTTGCATTATTCACATGAGTGAAATATGTGTTTAAAGGGGCCAAAATAAAGAAAGGGGAAAATAGAATAGATTCAAGGTTCAAAGCCCTATCACATTGTTTTTATCACCTTGTGGGCCTCCCTTTTAGTTTTAAGCTCAAGTAATCACAGAAATTGGGGTTACATAAATAATCAACGATAATTGAGCTCCTCCAACAATTAGTCAAATTAGATACAAGTAGATTAAATATACTGCTTGAATTTTGGTATTTTTTAATTTGTTTATTTTTTACAGCATCAAAGTCGTCAATTAGATGACATTTAATTTGGAGGATAAGACATGAATGAAGTGTTTGAAATAAAAAGGTGAAAATTAAATACTTGAATGTCTCGCATCTATTTCAAGGATTAGATTGTTTTTGCCCAAATAATATATGCTATATGTGTTCCACTTTATAGTCTTGATCTCACTCACAACCAATGTGAAATTGTTATTTCCTCAACCACCTGGCCATTTTTGTCAATTGTTAGAAGGATAAAGTGGGTGTGATGTGTAAGGCATCAAGGAAACATATAATAGGGATATCTTAAATGAAATAAGTATTCGATCAATACTACCAATTTCAACAATTATTGTTTGTAATTTCAACTCGTGTTTTTGGGTAGTTAGAACACATACATATAATGAGAACTCACTTGCTCATTCCCATCGGACAATTTAGAGATAGAGATATGTGTAATGGACCTAGCATCCCAGGGTAGAAATTTCATGCACATTTTTTATTAGGGAGTCTCTCTACCTATCAGGGTAATGAATTGGGTTTAGGTCATCAACAATCTTGATCGGATTGTCCATAAATGACCACAGACATTAAATGAGATTGGTTATTTTAATATTTTATTTTTTTATGGCATCAAGGCATTCGATTGGATGCCATTTAGTTTGTTTGATAAAATGAATACATGAATGGAAAGCTGGAAATAAAAGGTGGGAATTAAATACGTGCATGTCCCACACCTATTCCACAACTCATATTGTTCCCACCAAAATAATATTTTTATTTGTGCTCCACATTATTATCTCCAAGTTGCTTGCATTTTTCAGGTGAGTGCAATTTATGCTTAAAAGGGTCAAAATAAAAAATGGGGAAAATCCAACAAGTTCCAGGTTGGGAACCCGACCACCTAAATACAACATGATTAAAACCATAAAATGGGATTTGTTATCTTTTTGTTTCAATTTTTTTGGTGTCAAGGTTATCAATTGGATGGATTTTAATTTGTTAGATAACATGAATACATGAATGGAAAGTTGGAAATAAAAGGTGGGAATTAAATACCTACATGTCCCACACCTATTTAATGGCTCAAATTATCCGAAACCACAAGTCTTTTGATTGGATGACATTTAACTATTTAGATAAGATGGAGATATGAATTGAAAGTTGGAAATAAAAAGGTGGGAATTAAATACTTGCATGTCCCACACATATTTTGCAACTTAGATTATTCCTAGAAAAACAATATATGTCATTTGTGCTCCACATTATCATCTTTATCTCACTTGCATTTATCACATTAGTGCAATTTTCCCTTAAAGGGGTCAAAATAAGAAATAGGGAAAATCCAATAGGTTTTTGTTTGAAAGCAAACCACGCGAACACAATATAATTTTTTCTTGTCCGTGGCCTAAGAAGAAATGGTGTCCATGTATTTCATCCACGAGTGATATCTATACTTTGATCGGAATGGAGGACAACCGTTCTTGGCATGTGTCGGGGTTAGTCGGTGGTGGGAACATGAAAATAACCATAAAATGGGCTTTGTCATCTTTATATTTAATTTTTTGGCAGCAAGGTTATCATTGGATGAAGGTTAATTTGTTAGAAACCATGGAGACATGAATAAAGAGTTAGAAATAAAGATGTCCCACACCTATTCCAAGGCTCAAAGTGTATCAACCCAAAAAATATTTACTATTTGTGCTCCACTTTATCATCTCAATCTCACTTGCTTTATTCACATGAGTGATATGAGCTCAAAGGGAAAAATACAAAAAAGAGAAAATACGGTAGCTTCATGGTTTTATGACCAACCACACCGCTTGATTTTTGTAGTATTTTATAGGCCCCCTTTTTAGTTTCAACCTTGAGTAATTGCAAAGAAACATGGGATTCATAAATAAATAACAATAATTAAGCCCCTCGATGAATGGTCATACGAGCAACAAGTAGATTTTATCTGTTGATTGAATTTTACTATTTTTAGTTTATATATTTTTACGATGTCAATGCCATTGATAAGATGATGTTTAATTAAAAAAATCTGCATGTACCAAACCTATTCCATGGAGCAGAGTTTCCCAACCCAAAAGGATTTCCATTGTATATTGGCACTCTAGGCCCATCCTTGGGAGATTTAAATGTTTGACAATTTTTGGCACATAACACTAGTAAATATTCTATTTACGCGAAGCTTTAGGTTAACATCTATAAATTAGATTTAAAAGATAATACAATGGCCAATTATATTGCATTCAATTCAAATTTACATACTTGTTACTGTTATATCATGTACCTAAAAAAGTACTTGAACGACCAATTTTAGGTCATATGCACAAACAGGTTCATATGAATGCTCACACTAGCGGTGTGTGTTGTATTTGGGCTCTCAAATGGCTTCATGCGCGGAGCCCGCCGGTCGCTGCCCTAATCTAAATGCAATGCGAGAAACAAAGAACAGATAAAACTAGCTCGCCCAATCATCATCTTAATATAAACATGGTAGGATAACCAGCCAACACATGAAAACGACTATGAGTAAGCACTTTGTGCAGTTTGTTGGTTTTGCAAACACATGTTGACTACGAATTTCTAAACGGAATGTGAATGAAATTGCGAATCATGCGATTTTTTAAAACAAACCCTTCGATATGACATTGATATGGCAAGGCACATCTTATCAGATTTGGCAAGCGTCGGCCCCCTTATTCTCATTTGGAAAAATGCCTTCAACATAATAAAAATAAAATATGATTTGTATATGTAACACATAGGAAGGTCTCTTACTACACAAGTTTCAGCGCAACGACCAATAAAAAACCTACTATTCTTTTCTAATTCTCTAACAAAAAATTCAAAATAAAGAATATTAGAGTTAACCAAATTGTTAACGTATACGAAACATGTGATTTTATAAAATAAGGTAAACCGAAAAATGGTTAGCACTATAAATAGGAGTTGTCATAAGAACTAATTATTATCAAATTTTGCCCCTCAGGCAAAATTGAACAAACACGACCTTGCATGGGGGAAAATGGAGAGGTTGGTTCAGTCATGTGAACTCACATTCGTTTCCAAAAAATCAAGTTGCAGGCGAGGGTCGACAATGGCAATCAAGGTCAGAAAATCGAGGTGGCAAAGGGAACATCAAAGGAGATTAGAGCTCAAATGGAAGGATGGAGTTCCACGCTCGAAAATTCAGAGTTTTGGAATTTCGGAGAAAAGGCGGAGTGAGCGGTGCTAAAATCCCGAAATCTAAATGTCCGAAAGTCCGAAATTCAGACTTTCGGGTTTCGGACTTTCGGATTCTTCACCGAGCAAAATTCTAAAAATGGGCAAAGGTTCCGAAACCCGAAACTCCGAAAGTCCAAAATTTCAGACTTTGGGGTTTCAAGGTTTCGAAGGTCTCGGCGGCCAAAGTTGGAAAAGTGGAGGAAAAGTTTGAAACCCAAACTCCAAAAGTCTAAATTTTGGACTTTTGGGGTTTTGGGGATCTCGGCGAGAGCAAACAGTCTAAAATTCGAACCCTTTCGAGTGTCGGAGTTTGGAGGATTTGGGATTCGGAGTTTTGGAGTCTTCGGCGGCAAAATCGGAAAAGTGAGGCAAAATGTCTGAAATCCCGAAAGTCTAAATCCTGAAAGGGTTTAGATTTTGGAAGTCAACGCAGGTTTCGGGGTCAACGCGTGGCAGATTTGGGTTTGGTTTCAAGCTTTTGGGTTTTGGAGTTTCGGAACTCTCGTGGCGATTTGGGCGATGAACAGTGAAAAAGTCCCGAAAGGAAAAATGTCCGAAACTCCAAAAGTCTGAAATTTCAGACTTTCGGGTTTCGGGTTTTGGGGTTTTGGAGGTTCGGGTTTCGGACTTTTGGAACTCTCAAGAAAAGTTGGCGGATGAACAATGTTTCAATCTCCAAATGGAAATGTCCGAAAGTTCCTAATTTCGGGATTTCGGAGGTTGCATGCTTTTCGGACTCGAAGAAGAAGATCACCAACCTGCCATTTTGCAGAATGACACCTCGACCTTCAGATGGCCATAACTTTTGACTGGGAGCTCGGATTTGCACAAGAAAGGACTTTTGAAAGCTCTCGGCGTCTGTTACTCAACTACGCCTAGATATCTTAATTTGAGTGGGACTAAGTTAGTCAAAATTAAGAAATACAGTCCCATTTTTAGGGTGTCAGATTTCTCACCTACCCCAATAATGAAGTATGGGCTTCCTTTCTTGCCCAACAAGGAACAACACATGGAGGCATGGGTTTTGTAGTAGAACCCATCATTGTTGCAGGTGAATTCAATGCATTTCTTGGGTGGTTGAAGTAGGATTTTGGATTTCTTCTCTCTCCTTCTCTCATTCTTCCTATATATTGTAAGGAGGGGCATTTTTCTAAAAGTTGGACATTTTTAGCTTTGCACCCTCCCTTCTTCTCTGGTTTGTAAGTGGATTTGTGGAGTTCAAACCTCCCATTCAAGTTGTAATGCAAGTTTGTGCCTCTTGGCCATTGTATCAAATCTTTGGAACAATAATACAAGTCTGTGGGTGATTTTCAACCCTCTCTTATGTTCATTGTATCCTCCTGATCTTTCATTGCAATCCTAGTTATCTGTGCATGGTGGTTGTATTACTTTTTAATGGTTTGTGTTTAATGGCAAAGTAGATGTTCAACATTCCTTTGGTGCATCACCTCTGTTAGTTTAGGTTTATTTTCTTGCATCTTCTTAACCTTGTCTCCTTGGCAAGTTAGAGTAGATTTTAGAGTAGATCCTCTATAATTTGAATGTGTGCATCTGAACAGAGGAATAGGAACCGGACTTCATCCAGAGAGCTTTCCCGATTGCAAAATCCCACAATTTGTGAAAAGCTCCATGTTATGCAATCACACTGAGAGTTTCAACCCATCGAGTTGCAGACATTGGGAGTCTTTGTGATTACGCATCAGCACTAATATAATATAAAAATCCTAGTGAAATGTTTTCAAGACAATGACTTGCATTAGGCGTATTCATTACGCCATTGATAACCCAAAATAATTTTCATTCCGAAAAAACAAATGTATTTTTTCTTTTCTGAGCAAATTAGATTTCAAGCACATTTTTACACTACAACGTTAAAAACTAACTTACTTGTAAAATCTGAAACACTCTATAAAGGATCTCTTTCATCAAACTGCGCTTCAAATATGTAGAATACATAAGCCGCATAGTCTTGACATACATCTCAGCGTTTGCACACTCCACGATTTCAAGTAAGCAAGGAAAGGTATGCTTCTCAGCCAGCTTGGCAGCAAACACATTACTGCACTTCACCAAAACCATTATATGCAAATTCAAATTAACCCACAACCCTTCTTTTCCACACACACTAACCCTAAAGGCTAACATCACTACTCTCCTTGTCATTAAACTTATAACCATTTTTGTACTTATGTTTCGCTGCTGGTTATTATTGTTGTTGTTTTCGTCAATGGCTGTTGTAATCTTAACGATGGGCTTCTTTATCCTTAACGATGGTTTGTTAGAATTTGAGACTTTCCCGCATTTTGAAGATCAATAGTTTAGGGATCAAATCAACGTGAGGGGAGTTTTGAAAGTTTCGCCTTCGGCTTTGGCTTTTGCTTTTAGAGATCTTTGAGGGTTTTTTAGTTTTTGTGACGGAAATTGGGGGGAAGGGCGGGGTGCACTGCATTACTGTATATGCGAGCGAAAAAGAAATAATATGTTTTATTATGCTTAACACTCTTAGACATTGCACGGTCATCCAAGCGATCGAATTAAATGATCCATAAACTTCTACTTTGGAACTCTACGAATCACATAATTATGTTGTTCTACTTTCTACTTTGGAAAATGACATTTTCGAGCTTTAGTGATTGATTAACTAGTGCTTAGGACAGAATTGTAGAGAAATGCTAAAGGAATTCCACACACAACACAATAATTTTATCTTGGAAACCCCCAATTTGAGGGAAAACTAGTCGGGAAGGGAAACTACTCTTTCTTCCCACTTGTATTGGCCAATAATCAAATTTTACAAATTACAATAAGTATGAAAAGAAGCAACAATGTAAACCTTCTCTCCAATTACTTGTTTGCTTTGTTTCTTACACCTTGCTCCTACAATTCCACTCCAACCATTGAAGAATCTCTGCTCACTTGCTCTCATATAATTAATACTTTTCTTCTTGATCTCTAGATCTTTGAATGCCTCAATTCTCTTGCTCCTCCTTGTATTTATAGCCTTCTCCCATGTCCTCCCGTGCACTGGAGAATGGGAAAGGTGGGGGGAAGAGACATAGATCGGGTGCTTCAAATTCGTGTTCATTTGTGCTCCATTTCTCTTTTTGTTCAAAAGTCTCAGGACCTGCCGCCCTAAGAAGACTGGCGGTTTCCGGACCGCCACCCTGGCCGGGTGGCGGTTGGCAAGATTCTGAAGCTTGTTGTCCTATAGGGCGGTGGTTCTGCAGCGGCCGCCGCTCTGCAGAGCGACGGTTCTATCAGAACCTTTATTTATCTCATTTTTCTTCATTTTCTTAAATTCTCCTTCTTGGTGCTAATGGAACCAATGAAGTGGTGTGTTTTTCTAAATCCCTATGGATCATACCTCCCCTGCTTAGGAGGATTTTGGTCTCACAAAATCTTAGAGGGGGAGTGGTAGAGGAATCAACTCCCTCTTTTGCTCCTTGAGTACCACTGGGTTTGCCTTGGTGTCTTCTCTCGTCCAATCTGCCAAGGCTCTTGTGGATCTCTAGTTTGTTGCTCCAGTGCTACATCCTCCTCCGAGTTGCCTCAAGTACAATCCTCTTTAGAAGGCAGCTTTTGTATGTTTCCTTATTTGTCATTCATAGATGGATTTAGTAGGTGCGAGCTCTTGTAACTTGCTATCGCGTGCATCTGCATGAAGTGTGGCCTAAAGGTTTCTTTTCCAACCTGCTCAAGTATGGCGAAGGTCCCATATTGTAGTGGTTTAGTCCTTCTTTCTTGTCTTTGTCTCTTGAGATGGATTGGCCGAATCCTCTCCATGTATGTTGCTGCTATAGTCACCATTGTTCCTTGTATCTCCTCTTCTCCTTGTTGCCCCACGGTCAGGTCCAGTGAATCAATAGGTAGATACGGTGTATGCATAGCGGAAGTTTGTATTGCTCCTTGAATGAGCAGTTCTTATGGTGGCTTCTTCTACAAAAACTGACAAGTGCTATCCAAAATATCCGTGCTCTCAAGTCCATTTTGCTTTTCTTCTAATGAAAGTAAACAAAACTGATGATTTTCCTGAATAAGTCTTTGTGCTTGGTTGACACTTACCATAGCCTTCTTTGATTTGCTTTGGTGTGCCCGGATGTTGAAACTAACTCCGTCCTTGACCCATCTGTACCAGTTCTCCCTCCTTGTGAACACAACATCCCTGACATACAAGTAAGGACTTCCAAAGATAACATCAAATACATCAAGTGTAATTATATCACTCAATATATCGGGTATTTATCCCAAACTAAAACTTACACTTTCTTGTAACTGTATTTCTACACCCCTCTTCACTCATCCCAATGGGTACGGATGTGGATGCGTGTAACTCTCTAGGCCAAGTTGTTTTACCACCGCATCAAAAATCAAATTTGACTGAGAACCAGAATCTACTAAAGCATTTACCTTAGTCTTCTTGATTTGGATTTTGATTTGAAAAACCTTACTCATCTCTTCTTCTTCTTGCTCCCTCGTACATGTTAGTGGCCGTGCATCCTGACCTCTCGTCTACTCGAATCATCCTCAATCTCCACCTCTCCTTACGCCTTCACGGTGGCCATGGATTTCTTGGAATCCTTGTTTCGGTGCTTTGGGTGTAATTCGGATGCAACTTCCAACATGTGGCATCAGTATGTCCATTTCTATCACAATTCTTACAGAAATTCTTCAGATCTTTACAAGTATGCAAAGCAAAGCGGCATGTTTACCTTTCCATTTACCTTTGCTACTTGTCTTCCCTTGTTTTTTTCTGTTGACTATTGATTGTGGTCTTCCTTTGGCTCTACTTCTCCTTGCTTCTTCTCGTCATCAATATAGTATGCTTGTATACAAGCTTCATTGAGATCCTTGGGCTTTGTGGAGATTACCTTCCTTCGAAGGTGAGTGTGAAGTCCTCCCAAATATTTGGTCAAAATGTCCTCATCCTCCAAGTCCATATTAAGCAACATGGCTTGTCTCTAAAACTCCATAGTATAGTCTTGCATGCTTTGACCGCTGCCCTATCTAAAGTATTGCCACTTAATCATCATGTCAGTCTTATGGCCAATAGGATAGAAGTTAGACCTAAGCAATTCTTTAAAACCTTTCCAAGTACTGATAATAGGATGTTTATTCTTCTCACAAGTGGCTAGATGGGTTTCCCACCAAACCAAAAATGACCTTCCATTTTGAGACATGTGAAAGGTAATCCTTTGTGCCTCAGTAACACTATGCACACTAAAATAGACTTCCAACTGTTTTAGCCACTTATCAAGCAATTCTGCATCTACTTGTCCTTCAAAGTTCTTTATTTCCACTTTCGTTTCAACTTTAAAAGGTGTATGAGCATATTTTACCTTCTCGCTTATAATTGGTGTCTCTTCTTCACGCTCTTCCCATTCTTCCTCTTCGTGGCTCTTTCCGATACTGAATTTTTCGGCCAGTGATCGAACCACTGAGTCCATGGAATCTTTCTTAACCGAAGCCGTCTTTTGCAGATCTGAAAGCTTTTCTTGTTTTTTATGCAACCTATCCATCATGGTCTCTAGCATTTCGACTCTACGGACCAAGTTCTCTTCCTCCATTTGAGCTCGTATTCCTTGTTTCCACTTCTTCATAGAAATATCTGGCTTGTAAGGTAAAACTTCTTCGCCTTTGAACCTTGTCACTGTCATACAAATCACAAGAAAGAATCGAATACCAGTCTGGATATATAATCAGCTCTGATACCAAAATGATCCATAAACTTCTACTTTGAAACTCTACGAATCACACAATTATGTTGTTCTACTTTCTACTTTGGAAAATGGCAGTTTCGAGATTTAGTGACTGATTAACTAGTGCTTAGGACAAAATTGTAGAGAAATGCTAAAGGAATTCCACACACAACATAAGAATTTTATCCGGGAAACCCACAATTTGAGAAAAAACCAGTCGGGAAGGGAAACTGCTCTTTCTTCCCACTTGTATTGGCCAATAATCAAATTTTACAGATTACAATAAGTATGAAAAGAAACAACAATGTAAACCTTCTCTCCAATTACTTGCTTGCTCCGTTCTTACACCTTGCTCCTATAATTCCACTCCAAAGCCTTGAAGAATCTCGCTCACTTGCTCTCATGTAATTAATACTTTGCTTCTTGGTCTCTCTGGATCTTTGAATGCCTCAATTATCTTGCTCCTTGTATTTATAGCCTTCTCCCATGTCCTCCCGTGCACTAGAGAATGGGAAAGGTCAAGGAGGAAGAGATCACAGTCGAGCACTTCAAATTTGCGTCCATTCATGCTCCATTTCTCATTTCATTCGAAAGTTTCGGGACCAGCGCCCCTCAACAAATGGTGGCGGTTCTGCTGAACCCCCGCTTTGCACAAAGCGCGATTCTATCCAAAACCTCTGTTTACCTCATTTTTCTTCAATTCTCCTTCTTGGTGCTGATGGAACTAATGAAGTGGTGTGTTTTTCTAGATCCCTATGGATCATTAAAAAGCATGATCGTTGAACAAGTGAACGAATCTTATAACTTCATACGTCAACGTCGTCTAGCTCGCCATCTCCGAGTACCTATCAGCAAAGTAGCAACCCTCACTCCCATTTGAAAAATGCCTTCCTCATAATTAAATAAATATAATCAGTGGTCTTACTGAATATCAAAATTGGTATTAATTAAATTAAAGGATATATTTTTTTATTTTCACAAAATGATAGGTGTCAACCATGACAAGATAATTAAATGATTGTGAGCTAAAAGAAAACATTGAAAAATGTCCACCAAATATTATGCAAGGGAAGAAGAAAACAACCAAATTTAGTGAAAACGAGGTTTGAAGAAATTATGTAACAATCAAATGATTAATTGCTCTCGGAAGAGAAGTCTTCCAGAGCAGCGGGGCTGGGACTAATCCTAATTTTAACCTTGAAAGGCTGATGTAAGGCATGAGACTGAACATCATTGGATTCACTCTGCATCTCCAACACCTTGTGGGAATTCGAATGAATGGACATCATTGGATTTTAATCTTGAAAGGCATCATGAGACTGAACACATTGGATTCACTCTGCATCTCCAACACCTTGTGGGAATTCGAATGAATGGAGTTAACATAAGTAGGCCTTTTCACTGGTCTGAACTTAGGGAAAAGCCTCTCGGACTTTAACCTCATTCAAAATCATAAGCCCAAAGGCTTTGGGTCGGAAGTGAAAACTTGTGTTTAGGGGAAAAAAATGTAGCAAGACGGCCACAAATAGAAGGACGATGCTTGAAAATATTGAGCAAATCTCTTACTCACAATTTATCAAAGGACAATTACTATAAGAGTAGTGAAACTTGCATTAAAAAACATAGTCTTGAACACCTAGGCGACTCTTATAACGTCGAACATCAACGTCACATGCCTCATCATCTCCGTTGTCCATCTCCTAACAATAACCCTTGCTACCATTTGGAAAACCTCTTCGGCGTAATTAGGAAGTATGGTGTTGTTAAAAGATATTTTATTGACTACTTATAAAAAATTAAAAAAAAACAAGCATGTACTAGTCTCTAACTTTACATCTACCCTCACCATTATTGGTGCATGCTCCACCATAAAATTATTGCGAGGACTACTTATGCAGGACCACTACTTATGCAGGGACACTTATGCAGAAGCACTACTTGATATAAAATACTTAATCGTTTTATGGCCACAAAGAAAACGACGAAACCGAAACGATAAGACTTCCCAAGCGAAGCTTTTCCTTCATGGACACTACGTCCAAGCGACACCTCAATCGTATTCATTTAACGCTGCAGTTGAAGGTTTAGAGTCGGAGATCAAGGAAGGGTAGTTGTTCAAGGTTTGGAAAGATGATGCAGCATAGCAGTGAGTACCGTAAAACTAAGATGCCACACGCTCTTCTCATTCCTCTCCCTGCACAGGGCCACATTAATCCCATGATGCAACTCGCTTGGAAGCTCGTCTCAGATGGATTCCTCGTCACCTTCGTTAACACCGAGCTCGCTCACAACCAAATAATTCAAGCCAACAGTACTAAACAAAGCGATAATATGATCCGAATGGTAACCGTTCCTCATGGAGTGTCGCCCGAACAATGTCGGGACGATTTGGGAATGTTTTTCCGTTCGGTGGAGGAGGTGTTGGGACCCTCTGTAATTGACCGACTCATTCACGACATTAACGACAAAGACGAGGAGCCCAACATCAGTTGCATAATTGCAGATGTCTGGACTTGCTTTGGTCTACACGCGGTAGCAAAACACCATCACATTTCTCTGGCGGGTTTCCATACGTCGCTTGTTTCCACCTGTGCCATCCGCTACTTCAGTGCCGAGCTTGTCTCTCTTGGGATCCTTCCCTCCGATGGTAAGACTGGACGCTCTTTCATTTCCCCTCCTGTTTATTTCATTTTTATACGGGTAGTACTTAATGGTAGTTTAATTGGTCTCACACCTCGGGTTTTTTCTCGTGGAAGGAATTCTGAAGGAAGATACGAAGCAAAAATATCTTCCCTCGATGCCGCCGCTACGGTCTACCCATCTGCCATGGCTGTACAGCGGTGAATTCGGTTTTCGGCTCGGGATTCGTATGGGCCAGGAAATCAGCAAGATTGAATGGATCCTGTTCAACACTTTCTACGAGCTGGAATCTGTGGTAGCTGATGAATTGTCCAAAGAAGTGGGTACGTATCCAATCGGTCCTTTACTTACTCCCGAGTTTCTGGACTTCGACACGAAGGAAACCAGCAAGGTCATCCCAAGCTTATGGGGAGATGATGTGGAATGTTTAGAGTGGTTACAAAAACAGTCTGAAAGATCCGTCATCTATGTCTCCTTTGGAAGTATTGCTGTTTTGAACAACGGACAAGTGGAAGAGCTCGCACTGGCACTGGAGGCCACCCACAGACCATTTCTGTGGGTTGTTCGCTCTGATCTCATCGATGGAAGCAACGCCGTTTTACCTCCGGGATTCGTGGAGCGGAACAGAGATAGGGGGTGCATAGTTTCTTGGGCTCCGCAGTTGAGGGTGTTGTCTCATCCTTCCATAGCCTGTTTTGTGACCCACTGCGGATGGAATTCCGTACAGGAGAGCATCACCATGGGCGTGCCCATGCTCTGCTGGCCTTATTTCGCAGACCAGTTTATTAACAGCACGTATGTTGTGGATGTCTGGAAAGTGGGTCTGCCATTGAATGCAAATAAGGAGGGAATTATAGAGAAGGGAGAGTTTACGAAAGCAATAGAGATGTTAGTGGTGGGTGAAGAAGGTGTGCAGATCAGAGATGCGGTGAGCAAATTGAAGACAAGTGCAAGGAATGCGGTGAGAGAAGGGGGGTCCTCATCCAACAACTATAAGCTCTTCATCAACGCCGTGACAAAACCAACCAGACAATGAATTTTGGATTAGAACAATCAAATTTTACATTTAAAAGACCTCTGTTCAGCTTTAGTTTCTAATTGTGAATTTGACGGAGGTGGTAAAGTATGTAAGAAAAAGTTTAATAAGCACAAGATAAACCCGAAGCATGTCTATTTGTGTGTTTTATTGCCTTAATTATTATTGACAAATAACAACACGGGCTGCGTTGCAGCACTAGTACCTGCCGTGAATGCGGTATGCGAATGTTGGATTGTCTTTGTTGTTTTGTCATAAACTGTTTGAATGTTGTAAGTTTGTAACTGTGGTTTGTTTGGCCTCAAATTATTTGTTTATACAACCTCAAGGAAAACCGTGCAATTTAAACTACATCTATATTCCTTTTCAAACTGTCAAAAAATTTAACTCGGATGTTGGCAGCTTAGTCTAAGGAAGTTGATCATTGAAGCAACCTGTAAGCTTTTAAATCCTATGAATGTTCGCACCTCTTTTCACTAAGCTGGCAAGGTCTGATTTGATAGAAGATGAGAAAGAAAGCTAAAATGGATGAACATGGAGAGGGAAGTTTAGATATTGAAGGAGTTCCATTCATAAGGCTCTTCTGTTTTGCAGATGCATATGACTGTGGTCATGATTATTGGAACTGCTGGATCAGTGGTCCATGGTCTTGTTTGGCCAGCTTTCTTCCTCTTATTTGGAGATATGGTCAATGCCTTTGGTACAAATCAAGAGATTCCTTCTCAGATGGCCACAAGGGTTGCAAAGGCAGGCAATGAACTCTATTTTAAATAAAAATATCTTTTAGGCAATCCTTTCCTTGTTTCGTTGTTTGAAATTTTTAGATCAATGGTTCTTGAGCAATGGACTCCATCTCCTTATCTCAATCTAATTTTCTTCACAAGCTGATAAGTTCTAACCATACCATATTTTTTTGCATGTACTGTTACAGTTCAGTATCTGTATGGTCTTAGGATAAGGTGTGGGAAAAAAGGTGCGCTGGCCTATTTATTCAATGCTATGTTCATACTATGGTAGAAATTAATCTCAGATGCACCCTAAGTTACAGTATTTAATTTTGAAATGAAGAGACATGAGTTAAAAAATCAGAGATGCAAATTCATGATTATTCACAGACTTGTAGATGTTGAAACAATATAACAAATATATTTAGTGTACGGACAAGACATGACAACAGAGTATTAGAAACTTAGGAGTTACCTGTTTGTTTCTTGCACATTTTTTCTAGCTAATATTCTCTCATTGCAATGTGCTGCAACCAATGCCAGTTCAGCAGTTCCAGGGACTTTATGCTTCACAGAGGCAGTCATCAGTGCTTTCCGTCCAATTGGAGATTCAGCGTCTTACTTATCAAAAATAGGACCCATAAAGCACCTAGCTGGGACTTCTCTGCCCAAAAGTGTCTTATTCATTTGTTTTGTTGGTTTTAATCCGCCCTTGGACTATTTCAGATAAATATCTTTGGCTTCAGGAGTTTCTGCCAAAATACAATGCATGACTATGTCAGGATATTGCCAAATTGGCGAAGTAAAATGTGTGTACAGCGGGGTAGCTAATGCATAATGTTCCCATTCTATTTCCTTTTCCCTTAATTATCCTGTACAAAAGTATGTGGCTAGTCGCATTAGTTTTGTAGCATAAAGAACAATAATGTCGAATAATGGAGGGTCATCCTTCAAATTGTCCCTCAAGTTTTGTAGGGAAAGATGAAGTGCCCCTGCAGAGGACACATCAAGGTCAAAACCAAGATACTGCAAAAACTTCCATGTCTTTTAACTTCTGTAAGATGGGTTCTGGATGCCTACGCAACAGAGAGCATTCAGGAAAAGCTCTGCAAACAACTTTTGCAACTGTCATGTTTGCTAAAAGCATGAATTCCTCCACAAGAACGTCTGAATCCTTCTGTTCATAGAAAATACTACCACATCGCATGCAATCCTCAAAACAAATGCAATCTTACAGCTATTCAATTTTAAAGCCCCATTTCCAAACCTGCTTTCCCTCCTATGCTTGGCAATTTTATGCACATTTTGAATATCTACAATAATATCCTGCCATTTAAATTGACCGTGCAGCCCTGCAAAACCTGTGTCGTTGCTAATTGTTTTATTGCGTTTAAATGTGCCTTCTATAATCTCCTGTGCATTTTGATATGAAAACTTGCAGTATGATCCAAACACTGCGCGTCCAATCCAGTGATCCAGAATTTCACATAAAGAATCAATGTCCCACATAACTGAAAAAGCCAACCTATCAACTCCTGGATTCAATAAACGCATCTCTTCGCAAAGTAACCGAGGCAACATTGGAATATTGCACTGGATGAAATAGACAATTGTAGAACAGTCTTTTTCATCCCTATCCAACTTTGTATATGAATGAACAAAGTAGGAAACATCTGCAATGTGAGCTCCCACTCTCATTACCCCATTGCCAACATTTCAATTGACTGCATTATCAATATCTCTTGAAGTGGGGGAGTCAAATGAGAATATACAGAGCTTTCTCAAGTCTCTCCTAACTTTAAACTCCCGTGTCGGTATTTTTCCATGGAACCATTGGCATGCAGGCATGCTCAAATAAGATTTCCACAGTTTGTGCTTCAGTTTCTCCACCTTACCCCAAACTATGTTTAACACTTTCTTGTGGAAGTAAACTCTCTGGCCTCTATAAATCAATGGAAGCAGCAACAAGTTCACTTTCAAGTGTAAAGTCACCTTCATACAACCTCTTACTGAGATTGTCTGGAAAACTCCTCCCAAGGACAGTCATTTTTGGAAATCTTGCATCTGTTGGTACTAACTTGATATATCCTTCCCTGGTATGTGAAGCCAATCCATTCCAATTCTTGTGTGGGGAATGCTCACTCCTGGAACAACTCCACTTTTCCCTTACAAGAAATCCACTGTTTAACTTCAAGAAAAACAATCACTGCATCACAGCATGGTGACTTCTCAATAATACCTATCAGACTACCTGTGGGCCATCTACCAGGTAGTGAGTTCACAATCATAGCAACATTTTCTAAGGCCTTTTCCATCTTATGTTGTTCGTCATCACAAGATCTTATTTCAGATGAATCAGAATTTTCCAAATGCTGCTCAACAATGTGACAAGAAGAACCATTACCTAATATACCATTTTCAGCTTCATTAGCGCACATCCCATTGTATGTACGCAAAGTAGTATGTTCAAGATCCAAATGACTATTTGTACTTTCTTCATCTAAATTTCTATTACAAGCCTGACTAGTGTGACCATTTTTACACAAATGATCCACCCTATAATGAGCTTTGGAAAGATCTTCACTTTCTGCTGTAATTGTGTTATCATTTGTATCTGAGATCCTTATCTGCTGCTTGCTTCGAGCACCTTTAAGTTTGGGCCATGAAGATACTGGATCCATGACAATGGACACCACATCACCTTCCACCTAAAACAAATAAGAGTAAAATGTAAAAGAACTGTTATATTCGATAGAATAACTCCAGACACCTGATGATATTGGAGATCATGTAGTCATTATCAAAAACTACAAGAATAGACATAAACCTAGAGAAAAGACAAGAGGCAACTGAAAGTACAGGAAACAAAATATATTCTTATGTCTAATCGAGCCAGAATTATAAGCAAAAATGCCAGCAAAAGAAAGCAATGCAGTTGATCACAACAATAGAAAAAGACTTACAACTCTATTCTGTTCCCCTGGTCCACTAAATAAGAATGTCAGTCGACTGCCGTTTAATGTGCAATAGCCTTGAAAATCACAACAATGTAAGCTAAAGCTGTGGAAACTGTTTTAAATATAAATATGTAAAATGGACCTAAACCTCATTGGAAATATCCATAACCAATCTTTCTGGAAACGGATCTAAAACATTGCTCCCAATAGCATATTGTTCTCTGAGAATTTCAAGGGACAAAAATGCAGAGTACAACCCGTCACCCAAGTACAAGATAATACAGACGGTATTCAATAGCATACAAAGTATATAATAAAAGGTTTTGTTAGAGTAAAATGATGAAATGTTACAAACCCAACCATTATAGGTTCAAAAACTTGCAGGATATGTCTCTATTTAGCGGATTTCTAGTGCATCAAAGAGGATATAACACTCTACAGTATATTTATAGCAGAAAAGCACAAGATATATTGCTGTAGAACATATACAACAACAATTGTTTTGCACTTTTACATAAGCCATGTACTTACTACTGGTCTAAAAATAAAAATATCATGAATGGAGCCTGCAGATTGGAGCAGGATGCTGCATTGAATAATATTAGATACACCACATAATAAGAAACATAATATAAATTCAAAAAATCACAATCTTGGCAAAAAGGGACATGCACAACAATAGATATTAATCCTAAACATGAAACTTTAAAAGTATGAATGATTTTTTACAAGTGTTAGACCTGTCATAGAATCAGTCCATGAAGTTTCATGAAAATTGGATAAGTTTTGATTCACCAATAGTGAGCTGCAACACCATTAGCATCCTGAAAACAAGTAATATCAGTCTAGAAGAATTAAATTGGGCTTATCATGACCCAATGAGCTGAAACATGGTGCTAGTGTGGGAGAGATAGACTATCACTTCAAGGTTCTTGTCAAGTTTCAAAATTCTACTATTTGACTAGCCCAAAAGTGTTTGCAAGATCAGTGCCTTAAAGATGCTAAAAAATGTAGTTCCATCAAATTTAATGGATTTGTCCCATGCTAAACCCATCTATATATGACAAGAGAGAAAAGACAACATTCGGCTCATGTTCTCATGTATAGAATTTGGACTTCTGTATGTTGCACGCCAACTGTTTGACAAAATGGATGACTGAAATGAATACAGATCGCTCTGCTGGTCTCCATGCCCACCGTCATACAAGAAACAAGGCATGCCCATGTGAGACTAATAAACAAGATCAACACACTGGATTTCTTAGATTAAATGTTTTTTGACAAAAAAAAGACTACCAACCTTTCGATGGTAAAAATCATTTATATGCACAATGATTTTTGACGTTAAAAAAGCCATGACTCTCAATAACATATTTCAAGGAAGAGTAATGTGATGTCGATGGAAAATTCACAGGGCACAAAACAAATAAAAACTCCGGCGCAAAGAAATAAACCTTTGAACTCTCATCCCACTGGGGGTTCGTATCTAGGTTTTTAAAGTTTTCTCTACCAGTCCTCCAAAATCAATGAACACAGGGTTTTTGTTGTTAATTGTATTTACCTATTTTTGTTGCAGGCTAAAACATTATACAAAAGACAAGACCTCAATATACCCTGCCACATTCACAATAATTTCAGAAGTTCAGAAGAATATGATCAGAGATCTCTAAATCAACTGGGGTGATAAATCATACATCAATTAGTCTGCCAATAAGGCCCTAGTAAAATCCCACTCCCTGAAACACCCAAGATGAGATTGATTACATTGACCTCTAAAGCAATACCCAAGTGCTGTACAAACCCAATTGAAAAAATCTAGACAATACCAAAGGAAGTGGGCACATAGCCATCAGCATCCAGGTAAACACTATCATGAAAAGAACAATGAAATCAAAGGATTTTTATGCATGCTATAGTACCCACCTCAGAAGGAAAAACTCCCACAGTGTTGAAGTCAAAATTTTCAGAACTTAAAGAAAAGAAAAACTATAAAAACATTGAGTTAAGAGCATAGATACCTAGTTAATCACCAGAGGTCTGAGAACTTCTCCAGCCAAAACACGATCATGAAAGTAAGAACAGGGCATTTCACAAACAAGTTAACTCGCGTGGTTTGATCTTCTACCTTGCTTCTCTGCCTTCCACTTCCATTCCAGCATGTATGTGTTCACAATTTTAATGGGTGGCATACCAAACACGTACAAGAGTTACAAAATTTAAAGATTTCAATTAAAAATCCTACAAGAACTGCACATGTTTTAAAATCCTTTGTTTTGAAAGTGATATTCATACTTGTCAAGTGGGAGGGTGGGTAGATAAATGACACATACTAAGCTGAATTTAATTTGTGTTGGCTATGAAATGTTTTTTGCTGTTGTTGCATGTCTACCATGGCAGTGTCTTTATTTGTTTGTGCACCACTTCATCTTGTTTCCTACAACATGTTTTTTACCTTACTTATTTGCCAAAAACCTTGCAAAAATTATATGTTTGGTCTATGCAAGATGCAAGTGGTGGGTTCGTGAGTTTGTTCGGATCTATGGAAGATAGTGATTGTCTAGTAGAAATCTTGCACATAGTGAACATGCCACAATTGAACACCAAATTCCTTGTATCCAACAAATATGTGGGATCAAACCACATGTAGAGGGAAACAAATGGTTGTTGAGCAAAGTATGTAGAGGGAGAAAATTGTTAATTTATTGTGTTTTTGAATATATTTATAATTATTGAACCTGACTATAAGCACTGGAGAGTGACTATTGCAGAGTTAGCAAAAGAATGGATTGAATGCATACAATCATTGGATAAAATTGTCAAAGAATAAATTTTGGTCTATATGCTACAATATACCGATAGTTTTGGTTTTATGTTTTGGCAGAATGTTAGTTTGGCTTTTTTTGTTAGTTTGGCTCACTGACCTAAGTGGTTGTCAGTTTAGTTGTGATGTTGTTACTTTGTACTTGTTGTGGGTTGTTGGCTTCAATGGTATACCCTTAGCCATGGCTTCATATCTTTTGATCTGACTTCTTGTATAGGGTAGGGTCCACTTAACCCTTCTTTACCGTTAATAAAAAAAAAAATATTAGATTTTTTTACTAATCTAAATATTTCTTCAATGTATTGGATTGTCAATAATAACGTTTTTGCAAGGTTTTCGAGTTCAAAAGGAGATTCCAATGCTACATGCAAGGTGAGGAATTTCTACACCTCACAAAGTTTTCAATCTCTCTTTTTGTTTGCTTCTCTTAATTTGTGTCCATAAATCAATGGAAGGAGGCTATATTTGGTATTTCATATTTTATTATAATTTGGAAGGGATCTATTATTAATGTGGGCATGTTTTTGAAACTTAGATCTAAGGCATGAGATTTGATCTTAGAAATAAGAGTTTGTAGCACCAAGACACAATAATGAGGAAAAAGTATGTAGAGGGAAATGTTTTCTCTTGTAGACACTAAAATTTGATAACTTGTACATTTGCAATACCAAGTTTGGCTATTCTCCTTTACTAAGTCACATGTTCACATTCAAAATCAATAAACATATCTCTTTACCTCTTCCGAGATTTACTTGTCTTTATACTCATCTCTATCATTAATTTGAGAAATATTATTATATCAAAGTAGTAAACAACCCTTATACATCATGACACAACTTTATTTTGTGCACCTTAGTCCTCCAAGGCAAAATCGTACACTTTGGTTGGGATGTGGGGTCCAGACCTAGACAACTTGTACGATCCCACCCCTTTGCATTATGTGACTCTGTTTTCAATTTGAATATCTTTATTACATTGTTTTATCTCCTAAGGTCAACCTTATTAGAATATTTCACCTACAAAAAGCTATAAAAGCAAGTCAATGTCATTTTATAACTCACCTAGCACTCTTACAAGCTCCTATTGTAAATCATTCCAAAAATATGCAAGCGTTTCCTAAATCTATGTAAATAAAAGAAGTCAACTAGGTCAAAGATTTTATCTTCTTCAATTTCCAAACATGCAAAGGTCTTAGAGTCATGTCTTAGCAAGAGCAAAGTCACTCCAAACATTTTCAAAGGGTTTCAAGGAACAAATGGTTAGATCACGTAGTTAAGGCACACCACATCACATTACTACTACATTAGGTACATTCTACACTATACAATAATCCCTTTTATTTGTGTCAAGAGACACAAGGGAACCCATACGAGATTGCTTTGGATTGCACTCACACTTGCATAAACACCTAGGAGAAGTACATGAGGTTTGATCTTGTACGTAAGCATATAGTGTAGCACTTGCATTAGTTCAAAGCTAGACTTGACAACCAAAGGTATTCCAACCTCACCACACACACATGATTTATCTTATGGTTTGCTAATTCTTTTATGAATTACACGACAAGTTTATATGGTTTTCACTTTGTTGCAGGTGATTACTAGCCATCTCAAGGTTGAGAGAGCATGAGCAACATACAACGAATGCCATTTCTAGGTAAACAAAGCACACAAGAGTTTCGGATCCCAATTACCGAAGGGTCGAAGACCGTAAAACCTCAAATCATGACCATACAATTCTTGTATGGGTTGTACAATAGTTATGTGATCTTCCCTTCTCGTTTCAAGTGCCAAAACTCTCAACAAAGCATCTTGGTCTTTGATATGCCTTTTTCACATGTTTTCACAACTTGATCTTTTGCATTATATTTTACGCAACTAAGTCTTCTTATCCTCTTGTGTATTTGAGCTATTATTTATTATTTAATCAATTGTTACAAGGATTAATGCATTGTCCTGGTTATGAATGGTTAATTATAAATTAATTAGATTCTAATAATCCAATGTTACAGACCCTTACATTATTTTTATTGTTGTGCAGTTTGATAACATATATTTAATTAGGGTGTAATAATTCGATAAACCTGACTTTTGAATAGAATTTATTGGTCAAACTGTAGCGGTCATAGGGTTTTCTCTTTCTAATTTTGGTGTGTTCTAATTCAATGCATCATGGATCATTATCATTATCGTCATCTCTATCTCAAGGCAAAGGGTTCCTTCTCTTGTTCTAATAGAAGTTATTATCCCTCTAACCAGTCTACGTTTCTCCTCTATGTGAGGATAGGAGACAATTTTCTTTTTCTACATATGTTGACATAAGGCTCTATCACTCTTATCATCCCACACCCTATGATGATACCATCTCTAACTCTCGCAAGTGTGCATATGCAATTAATATTCTCTTTACTCATTTTATGTTCACGGTTTTCACTAATACTAATACACAAATTATACATGATCATTCTTCATCTCTTCTAACACTCTGGGGCATACACCTCCTTCACCCACTAAGTGTGATGGGCCTTTTCATGGGGCTCTTATTTGGTAGCTCTTGTGCTACCTAATTTTTGTACATATCTCTTTTAAAAACAAATATATATTTTTGAAAATAATTACATAATACAAAAACATTTACCTATTTACAAAAATATAAAATCAAGAAATGCTTATGGTTTGTTTGGCTAGTTAATACAGTTTGTTTTTCATATTGGCTATATAGATAACATATGTTTTCTAAATACACACATGCATTCATGAGGTATATTGAGCCTAATGCATGACACACATAGGTTGATACACAATGATAGGTACCAACTTAGTTCCTTACAATAGTCTTTGGGCACATCCCCCACACTATACAAGTGTTTTTTCATTATAGTTACTTTACACCTTCCTCATCATGCATGATTATATACATAGTGTCTATTTCTATATTTTGAACTAACAAGACTAACACATGCCTTAGCAACACTAACCTATCTTGCAAGATGCTCAACTACTTCCATAATGCAATATTTTTCTCTGGGCTAGGAACACCCATGTAGACCGAAGGAGGTGAAGTTGCAGAGGGCATATAGTTATAGTGCCGCACGTGGTAAGGGACTTTGGCTTAGCCGACAAATGGTGTAGAACATGAGGGTTGGGTGAGTTCGATTCCCTAACTCTATCTACCAACATTAAGATCACATCACCAAACAAAGGCATTGTATTTTGATTTGGCATATATTGAGCCTTGTTAGGAGGCAAAGGCACGTAATGTCCTGTTATGAATTGGTCCTTCACATACCACCCCTCTTTAGGTGTATTTTCTATTGTTGGTGTGAACAAGGAAACAATTTGTAAAAGCTATAAAATGGGGTAAGAAACACTCAAGATTCCCAAAGCTTCAAACAAATAGTTCAATGGACCATCATATAAGAGATAAACAAGGATTTATTACTTTTTCATGCATTAATCTTGAAAGAAACAAGTAAATCTAACATATCTAGTTATCCTCTACTCTTGAAAGCTTTACAAATGAACCTAGATAGATTCTAAGCAATCAGTTTATGATTGTGAGAATGGAATCTCTCCATTAATGGCTAAAGAGCCACATGGTTTCTTCCATTTACTCAAACTTGAATGGAAATAGAAAAGAAAAGAAATATTAGCTCAATATGAAAAATGAAGAAAAGCTCTAATCCTAGCAATAATACTATAGTTTAGCCTAGAAAGGGGAAGTGTTCTTAGAAATGGTCTAAGGGGTAGTGGGGTATTTATAGTTTTCCATTTGGGAAAGTGGAAGACTTTGGGTACATGTGGGACAAATGAATAATCCAAAAAGCACTTTAGTGAGTCAAAGTAAGATTTGACTAGGCTTAGGAGAGGTTAATCATGGTTTAGGCTAATTAATCACAATTAGTGAGAAATTAGGGTTCTGAGAGTGTTGTGAGAGGTTTAATCAATCTAATGAAATGGATTGATTACCTAGGAAGCTAGTAGAAGTGGTCTAGAATAGGATTAGAATAGGGTTTAGTCAAAATGAGGCTATAATAGTCTATTTAATTAGTTTATAAGAGGAATACGACAAAAGAGTGTCGTAAGAGGGGAGTTAGATAGGTCTAACTGACGGTGTGTCATCAATTTGCAAGGAGTAGAATAGTTAGTGCAATATTAAGAATAATATTAGTTTGATCAAACTATGTGTGTCTACATTTTCCCCTCTTTGGGGTGGCGTAAGCTATGTCACTTCAAAGAAAGTAGACAAACACGAACAACTAAAATAATTTGAAGGGGTGGAAGAAAAATTAGTAGGGTGGAGGATGCCCCCTCGAGTGTCGATAGGGCGATGAAAGAGGTCGATTGACAATCAAAAATATGATAGAAAGAGAACAAAAGAAAGAATAGTGTGAAAAAGAAGAAAGAGGAAGAAGAGAGAAAATATCAAGGGGGAGATATTGAGCTATTAACAACTTTGTTGTGTACAAGATAATATCGATTACATCATATTGCTAAGAATATTCATCATCGGTCCTTATTAAAATATAAGCATACGATAAAGGTATAAAATGACATGAAAAGTCATAATGCAAAAATTATCCATTGTTGAAACGGTCAACTCAATGTAACATACAAAATGCAATGCAATATGAGAAGTAAACAAGTTGATCTAATAGGAAATAAGTACAGACAAACACACTCAAACCAAAAATGTCCAAGAGAGTTGCGAAAATATTGTGTTATCGAGATTTAGTCCCAAATGTTTTGATAAACAACAACAGAGGGCATTTGGGCCCACCGAAAAAGCAGTGTGCATGACAAAATAGTACTGAGACAACTCGTTGTGCCGTGGAGTACAAGAAGTAAGCAGTGTAGCTCTTGTAAATGATTGTAGAGTCATATGATTTACAAGTTGTTGTTTTAAAACATGTGAAAATGCTAGAAAGATACAAGATGAGAGTGCCATGTGAGAGACACCTGATTTCAGTTTGTAAAATGAGTTTGTTACCAATTTTAGTCCATTTTTGAAATTTTACCTTTTTTGGAATTTTTAATGATTTTACAATTTTTTAATTTTTGATCGGTCAAAAGAATTTAAGAAATGGAAGATCACCTAAAATCATGCAAAAATGACCTAGGGTGAAGAAAAGGGCGTCGGATAAATGAAGAAATGCCCCAACGAGAAGAAGAACGAGCCAAAATAATTATTTAATAAAAATAATTATCACAACGGGTAAAATAGAAGAAAATAATGGAAAATAGCACCTGGAATATTTGTAAACTACCCCAGGGTGAAGAAATGACCACTAGGTAGCACTTAGTGCTCAAGTGTAGTGAAAATTAGTAAAAATAATTATTTCGGTGAGCAGAAGAAGCATTAGAGTGATCACAATGGCCAAAACATGCCACAGGGGCATCGCGGAAGCTTAATACACCCATTTGAGAGGGGTTAAACCATCATGGATAGTTAATTTTCCACGGAGATTTTGTCGATTATCACCACGAGTGACTTTGTGAGCTACAAGAGAGATGGCAAGGCTTCATAAGAGGAGGAGATGAGCAGACCACATCCGGGAGTTCCTATGGGAGGATAGTGATGGACCCTTTGTGAGTGCCCTATCCTTTCTTGTTAATTTTGTCATTTTCTTGCTTAATTTATTACTTTATATGCGAGTTTAGAGAAAACCGCAACACATATGCGTACACATATGCGTCGAAATGGCGAGTACATGCTCGCGTAGGCGTTGAAACATGGATACGTGCACGCCTTTGTCCATTGGTTGGGACACGTATATGTCATGTGGTAAAAAACATACACACATGTGCACATGCCAAATGGCATGCGTATGTGCTAGGATGGATGCGTATGTGTAATGTGGGGAGAAAATGAATGCGCGCACACGTGTGCTTTGAAAAGGCACGCGTAGGTGCCTTTCTCGGATGCGTATGCATCCTGCAAATGTCAAAATGAATGGGAGAGAAAATATAGGTGCATATGCATTGATTAGGGAATGTATGTGTTGAAGGGAATGCGTATGCATTGGAATAGGCATGTACACATCGAATGGGGAGCATATGCTACTAGAAGTAACACTTAAATAATTTTTGGAGAAAAATAAATCACGCGTAGATGAACATAGGCTAGAAATTGGTAGACGAAGGTAGAAATTAGTAAAAATAGAAGAATTTATATAGAAATAGACTAACAAGTGTACTATTATTTTGAAGAGACGATTACCCGTGCCTCATACAAGAGAGCGGTACCATCCCTTAGCATTTATAGAGGCAAATTTTGATGAGTAGGATAGGAAGATACTAGATATCCTCCTATATGTGATTGGTTTAGTTTACATGGCCGTTATGCCACATATTACATTTAATCTCAGCCTCCTCATAGCCTTAGCTAAGAGGTGGTACAACGAGAGCCAATGCTTCGGCTCCCGTGGAAAGATGACTATTACCACAGAGGATGTGTGGCGGATATCTTGGGTCCCCATCCACGGAGAGCTGATTTAGTATATGAGCAATCAACTCGACATTGATTCTTACATTTTAGAGTTATTTAGATATTTGGACATACCTTGTCAAGGTATGACAATCAGATTATCCTAGTGCATAGCAGATCCTGAGCTAGACTGAGTTGTAGTATATTTGATGGCCTTTGTCAGTGGAGTTTTACTCCCTGACAAAACTAGAGCTACCTTCCCACTTGGTCTTATTGGAGTTATCCGTGGACTTATTAATGGTCAGATATACTACTGGGGCTAGTGCATACTGACACATTTATATTGGGACCTACATTTGATTACCTACTACCATCAAAAGATGGTAGGTCTGACCCATTTGCTACAAACTTGGGAGTGGGACCACATTGTCATTGGTTGCCACACAGGTGTTTTAAGATTTCGTGCTCCGAACAACCTTCTACTATGGGTTGGGTTCTAACCAAAGTGATGATGTGCGGTGAACATGGGACATACATACCATTATCATCGAGAGTTTTATGAGCTATAATAGGACGCGATATTTTGGAGGCACACGAGACACTTTCGGTGGCCTAAGGATGGATTAGAGGTCAGTACAATGACAGTTGAGCACTTTATGTTTGGCGTTGCACATATATGCAAGAGTTGTACATATTTGATCGGTCTTAGAGATAGCTAGGTACGACACAAGAAGTGCCAGGGAAAGATATGGGGTATGCTCGTAGGACCCGAGATTATGTGGATATGGGGCCGCATACTATTATGGATAGAGCCATGGCTAGCTATCTACAAGTGGTGCCAATTCCATGGGTACCTTGGAGGAGTCAAAGATCCCGAGGGTACAATAGAGTATGGGCCTTGGTATCGAGACAATATTACCTCATCAATTGACAATACCTAGAGAAGTCTATGAGAAAGGAGTGAGTGCACCTCCGGTGGGACCTCATAGCGGTGGTTATGAGGGTGACAAGGATGAAAAAGATGATGATGATGATGATGATGATCCTTTTGATGGTCGGTGTCATGATGGGGGTGGGGACAACGTCCTCCATCAAAGAACCACATGGATAGGGGTCTAGGTATAGACAGAGAGAGGTATCATTGGCACCTCATATGGAGTTTCCTCTAATTGGGATTCTAGTTGGTATCCATGTTCCATTATAGCAGTGTATCCGCGTGCCAAGGTCCACCACCTTGTGGTCCATGTGGTGGTGGAGATGATGGATAGTTAAATGCACTTCGGCAATAATTACAGCGGTGATAACCATTTAATTCTAGGTTCCAACTAAGAGAGATTGGGCTAGGCACAACTCCATACTATTATAGCAGAGAGAGACTAGGTGAGAGCTCAGGCGAGTTAGTGTGGAGATTGGGTTGCATGGTTACTGTAGATACAACAACTAAGAACACGGTGCATGCGAGATATTGAGCCTATTACATCAGGCACATTCATAGATACATGATGCCATTGCACAATTTTGAATAGACAATTTATAACACTTAGCAGAAGGCATACACAAGATTCGCGTGGAAGAGCAAAGTGCATCCAAAGGCGTGGGAGGATCGGGAAGGAATCATGCACGGAGGATAGAGACATATTCAAGACTTAGTTATTTTCATGATTATGATCTATTTTTGGAAGATGGTGTGTGGAGCACATAAATTGGGAAAAGACTTGCGCGACACACGCATCAGCTATTTTGGAAGAGTGGCTATGGAGCGCTTTGCATGGATGTGGGCTAAAGATAGAATTGTTATTGATAGTTAACTAGGAGAGATCTATTGTTAGTGCACTTACATGTGTGGCTGTAATTGTAAAGGCACATGGCTATTTCAGCATGCAACCTATTTTGGATTAATGCATGTGGTGAAGGGAAAGTCCCCACCCATATAAATATGTAATGAAGTTGTGTAGTAAAGTAGAGAGTGTGTGAGAACCGAAATATTGTGAGGTTATCCTGCGCAAAGTCCGATGCACGCATAAGCTATGGTATTATCTATTCTAATGAGATTTTGTGTATTTATCATGTTTAGTATAATGGAGTGTATTGGTTGAATTAGAGTATTAATTTGAGTACAATTGGTTCTTGTATGCTTGATTTCATCATATTTATCATTTATGTCTATTATTCTTTACGTCTAGATCCGAGCGTACATTGTAGAAGGATATATTAATTATGGATCTCGAATGCATTAATTCTTCATCTTAATAGCATCCTATAACAACAACCCTAAAGAGGGGCCTGGTACCTTGTGTGTGCTTCACGTGAGTGCTCATTCTATTTGAGTGATGTGCCAATGCGCCTCGGTTTTTTTACTAGGGAATTCTAGGCTCCATCATTGGTTCCATTTTCGAGACCTCTTTTCAGTTGTTTTTAGGATGGTTCACGATGAAGACATATTGGTTGACCTTAGAAAGTGTTGAGGAGTGGATACACAAGCTAGAAGAAGAATATGCATGGAGATTCAACACTAGATCTGAGTTTGACGCATGCACGTGGGTGTAGTAGAATATGTATGATTGTTTGTACGAGAGCTTCTTCGCTATCTTTCCAGTAGAACTATACGAGTGGCTAGTTTCTTATGCGTCTAAATGGAATTGGAGGTATCACACACTCATCTAGACATAGGAATAATTTCATACCCTTTATGATGCTAATCTGATTTGGACACACACTGTAGATACTTCATTTTGTGGTGTTCGAACAACTATATTTTGGAGTACTCAATTTCCACTTATTCTTGCCCAAAGGTAGTAGAATTCCAATTTTTATGATATCCCAGGGGAACTTACCTGCAAGGCATTCCACTGGCAATCAAAATCTTGATGGTAACCCTGAACTTAGAGAGAAAACCGATGGCTAACTAAACCCCACCATGCGCGGGGTGGGAGTAGGTTTGGTGAAATATGGTAGACCTAGCGGTAGAGAGGTAGAGAGAAGAAATGCGGATTAAGTAAAACAAGGTGTGCGAATAAATCAATATAAAATAACTTAAACATGTAAATAAAAGAATCTAGTGCTAGCATTTGATTCGATTTGGGTGCCCTCATATTATTACTATAAATGTTGATCCGATTAAATACTAAAATGCTATGTAGGTAAAGGTTTTGGGTTGGGTTGTGGGTAGTGTAGGTGGTCTACAAGTCATAGATAGAGTCTTGGTAAGGTTGGGTGAGATTTTGGGTTATTTTGGGTGAGGTAATTAGGTTGTTGGTCTGGAATAATATTATCAGACACAGAGACCGACTAGGTAAGGTTAGGGTGACCGATGTCGGTTTAGGTATGACCGATACTAGTTTAGGATGACCGATATCGGTAACTATGGAAAAGTGGTAGGAGTCAAGTGGAGGGTGTTTGGGCTCTCTTCTATCTTGGAACAGAGAGTTGGAAAGGTCTCTGTGGGGAGGGTGAGGTGACAGGTCCAAAATAGGTGTGGTAAGGTTTTGAGTGAGGTTTGGGGTAGGCTAAGGGTTGAGTTGTTAGGTTGGGTTGATAGTCATACAGTGACCGATATCGATTAAGGAGACCGATGTCATATAAGATGGACCAACCACGGTTAGGGTTAACCGGTGTTGGTGATTGTGGGGAACTGGAAGATGTTGTAGAATGAGTTTTGGGTCCTCTCTGTGATTGCACAAAGAGTTTGGAGGGTGTTTTGTGAGGTCTACGTGAGGGAGGTGGTTTTGGGATAGGTTTTTGTGAAGTTTAGGTGGGGTGTGTGGGGTGGTTGATAGAGAGAAAGATGAGGGATAGATCTAAGTAAGAACAATGAATAGATGAAGGAAAATAGAGAATACAACTACAAGTGACAGAGGAGAAACCAACTTACTTGGAGTTTAGAAGGGTTCTAAATGCTGTAGTGGTGGAGAGGTGGTTGAGATGCTGGTGATGGTTGATCTGTGGAATGGTGCTCAAGTGTTATGGTAGTGCTTCCTGGAATGCTACCATGAATGCAAATACCTTGATCAGTCTTGGTGTTGGCTATGGTTGTCTGGATGTGTGAAAGGGCTTTGGTTCTTGCTTGCATGTAGATCTCCTTTCATTCCAAAACTTGAGAATGTGGCCAACCTCTCAAACAAGGTTACCAAAAATGAATATAAGGTAACCAATGATGGTTTAGGGTGACCAACATCGGTTTAGGGTTGACCGACATCGTTAAGGTGGGAAATCCTAGGTTTACTAAAAATGCCAGATCTTGGCAAATTTTTGGGCCAGCTCATCTATTCTCATGGATCAAAATGGAATGTTATGTTTTAATGAGTGGGAATGTGGTTAGAGGGAGAATAGGCATATGATTTTAGGGTTACACTAAGTCTTAGTTCATTAAGGTAGGTATGACTAAGCCTTAGTTAGTTATGGTGAGTGAATGTTGAGTCCTAGTAAAGGGAAATATGCTAAAAATAGGTTTGTGGTGAGGTGTCTAGGTGAGGGTGGTGGGTGAGGTGTCTAGGTGAGGTGGAAATTAGTTTTAATTAAGGTATTTAAATAATGAATGAAGTGAGGATGAGTATTAATTTAATTATAAATAATTAAATTAATATTAATGTGGGGTAAAAGGGTCATGGTTAGGTGAATATGTTTAAGTTGGTTATTTGAAAAGGGACCAAGGGGAGTGTGACCCAATTTTTGTGTCTACATTTTCCCCCTTTTTTTTGTAGCTTGTATTGGTAAGCAATGCTAACAAAAATAGGAAGTGATTGCCCCATGTGTGGGTGAAGGTGATCCCCTCAAACCAGGCATTGATGAGGTGTAATATGGAATCGGTGAGTGGTTTGATAAATGTGTAGGTGAAGATAGGTGGGGAAGGGTTTGAGTATTATGGGAAAGGGTGATGGTCAACTCGGGTAATAGGTAATAGGGGGTCAAAATTGGGTCATGGGTAATGGAAATCAAAAACACACACACACGTATAGATTGCAACACGGTACTAGGTTGAAGAGCTTGCAAAACTCTACATCGTCCAAGGTCGATAGGTTTATCCAAACAAGGGTGAAGTGATTCAGGTATCCAAGGTATAGGATATGGTCCGGAAACACAACGTAGGTCAGGTGTAGGAATGTTTAGGTATGTTCTCAGTACACCAAAGGTTTGGTCGGGATAAATGACATGACAACAATAGGAAAGGTAAGGTATGGTTATAGGCTAAAACAACATAGGTAACAACATCACAAGGTATAATGAGTACATAAGGTCAATGGTCAATGGTCACACCAAGTAGGTAAGGTTAGGGAAAATAGGTCAAGGAAAAAGGTCAAGGCAAGGATAGGGATGCACAGGCACAAGATATAGGTAAGGTAATAGTGGGAGAGCTCCAAGACTCCACATTGTGAAAAATGTAGGAGGTTATCCAAACAAGGGTTGTTGAGGTCCAGTATCTCATGGTAGAGGATATAGGTAACACACAATGAGGTAAGATGTAGGAACATGTAGGTGTAGTTCTAGTACATCCAAAAGGTCAAGGCATTGTTTGGGTAGACCACTTGATAGGTAGGAAAGGCAAGGTCATTGGGTTCACCAAAATGGGTAACAATGGTAAGGTGTGTGTGTATACAACATCAAAGGTGCAAGAAGGTGTTTAGGGTGGCACATAGGGTTGTTAGGGTTGGTAGAGGTAGATATGAGGATGGGAGGGGAAGATGCCCCAAGGGTCAAGGGAAAGAATATAAGGTTGCTTGGGTAATTGGTGGGGGTGAGGGAGGGTGATAAGTAATAAGGTCATGAGGGTGATGTGTAAGGTCAGGGTCAATTTGGGTTAGGTGGAAAAAGGTTATGGGCAAGTAGATGTGGTGCAATGTGGGGAAATGGGGTCAAAAAAGGATAACCGACACCGGTTATGGAAAACCGATGTCGGTCTAGAGAAACCAACCATGGTAGACTAGGGCACATGACCGATGTCGGTCAAGTTAAACCGACGTCGGTCAAGGGGGGTAGGGTAAAAAGTAAAAATATGGGTGAAATGTTATTCATTTGTGCATTTGACATGGTGGAAAATGACTTGTGAGGAGGGTGAAGTTTTTGACGTGGATAAGTGGATGAAGTGAGTGGATGTGGCTGAGGTGGTGGTAGTTGGTTGGTTGGTGGAGGAGGAGGGACAGTCCACGAGGGAGGTGGATTCATGAGGTGATGATCGATAGAGGCTTAGGACCGAGAGTTTGATTGATGAGACATGGCATGGAAATAGGGGTGGGTGTGTGGGAGATCCAACAGTGGGGAGACCAGACATCCCGTGAGGAGGTGCCGTGTGTAGAGGTAGGATTCGATCCATTTGTAGTTTTGAATTAAATTGTTTAGGTAAAAATGGAAAGAATGGGGGTTTCAAAATTTTGAAAATGTGAGTAAAATGAATGGATTTGGGTATGGGGAGAGGCCATAGAGGTCATTTAGGTAATAAAAATGATTTTGGGTGGGTTGGTTGGGTGTTTGGGTAGGTTTTAGGGCTTTTTTCAAATTTTAAAAAATTTGGGGGCGTGGGGTTTTGGTTGTGGAGCGAAACAAAGAGAGAGACCAACGTGGTCAAGGGTGACCAATGTTGTCATTGGTTAGGACTAAGGTGACATTGGTCATGGTTAGGTGACCGATGTCGGTCATGTGTGACCGATAGTATAGTCAATGAATGATATCGATATCGGTCAACATAAATGGGGTGAGGCTAGATTGGGAGGGAAAAGATTGGGTGGAAATAGAATGGGTAGAAATGGGGTATAAGAGGGACCGAAAAAGAGAGTAGGAGGAAAGGGGGTTAGGTAAGTGATGTCCTAGGTAAGGTAATATGGGGTTGGGGTAAATGGGTGTAGGGTAGATGATAGGTTAGGGAAGTAGGTATGGAATAGATAGGTGTGTGGCATTTTTGACATGGTTGAGTTGTATGGGTGTAGGCACACACATCAGATGATGATGTGGGATAGATTCCCACCTTGTTGGGGAGATATGACCTCGTGTCACCATGGAGGAGTGGGGGCACATTCAGTGGTTGGCCTAGTTGGCATCAGATGGTATAGGTGGATCCGATGGGATCATAGCCTCATGGTCATGCTCATCGATAGATGGGATGTGACCAACACTTTCCACTTACCTACCAAAGTGAGATGATGATCACGCTGGAGGATGTCTACTAGATATTAGTGATTGTTGATTGTTGGTGAGCTAGTGTATACAGTGTCAACCGATGTGGCCTTTGAGGAGATGATCACTAGTGTTCGGGGAGATGGTGAATGAGTTGACTGAGCACAATGCTAGCCTTATATATGGGGTGATGTACGCAACACACCAGAGGAGATGTGATTGGTGGTATTGATGATGTTGTGGTGGGGTGTTATGCTCTACCCGATTCAGAGGGTGGCCTGGTTTCCCGAGGTTTGATGGGGTTTTTGGGAGATGGTGGAGGATCGGGTCCACTTTTCTTGGGCACCTACCTATTTGGTGTAGTTATACAGAGAGCTCTGGGGTTACCAGAGGATGTGCCACTATGGCCTATGTTGTACATTCATGTTGCATTGTTGGGCATATGAGCACATTGTGATAGTGTGGCCATGAGGATTTCTAGTAGTAGATTGGCATAGAGGTGGATAGAGAGAGTAGGTTATAGGAGGTGGGTGGTAGTTGGGGATCACCGATGAGGTGAGGAGGTGACCTATGATGTCATGTGCACTATGCACTATAGGAGAGTTGGAGGGGATTTATGATGGATATCATATGGTGGCCATATGTGGGCTACCCAACATTTAGGTATAGGAGGGGAGAGCATGGGGGTTTTCACTATTGTATGGTGGATATAGGTAGATGTGTCGGTGAGCATGAGATGATTCCAAGTGGATAGAGTCCGGTGATAGTTTGGACTAGTCCAAGATGTGCCCCCACCTATTGTATGGTATCACCGAGAGGATGTGGAGAGGCCTTTTGCCTCTACCTCACCCTACAGATCCTAGTAGGTCAAGGAGTGGAGATGCCGATGGATGGCCTAGATGATGATGATGATAGGGGGGTGATGATGGGTACATGATGGTGGTGGGTGGGATAGTTGACACACAGTGGCACCTCCATGGCTGGGGAAGCTGGATTTGGCTATAGTGATAGTGCAGAGAGATGCACTATAGGGACATGTGACAACATTGGGGGAGTGCAACTTGGCCACTCACACACAGCACATAGTAGTTACCTTGATGGGGTAGGTGACTATTTTATAGGACAAACTAGCACAGGTACAGCACAGGGGCAGATAGATAGATGGGGCACAGATTTCCACTCTACAGCACATAGTCACGGGTTTACAGAGCTAGCACTAGCTAAGGCATCACAGCACATGTAGCCACCTTATAAGGCCAGTGACTACATTATAGGGGTAGTTGGCTACTACCCAGGATAGGTGGTGGTACATGTACCCACACAGGTGGGGACGAGGAGAGTTACAAGCACAGGACCGAGGCCTAGAAGTAGTAGGTCTTAGTACACAGGTGGCAAGTGAGGCCCATGGTGCCTCCACAATACAATATCGATGGCATGGTTTAGGATGCCCCTAAATGAGGCACACTATTATCAGGATCATTTGATGGATTGCATGGTCGAGGATAGATGTCCCCTCCTATGCAGAGCACAAGGGTACAACAAGCCTCGAGTGAGAGGATGAGGTCCCACACACATAGTGCAGAGAGTACAGGGGGCCGATGAGCCCATAGATAGGGTCAGGGTGAGGCCACTAGTTCATGGAGGCCTGACCCAACTACAGGTCCAGTGGGGTGAGACCTATACCTATGTAGGTGGGGAGAGATGATGGCAGTGGTGCTAGAGAGAGAGAGAGAGGAGATGAGTGAGATGGACTATGGAGGATATCGATGGGGGCCGATGATTGATGTTGTATGTGTATTTTGATTATGATTTTTGATATATACCGGCCTGCATGTCAAAGATAGTGAGGTTGTATATGAGAGTTTTGAGATTTTTGATCATATATACGAGTGTGCCAAAGATGGTGAGGTTGTATATGAGAGTTTTGAGATTTTTTTGATCATATACTGGCCTATGTGTCAAAGATGGTGAGGCTATATATGAGAGTTTTGAGAGATTGATATTATTTTGTATCAGTGTATATTGGATGGATACACAAATTTTATGATGAGATCGATGATTGTGGATGATGTACTTGTGTTGGAAAAATTTGATTGTTAGTTGTATATGGATATATATAGGCATGGAGTTAGGTGTGTGGCAGGTTAGATGGTCATATGAGTAGGTCATAGGCATGGTTGAGTTAGGTCATTTAGGCATGGTGAGTAGTCAGTTTAGGCATGTTTGAGTTAGGTCATAGGGTTAGGCATGGTTATGGAGTCATGGAGTTAGTTAGGCATTTGGTTAGGTCATTGGCATGATGGAGTTAGTCATAGGCATGGTGGAGTAGGTCAGTTAGGCATTGAGTTAGGTATTTAGGCATGATGGAGTCTTGTTTTTAATTTTGATTTAATGTCCAATTTTATTGGTAACATGGGAAATAAATGATGAGTTATATTATATGTATGTTATGGTTTAGATTTCCAAAATATTCTATATGGAAATGTAAAAATGATAAATGAATTGATTTGATGATGTGATAATGATGTGAATCATGGTAGATATGTATTTTGTTTAATTTCCAAGTGTTTAGAAAATGGAAACTAACTAATAGAATATGAATAGGAAAATGGGGAAAATAGGTTAGGGTAAAGAGTGGCCGAGCTAACCTCCAAGGGCCCCATGCCCTAGGAGAGTTGCCTACATAGCCCCTGAGTGAAAAGGGGCCTCAAGCCGATGTAGTTCTCCCATAAGCTAGGGAAGAATATGATGAGGTAGAGGAATGGGTTGGTAGATTTTAGGTATGATTGAAGTGTAGGTCATAGGCATGATTGAGTCTTAGGTGAAAGGCATGGTTGGGAGGTGAAATGTAGGTGTCGATGGTCTGGTCTTATATAGGATAATCAATAAGTAATGAGGAAGGTGAATGGTAAGAGGTGGTAAAAGAGCCACTTAATTGATAAGAACCCTAATGAGTCTACCATACCCAAGATGGGCTTATGAACGTAAGACCCTAAAGGCATTGCATAATGGACTATTCTAAGGGTGAAGAAAGTCACATGATCATGAAATGTCACAATTGCATGGAAAGTCCCTTGAGCAAGAGAGAAAATTAGGGTGAAAAGGCAATGAGGTGAAAGTGGGTGGTTTAGTAGTAACTTAGTGTATGATAATATGTTTACCTAAGCAAGAAACCCAAGATCAAAAAATAGGCAAGTCCATGAAAAAAAAATTTATCATTTTCTTCATTTTTTTTTTTAATAGACTGATCGATGTGGGAAGTCTATATGGGATGAGTATATTATCTCCTTGAGGTCTTCATGAAGCTGATCGATGTGGGAAGCTTCTGAACATTTTATTGTATTTTTGCAATGACTTTATATAGTTGTCCTTCAAGGGAGTAGTCTATTTATAGTGGTGAGTAGAGAGAAGAGATGTCCCTTTTTGAGGGAGTCATATTTTGCTGGAAGTTTGACTCAAGGAGTTGAATCCCATTTTTTTTTTGGATGTTTTAAGTCATGGACAAGACTATAGAGGAAGATTAGGTTCTTGTTTAGAAGACAAAACCATAACACACAGAGGTTAACTATGAAAGAGGTGGTTTGAGTGATGAATGACCATGGGATTCCATCTTTAAAAAGATGAAAAGTATCCATGAGAATCATGTTGTGAGTAGAGCCGTGGTACTCATATTGAAGATAAGGCTAAAAGGTGATGGGTAATCACATGATTCTTGTTTAGTCATTGATCCTCAAAAATGGGTAATATGGAAGGTGAACAATGCTCAAGGGATGAGTGGTCAATTGATAGAAAGTGATATAGGACTTGATGTCAACAATAAAATGGTCAAAGATGCAAGGCATTGAGGGGCTTAGGTTTGGGTTTACCTTCGAGTGAAGACAAATGATAAGCACCTGATCCATAGGCATGGGTAATGATATAGGGTCCAAGCCAATTAGGAGAAAATTTTCCCCATTTACTTTTTCTTCTTTGGTTACATGTTGATTTTCCTTCAAGATGAGGTCACCGACCTGAAAGGTTCATTCATGGACATGTTTTTTCATAGGCACATTTGATACATTTTTGGTAGATTTGGAGATGGTCAAGAGCATTGAGATGACATTCATCTAATAACTCAAGTTACGCCAAATGATCTTGGAAAAAGTCATCATCATTGAGCATGTCTTGTAGTGAGATGCAGAGAGATGGAATCTAGACTTCGAGAGGCAAGACAACCTTGGTACCATAGACTAGAGAAAAAGGTGTGGTGGTAACAAGTGAAGTGTGAATACTAGTGATAAGCCCACAAGGTGAAGGAATGTGTGAATGCCAATCCTTCCCAATATCATCAACTACTTTCATAAGAATTTTGTTCAAGGTTTTATTGGTTGATTCTACTTGGCCATTGGTTTGTGGGTAATAAGGTGATGAGAAACTGAGTTGAATGCCAAAAGCATCACACAACTTACGTAGGGTTTTTTTTTGAATTTATTTCCATTATGATGAGATGAGTGGTGAGGAACACCAAAGTGACAAATGATGTGATGGTTGATGAATTCACATATTTTCTTGCTATTTTGTAGAAATGAGGGGATGGATTCTACCCATTTAGTGTAATATTCAAGTAGTGGTTATAATCCATTGATGGCATTGTGAAGAATGGGGATTGATCTCTCCGACAAGATCCAAGCCCCATTGAGAGAAAGGCCAAAGGTCTCGTGTGACCTGTAAGGCATGACTAGGTGTGTGATGAAGATTAGCATGTTGTTGGCATTTCACACAATGTTTGACATAGTCACAACAATCATGGTTTAGGGTTGGCCAATAATAGCCAAGGTGAAGAATGCATTTAGTGATAGCTAAACCACTAAAGTGGCCTCCACAAATTCCATCGTGAACTTCCTTGATGGTGTAGGGAATTTCAGAACTTGTAAGGCATCGTAAGAGAATACCATCAAAGCCATGCTTATAAAGGAGACCACCCATGATGACATAATGAGAGACACTTTTAAGAAAGGCACGTTGTCCATTACGAGTGAGATCGGAAGGTAGAATGGAAAGGGAAAGATAGTATGCAAACTACTTATACCAAAGGTCACGTGGTCAAGTGTGCAATGGTTTCGATGGAGTAGACCTCATGAGGTAAATAAGAGGGTGATTGTAACCTTTGTATTGTGACAAAGATTTTAGAGTCGGTGGTGAAGTGGGTATCTGAGAAGCCAAGAAGGCCATGGTATCCACAAACTTATTGGTAGAATGGGGTGGTTTGAAGTTGTAATGGTCAAAGGTAGTCAAAAGTATGTCTACATGATGTTTATACTTTTGAAGTATTTCATTATGACACTGGTATATACCATTGACTTGGTTTATGACCAGTTGGGAATCACCAAAGATATTGATTGACTTAACATCTAAGGCATAAGCAGCCTGGAGACCCAATATGAGTGCTTCGTATTTGGTGATATTGTTTGTACAATCAAAATCTAGTTTGAAAGATAAAGGCATAGGTTCACCATCAAGAGGAATGAGGATAACACCAGCCCCACCCCCACGCTGACACTTGGAGCCATCAAAGAAGAGTGTCATTTGGTAAGTGGTATCATCCAAGGAGAGGGTAGCTATGGATTCATCTGGGAAATCAAAGTTAGAGGGTTGATTCCCAAAAAGAGGTGCATCTGCTAGTTGGTCGTCATGATGGTTTGGCCTTTGATGGATTTTTTGATGAATGAATTTGAGGTCGAGGTCTACAAGAAGCATGAGCCAACATGCAACACATGTTGATGTTGATAGGGTTTGGCATACATGTAATGTAAGGGGTCAAGTATTGGTGATGAAAAAGGTTTTGTGGTTGAGTAGGTAATGGTGAAGTTTGGTGGTGAAAAAACTAAGGCTAAGTAGATTTTTTTGGCATGGGTGTATCTAGTTTCATAGTCCAAAAGGGTATGGACTTATGTAATAAACCACTTTCTCTCTATGTTGCTCATCATGATGAGAGAGCATGGCACCTAAAGAATGGTTAGTGGTGGAAATGTATAGGTAAAAGGGTTGGTCATCCTTAGGAGGAATGAGCACCGGTGGTTGAAGAAGGTATTTTTTAAGGTCAAGGATTTATGACATTCATCATCCCATTTGAATGAGACGTCCTTCTTGAGGAGATGATGAAATGGTTGACAATGGTCAGAAAGCTGTGAGATAAAATGAATGAATTGATTGCAACTTACCTTGCAAGCTTCAAAGTTTTCAGAGATTAGTAGGTGGAGGCATTTCTAGAATAGCCTTTACTTTAGTAGGATCGACTTCTATGCCATGCAAAGAAATGATGAAACCAAGGAGTTTTTCCTAAAAGTACCGCAAAGACGCACTTCTTTGGTTGAAGGTGAACACAATACTTGATGAGGTGGTCAAAGATGACCTTAAGGACTGTCAGGGTGTTTGGCCCGATGTTTGGATTTGAAAGAAGGTCATCTACGTAATCTTCCAATATATGATGCATGATGTCATGGAAGATATAAGTCATGGCTCGCTGATATGTAGCACCAACATTTTTAAGGCCAAAAGGCATGACTCGATAGCAGAAGGTCCCCAAGGAGTGATGAAGGAAGTTTTGTGTTGATCTTCTGGAGAAAGTAATATTTGATTATAACCCGAGAAACCATCCATGAGTGATAGCATTTCATGGCCGGTGGTGAGATCAACTAGTTGGTCAATGCCTGGTAGGGGAAAATCATCTTTGGGACAAGCTAGGTTGAGATCATGGAAGTCATGTGCAAATGTGGAGTCCCCCTATTGCTTTTGTGATAGAATGATGTTAGAAATCCATTGGGGATAGTCAATGGGTAGGATGAAGGAAACCGAGAGAAGATGTTGAAGTTCTTCTTTGACAAGAAGAGCAATGCGAGGATGCATTTTCCATAGCTTTTGTTTTATGGGTTTGGCATCAAGAATGGTTATGATATTGTGGACCATGATTTTTGGGTCAATACTAGGCATATCGGCATAAGACCAAGAAAAAGCATTGCTATGGTCCCGGAGGAAAGAGGTAAAAGCTTCTTGTTTAACAACATCTAAAGAATGACCTATCTTTAGAATGTGTGGGTCATCCTGAGTATTAATGTTGATTTTGATAGTTGATTCATTCAACATGGTTTGTGTCTCAGAGGGTAATGACCGGTGAATATAAGAATCTTCCACACCAAGGTAGGTGAGGATGGACTCATCATCTTGACATTGAATGATGTTAATAGAAGGTGTATCATCATCGATCATGTCAAGATATAGAAGGGAAGAGAAGAGGGAGCCTCACCATCGCGTTGATAAGTTAGAGGTCCCAAGGAAATTGTGTTTAAAAAAAAAAAGTTAGGAGGGATAGATTTGGGATCTATGGACTCATGGGTGAAGGTGGTGATGTTGGTGAATGGGGTGAAGAAGGTTTGTCTTCCTCAATGAGGTCGATGTGGGCCTTCTTGGAAGGTGGTGTGGAAAAGCCAATGCCACTATGGTCATTGTGTTTATGGGTGGTACATGAAATGACAATATGGTGGCCTTCTTTGTAAAAACCTAAAGCCAAAGCCTTTCCATGCACAATGGTGAAGGAAAGTGTGGGAGTGGTGGTTAGTAAGGGATTGGAGGTCAGATGAAAATGGTCATGTTTGGGATGGAGGTTTGGGTGAATAGGTGGTAGTGTCAAGTCCCCATATGTTAGGTTAGTGTGAAGGTGGGGAGGACCATAAGGGAAAACCTCACCTATGTGGTAGTCATAATGAGGGTGTGATGTAACATAGGTTTCCATACTGCTGGAGTGAGGAATGTGTCGATATTGTATAGGTGGTACTCCCCAGAGTGAGGTTGAAAAACACCTTCTAAGGGATCAGTAGTAGTAGATATGTGGGGTAGGGAGATAGATGATTCATTCAGATAGATGATGGGAGAGGGGTATCGATTGGTTGGGAAGAAGAGTGAGTGGTCACTGGAATGGAAGTACAGAAGTAGTAGGAATAGAAGAATTAGATGTGGGAGAGGTGGTGGCAACATTGGTGGATGGGCTTGTGGGTGAAGGAGAAGTGGGGGTAGTGGTAGATGCCTTGACTGGTACAAGTACATCATTGGGTCGGTACAACATGTTACAAGTTTTGAATGGTGATGGGTGGTGGGGATGGTGTAGTTATGTCCTTCATGCTCAAATTTTACACAATGGTGTAAATTTGAAGGGACACAACCCATGACGTGAATCCAGGGTCTTCGTAATAGGTTATACTAGAACTCTCCTTCTAAGATGTAGAATAGTTTAGGGAAGTGTGAGGGCCTACGTGAACATGAAGGATAATGGTGCCAAGGGTGGAGGTGATGGCATCATTGAAGGAGTGCAACATAACTGGGTTATTATGCATATAGTTAGAAGGGATACACATTTGATTATATGTGTGGGAGGAGATGATGTTAATGCTAGCACCACCATCAATCATGATGTGTCGTATGTGTATGTTATCGATATAGATGGAAATGAATAGGGTGGGATTAGGTCATCTGACTAGAGAGGTACAATCTCCTCATAGAGAAGCTGAGGGTGGTGACTTGAGGAGTGGGCATGGGGGTAGAAGAAGGAGATGATTTGGTTAGTGAGGCCACATGTGGTGAGGGGTAATAATGGAGGCCACTAGTGTGGGGTCATTGGGTAAAACTTCAATGGATTGAAACCTCAATAAGGGCTTGTCTATGAGATTCAAAAGTTTGAACAAGATCATACAATGACATCTTTAGAGGGGACTGATGTAATTTTTTTATCATTGCGTGATGGGTGACCCCATCAGAGATAGGGTATGTAGGTCCATGGATGGTGATTTTGGGTGTAGGTGTAGATGGTATTGGGCATAGGGTTGGTTGATGGGCTAGTTTTTTTTCTTTTCCTTTGTCTTTCGAGCAGTGGGTGGCAACGTGAACCATGTTAATCTGAGGGGAGGGGGAAAATGGAGAAGGTAGGATGATGAAAGGTGTAATGACATGATGGAAAAAACCTACTGGGGGAGAAAATCCTTGTGAAGTGAGTAGGGGCACAATGACATTTGGGTGGTGATTTGGCTAATTCTCTAATACGGACCATGTTGATCTCAAATTTTGGAGGTGGATAAAATGGTTGTGGGGGTGGAGATATTGATCATTGAATGGGTAAAGGATGATGATGTGTGGTGATAGGTGAAGGTGGAACATGGTCCTCATCAAGAAGGGTCATCATCATCAAAATTTTTTTCAGAGGACAAAGTTGGAGAAGAATGGTCTTTAGAGCCTTACAATTTTTGACATCATGTCCGACACACACATGATGATAGGCACAAATCTTGGTTTCATCAAACCCTTTTGGTTTGGGTTTGAGAGGATCATAAGGTCAAAGTGGTGGTAATGTGATGATGGAAGTCTCTAAGAGATTGGTTAAAATGTTGGCGTAGGACCCCGCTAATGGATCACAATGGGAAGTGAGTGTGGGTTTGGGTATATGGGTGTGGATGATTGTGAGGGAAGAGGATTTATAGGAGGGGGAATGGGTTGGTCACTGTTTGATGAGTGGTATGGTTTTATGTTTTGATGGCATCTGCTTGGGTAAAGGTGGGGTAGAAGAGCTGGTGATGGAAGGTTTTGTTGGTTTGACTACCTTATTAGAGGGTAGTGGGTTCTTATCTTTGGGTTGCACCTTCTTGGGTAAAGGTGACATGGGAGTATGGGATGCAGAAGGGAAAGAAGATGGTGGAAGAGGATGGGTTACCCATGGGGAAACCGAGTTTATGGTGGAAGTGGTTGGTAGAGGTGGGGTAGATGACATTGGTTGAAGTCATATAGGAAAGGTTGGGGTTATAGTAACTGGTGGAGGTATAGGTGGTAAGAAGTTCATGGGTGAGGGTGAGGGTGTTTGGTTTTTTGGGTGAATGAGGTGTAACAAAGGCTCGTGATGAAGTAGTAGGTTGTTTAGCTTTTGACTGGCCTTGGGTAGGAGACTGTTTGGTCAAGGTTGATGGATGGGGCCCAGGATGGATGGAAGGGGGAAGGTGACAAAGGTGTGGTAGGAGAGACTGGGTGTACATGGCCTAGAAGGTTGGGTTTTCTTTTTAGGCAGGAGGATAATGTTGGTGTGGGGTTTGAGAAGATGTGGCTAAGTCCAATTTGATAGGTGGGTGAGTAAGGCTTGATGTTGGCATGACACCCAAAGTAGTGATGGGTCTAGATATGGGTGAGGGATAGGTGTGGGTAGGTTTTGAGGTTTGGGAATGGTTTTAGTTGTGGGTAGAGGTTTGGATGTAGGTAGGGATGATGATGAAGAAGAAGAATCCATTTCATAGGCATGGTCAATGTTGATTTGGTTGCAAAAATACCTTTGGGTAGATCGTGGAAGTATCTTCAGAAACATTTGCATTTGGGTCAAAAAGGGGAGCCGAAGACGTCCCCAGAGCATGGAATGATCAACGTAATCCAAATTGATCACCACCATGAAAATGGGACTACTAAAGAAGAGGATGGAATGGGTTGGGTGGAAATCCCTATGAAATATGTCTATGAGATAGGGAATTGGCTAGCTTTGGACTCTGTAGGTAAAAGAGCTGAGATCATGTCAATGGGGTCTGGGATGCTGAGGGGGAACTCCCCCAATAGGTAGTGGCATGTCTGATGAGTCTCCCATGGGTAGGAGAGATAATAGGTGGGGTGATGTAGACTTCTTCCTTGGTGGAGGAGAAGGTGATGATGATTCTCTTATGGATGGGAGAATTAAAAGTGTTGACTGTTTGGTAGGTTGTGAGGTAGATGATGAAATGACATTGGTAGAAGGTGTGGGTTCCTCCATGAGAGAAGGGGGAGATGAGGGGGACTCCTCTATGGGTGAAGGAGTAGAAGAGGTATGCTCCTCTATGGGTAGAGGAGCTTGTGCCAAAATTTCCTCAATAGATGAAGTAGGTAGGTTTTGAGGAATGTTGGTATGATATCAAAACCATGTGGACTTCATGGACATTATTATCACTGGATGAAGGTTCACTATTTTGATTAGATGATGGTTTATGATTAGGGAACAAATTTTTAAAGATGTGAAAATTTTGATTTTTTGGCAGTGTTTGGGTTGTCCATGACAAGTCTCCATTATCTATCATCTCTTGGACAATGTTTTAAAAGTTATGTAGTTACCATCACTATGTCCTTTAACGTGATGGTAATTATAGTAGTCATGTTCTTTATACCATGCAGGCATAGGATGAGTAGGATCAAAACATGTATGAGGTTTTATGGGAGGAAGTGTAATGGCTCCAGCTTTAAGAATATTTTCCAAGACTGAAGAATAGGGCTCTCCAATCGAAGTGTACTTCTACTACTCCCACCGGAGTTGAAAGGCTTGGATGGGAGAAAGATTGGAAGAAGGTTGGGCTTGATTAGAAGGATGAGGTGGTCCTTCCTTGAGGACTACCACGTTGGCAGATCCTTTGGGATTTGAATAGTTATTTTGGGGTTTTGAAGATGAAGAAGAGTCATTTGATTTGAATGGGGTGTTCTTGTTTTCGTAATTGGATTTTCTTTTCTTCAATGGCATGAATTTCTAGTTTTTGTGCCATGGTGAATGCTTCATCAAAGGTTTGGAAGGTTTGGACTTGCAGAGTTGGTGAGATGTGTCTAGCACAAGCTCTAGTGAACAACTCAATAAGTTCAGTCTGAGGTAGCTAGAACATCAATTGGTTAATAAGACTCCACCAAATGGGAAACAAAATCTGTGATAGATTTCGTCTTCATACTGTTGGGTTGAATAGAGATCGGTCATGGTGACTTTCTTGGTAACATTGATTGAAAAATGGTCTAAGAAAGCTTGGGCTACTTGATTAAAGGAATAAATGGAATGTCGAGGTAGTCCACTATACCAATCCAATGTTGGTCCTATCAAGGACATTGGGAAAGTTTGTAGGAGCAAAGCATCATCATGGGTGATTAGGTAGCACCCATGTTTGAATGACCGCAAGTGTTGTTGTGGGTCTTCTTTATTGTTGAAGTGATTGAATTTAGGCATTTCCCAATGCACAAGGTAGGGGTGAATGGGAATAGATGGATGGATAGGCTCATTACAAGATTTCATCATAAGTTAAAGAATTATGGGAGCCAGAAATAGATGCTTCTAAGGTCTGCATCTTTTCCATCATCATTTTAATGAGGTCGTTAGTAGGTTGGATGAATGGGTGCCCCCTATGAAAAAAGGGGGTTGATGCTGAATGTATGAGGTGGGTGGTATGCTAGTGTATGGTGGTGTTGAGTATGAGAACTACACAGGAGGAATAGATGTAGGTGGCACATAGCCAAAATAAGTGATAGATGAGGTGGGGGTTGTTGGTAGTATGTGTAAGTGGGTGGGGTAGTGTAACAACTCTAGTGGTGATTGGGGGTAAGGACTATGGGATAGAAAGGATGAGGTTTTGAAAAGGGGTGTAAGTTTTACCAACACCGGAGGTGGTTATGATGCAATGGGTATATGTGAAGTGAAGGTGTAGATGGGGCTATACTTAAAGTGGTTATTGGAGGGACAATTGATGTCATGGGTGTGATAGATGATGTAGATGTGTAGTTATAGTGGTTGTGGGATCTAGCTGAGACACCACAGGTGGTAAAGTGGATGATGGTAGTAGAGCTAGTGAGTCAAGTGCTAGCTGAATGAGAGGGGGGTGAGAGTAGGAGGGATAGATATGGGCATGTCATATATTAACTATCCTTGAGGAATCCTGGGTGGAAGAATGAGCAAGGTAGTACTGGAGGGCAATGGGATTCTGGTCAAGGAGTCTCGTGAACTCCCTCATCGCTAGTAGTGATGGGGATGAGTTGAGTCAGATCCATAGGTGACGATGGATGGATGGTGGTGATGGACTAGGTGGGAGTGGCTGATGATGCTAATGCATGAAATAGGGTGTTAGTTTGGTTGCATGAGTCAACACCATGTGAATCAACATATATCAAGTGAACTGTACTCTATAAATGACACAGGGAACAACAGAGATGGGACAAAAATAGATTATGAGAGGGAAAGTTGGTAAATGTTTTGATTAAAATCAAAAAATAGAGTGACCGATGCGGTCTAACTAACCGATGATGGTGGTTAAGGGGGAGGGGTGACCGATGGTGGTCAAGGGTGACCATGATGATGGTTACAGAACCGATATCGTTATTATGAGAAAACAATAGTTTCAGCAAATGAGGTAGAAACTGATGACTATTAGATAAGAAAGTTGTATTTGATGACTGTTATCAGAGTACAGAGAGTACAATGATACACAAGAGACTCTAAACAGAAGAGAAGATGAGATAAGTGTCCTTTGGGTAAACTAACCAAAAGAACAAGGAACCGACACCGGTTAGGTAAACCGATGATGGTCAGATGTAAACCGACGATGGTCGTTGGACTGATGATTTATTATTGTGAAATGAAGAATGAAGAAAAATGGATTTTTGTGAATTTAGATGGATGAATAATCAACCCAAAAGTATGGGGATGATAAGATGAGGTCCTGACACACTCTGAGAAAGTTAGAATACTCCAACTATGATGGTGGAGTGTGAAAGAAAAAAAGAAAAATGAAGAATCGTATCCTCACACCTCAAAATGCAAGTCAAGCACAAAGCTAAGAAAAATACGTAATCCAACAAGTGAATTTAGTGTGTTTAGCTTATGCTATTTAAAAGACTGACTCATGAATTTAGAGTAGTTTTTGGTTGGGAAGGCTTCCTATGAAGAAGGAAATTCTAAAGGTGAGGTTTCAGGTTATGTTATGGTGGGGGGGGGGGCCATCTCTTGATGGGGTACTAGACAGAGATAACTAGCTGGGTGCCCATTGTCAATCCTCTGATCATGTGATCATTGACAAACTTTTCGGGTGGGATGTTGTTTAAGAAGATGTATAAATTTCAAATTTGTGTAGTTTGGGGAAAAGAGAGAGAGAGAGAAGAAAGTGCTTTCTATGGTTCAATTATGTCAACCATCAGCTGGGCATGACTTCCAATGTATAGGTTGCCCTCATTTTTAATGTGAGCTATAATGCAACAAATCAGAATGTTATGCAAGTGTTTTAAACCCAAATCAAAATGTGATATTCGATGTAGCAAGTAATGAATAGGAAGAGGAATTCTCTTTCACTAATGCAATACTAATGAAAGAAAAGAAGTATTCTTTTATAGCACCAAAAACACAATTGCTTTTAGACAATAGAAAGAGGGGAAGATTCCAGAGAAGAAAATTAATGTGGAAGATTTTTCAAAAGGGAAACAAACACACAACTTTCACCTAAGAATGAATAAAATGCAAAAGAACCCTGATGGGTCCCACCTAGGTGTGCCAAAATGTTTCACCATTTTCTTTAAGGATTTAGATGAAATAGATAAGGGTATGGGCCAAGGAGGAATACCTATTGTGATGGTGGTTTAAAGGTCATTGCGCACGTTTTGACTTCTTGATCCAATGCTGACTGTGAGAGCTTCCTTTTGGCTAGGAGGAACTACCTAAAATACAAAACAAGACCACAAAAGAGAGTTAAATAATATATGACAAGTGGACTGCCTAGTATGCTAGATCCAGGAAGTGTGATACTTCCTAGAAGGGTCATCAATCCACTATTTATAAATCAATATAAAATAACTTAAACATGTAAATAAAAGAATCTAGTGCTAGCATTTGATTTGGGTGCCTCAGATTACTATCAAGCATCGATCCGATTAAATACTAAAATGTCTATGTAGGTAAAGGTTTTGGGTTGGGTTATGGGTAGCGTAGGTGGTCTGCAGGTCACAGACAAAGTCTTGGTAAGGTTGGGTGAGATTTTGGGTTGTTTTGGGGGTGAGGTAATTAGGTTTGGTCTGGAACAATATTATTAGACACAGAGACCGACGCCGGTTAGGGTGACCGATGTCAGTTTAGGTATGATGATACCGTTTAGGGTGACCGATATCAGTACTATGGAAAGTGGCAGGGAGTCAGTGGAGGGTGTTTGGGCTCTCTTCTGTCTTGGAACAGAGAGTTGGAAAGGTCTCTGTGGGGGAGGGTGAGGTGACAGGTCCAAAATAGGTGTGGTAAGGTTTTGAGTGAGGTTTGGGGTAGGCTAAGGGTTGAGTTGTTAGGTTGGGTTGATAATCATAGTGACCGATATCGATTAAGGAGACCGATGTCAGTATAAGATGGACCGACCATGGTTAGGGTTAACCGATGTCGATGACTATGGGGAACTGGAAGATGTTGTAGAATGAGTTTTGGGTCCTCTTTGTGATTACACAAAGAGTTTGGAGGGTGTTTGTAAGGTCTACGTGAGGGAGGTGGTTTTGGGATAGGTTTTGTGAAGTTTAGTGGGGTGTGAGGGGGTGGTTGATAGAGAGAAAGATGAGGGATAGATCTAAGTAAGAACAATGAATAGATGAAGGAAAATAGAGAATACAACTGCAAGTGACAGAGGAGAAACCAACTTACTTGGAGTTTAAGGGTTCTAAATGCCTGTAGTGGTGGAGAGGTGGTTGAAGATGCTGGTGATGGTTGATCTATGGAATGGTGCTTAGTGCTATGGCAAAGTGCTTCCCAGAATGCTACCGTGAATGCAAATACCTCCTGATCAGTCTTGGTGTATGGCTATGGCTGTCTGGATGTGAAAGGGCTTTGGTTCTTGCTTGCATGTAGATCTCCTTCATTCCAAAACTGAGAATGTGGCCAACCTCTCAAACAAGGTTACCAAAAATGAATATAAGGTAACCGATGATGGTTTAGGGTGACTGACATCGGTTTAGGGTTGACGGATGTCGATTAAGGTGGGAAATCCTAGGTTTACTAAAAATGCCAGATCTTGGCAATATTTTTGGGCCAACTCAGTCTATCTCGTGGATCAAAATGGAATGTTACATTTTAATGAGTGGGAATGTGGTTAGAGGGAGAATAGGCATATGATTTTAGGGTTGCACTAAGTCTTAGTTCATTAAGGTAGGTATGACTAAGCCTTAGTTAGTTATGGTGAGTGAATTTTGAGTCCTAGTAAAGGGGAAATATGCTAAAAATAGGTTTGTGGTGAGGTAGTTTAATTAGGGTAGTTAAATAATGAATATTGTGAAGATGGGTATCACTTTAATTATAAATAATTAAACTAATATTAATGTGAGTAAAGTAAAAGGGTCAAGGTTAGGTGAGCATGTTTAAGTTGGTTATTTGAAAAGGGACCAAGGGAGTGTGACACAAACAGAGGAGTACATCTTCGGTTCAACTTTGGCTATCGGTTGAGCCGGAGAGTTATAGGTGGTTCTAGTTCTAGTGGTTCTAGGCGGAGGAAACACAGGAGGTTCTCGATCGTGTGGACATGGTCCGCACCAACCCTATTTACATGGAGATGTCTCTTCGTCTTCCAGAGTATAGGGGCATAGAAGATCTTTGGTGAATCATTGTGGCATGTGTGAAATCTTGGCACAAAAAAATAATCACAACTTTTGAGCACGGGGCAAGTCAATTCTATCTATGTTACAAGGGCGCACACATAATTGGTGGTAGAAGTTTGTGTTGTCAAAATTTCAAACAGGTAATTTTGATAACATGCATCGAATATTCAAGTCCGTGAAAATTGATTGATTAGGGCCAAAATCATTACTAGAGTCCCCTCAAATATTTTCTAAGTTCTGTCTCTGAGAGGAAAAGAGCAAGCTCCGAGAAAATGCGAAAAAGGTTACAGAAGGCAAGTAGGTTGATCCAGAAAAAATCATAAAAATGACCAAGTCCTAGTCCTAGGGCAGGACATTTGGGACAAAAAGGCTCGAACTTGGCTCGGCCAAGTAAGCACAAACAGCCCTAAGCAAAGCAACAGGGACATCGGGACAAAAGTACGCGAGCGGCGCGAAATGCCCTGTTCGACCGAGAAAAAATTTAATTAGTTGAGAGGACGCAAATGGGACAATCAGCCAAAAAGTGAAGAATTTGAGTCAAAATCAAATGGGACAATCGGGCCAAAAGGGGAAGAAATGAGCAAAGGGCCCAAAATCAAATGGGACATCCGGGACAAATGGAGGCGAAACGCGAAGGAGCCGAGGACCAATGCCACGTGTCCTTAGGTGAGAAAAGTCAAAAGGTCAAAGTGGAAGGTTTGAAGCGCTGAACCGAACCAATGAAATGGCACCACGTGTCCAAGTTTAAGGGGCCCACAAGGAAATTTCAAAAGACAGCCCGCCAAAAGGTAGAGGAGAGAGAATTGCTCGTCCAATCAGAGCGTGCCACGTGTCATCCAGGTGGCGAAGCGCGGGAAATATTTCAAAATCCGTTTTGGTTTGTTCCGTGCCCTAATTCTTCAGATCGCCATAACTTTTGATCCAGAGCTCGGATTTGCACGTTCTTTATATCAACGGAAAGCTTATGAGATTCTCTACAACGGGATCAATCTTGAGTTTTGATGCAGTCTAAGAGAGAAAATCGAGAAACAGCTGTGATGTGTGGGTGAGCACCTTTCAACAACCCGTTTTAATGCTAATGGGTCGCATTCTTCTTCTCGAAAAGTGACATTTAGTGGCTAAATTAATACAAATGGGTTGCATTCTCCTCCAAAATCACTCAAAGTGACATGGTATGGGTTGGTAAGATCCTCCATGCCGATTTAATGCATCTGCATGATAATGAGGAATGGGCTTACACGTTTTCCCACGTTTTACGTCCCCCGGGCTCGACCCATGCAATGTAAAAGCCGATTTGGCTCATTTTTTTTTAAAAGGTTGTTCATTCTTTCGCTCGGCCCTCCCTTCTTTTCTTCTCTAGGGTTGAAAATGGAGTTCGAGCCTCCTCCCTTGCTCTATAATGGCGTTTTGCCTCTTATTAATGGAATGATGTTTCAGGCAAAGGAGCAACAAAACGTGTTTTGTGATGCATCCGTCCATCCTTTCTCGTTTTTGCTTGTTCTCTCTTCGCCTCTCTTCACCAGGTATTTGTGCATGTTGAATGTTCATTGCAGGTTTGGAGTTGTGGTCATGGAGTTTTGGGACATTTTCGTGTGAAATCTATCCTTGGGCTCGTGATGCATCTGTCCATCCTTCCCATTGCTCACCTCTATTTGTCCCATGGCAAGTTTTGATAGATGTCCAACATTCACGTGTATCACCGTTTTAGTGTAGGATTTTGCTGTTTTTCCCTTCTCTCTCTCTCTGTCTCCTTGGCATGGTTAGATTAGGATTAGATTAGCTTTCCGCACTTTGGAATAGCTTCATGGCGGAGTAGTTTAGGAGCAGAACCAGCCTTCTTTGGAGATTCCTCTCTCGGTTTCACAAGTCCCACGCTGAGAGAGGTTTCCATGTTGTGCAATCACAGGATGCGAACATCAACCTAGAAGCTTTGATGTGCGTCCGTGGGTGCTGTGATTTTGCATCAAAGTTTGACGGTGGTCGACTTGCGTAGAATATGCAGATTTAAAAGATGCTTTCCTTAAAGAGTTTCATATCTCTAAGTTTGAGTAGAAGAGAATAATTGTGCTCAAGGATATTAAACAATGCATCGCCGAGAGTGTCAAAGAGTATGATGCTCATTTCAAAATGTTGTTATCAAAACTTTCTTATGATATTCATGCAATTTAACATGTGCAATGGTTTTTGGATGTCTAATTACACCTTTTAGAAGGGCACTATCACATAAGACATACATTGATACACATGAAGCACTTGAAGAAACTTTACGTGTTAAGGCAGTTGGAAGTATAAACACCGGGTGATCCCATTTTTAAAAGCACAGATCGTAGCTATGGCGAAGCAGTTGGAAAAGCTATCGGCAAATTAAACACATGAGACACACACGGGGATTTTGTGCATAGATTATTAAGTGGAAGGCCACACAAAGGATAGTTTTCCCCATAGATTAGTTTTCTCATTGTCGTTAGGACCTGTGAGATATGCCATTTAAACCATGATGCTAGCCATTGTCCATTATTACAATGCACAATAAGGAAGAACATCTCTTGTTACTATAAAATTTTAGGTCCACAACTCATGACACAAAAAATACTACCAGTTGATTGGACAAATCTATGATGCTATAGATATTGGTGTATGATAGACAAGAGTTTCAGATAACTCTAAAGGTAAGAACAATCATTAGGATCAAAATCACAATCAGTGCACTTTGATTGGAATGAAGGGCATTTTAAAGGTGGTCATGGCAGAGATCGAGGATACTGTGGTGGATTCGGAGGATGAGGCTGTGGTGGTGGAAGAGGTGAGTTCCCTTGTGGAACATGTTATACATGTGGATCTCCTGACCACTACAGGTGTGAATGTCCTCAAAATATTACATGTTCTTTCTGTGGAAAGAATCATAGTTATGAGGAATGCTCGGACTTGTATGAGCATCTTAGAAAGCAACATAAACAAGAAAATAAAGGTGCATGGATGGTTAGGATACAACACGCTATGGAAAATTAATGGATGCCCAAGTTGGAACCAGAATCCGAGGCATTACAAATAAAGATCACTACCACGCTAAAGTAGTGTGCGCTAAAGAAGCATTGCAGCAGTAATCCTACCATCACTAAGGAGGAGGTTCTACATGCATGGTACCTAGATCCTACCCATCAGAAGGAGGTTTATCAAGAAACCATAGAGGTACTCAGAAATATTCAAGGTGAAATACAATATTTAAAGGAGAAATCACGGAAGATGGAACAAAAGAAAGCATTAGAGACAATCCAATATGATATGGATGACTTGAAAGAAGTGTGCAAGATGTTGCGCCAGGAGAATATCATTCCACTATTAGGGAATTGGTTAAAGGGAAACACTCGCACACAAGTATTGAGACTGGACAAAGATCTTACATGTAAACCTTCCCCCTCAAAGCCTAGGATTATGACAAGGAAATCACTTTGAATGTTATTTTGGATGGGTGGATTTTGAGTAATATATTGATTGATACAGACACATAATTCAATGTTTGTACCTTAGATGCATGGGTACAAATGGGGAGACCTCCATTGCAGCCATCTTTGAATGTATTGTTCATGGCTAACCAGACTAAGGCCACTCCCATCGGAGTTTTAAAAGATGCCTCCATTACCATACAAGGAGCTAAGTTCACTGGAGATTTCAAGGTTTTAGCACTGACAGAGGTAGATAGCTTCCCAACTTAACTAAGGCATCCATGGTGCTATGTAAATAATGTTTATCTTCTATTCAACAAGGGTTATATCAACTTTGAAAATAAGGAGGAAAGAGTTATTATCCCTTTAACAGATGGAAAATATGTGCCCTATGTTGAGCCCTTGAGTGAGGAAGGCCTAAATAGGATTTATATACGTGTCATTTGAGATCCAGAGGTTATTGAGCCATGTAAAGAAGGAATCCTTCGGTGGAGGATGTATAGTCTATTAGCGATACAACAAGTGTTTCCATTAATAATTGGGCTCATAACACTTATGAGTTGGTAGGGCCTAAAGTAAAGAGCATATTTGCTAGGGAAAATAGACCGCGTTGTATTAGGAGAATAGGTAACAACTCGGTACCATGTTACACTAGAGAGGGAGACCCTATGGTGTTCTTACACACCATGGAGGAACAATGGATAGACTAGTTGGAGAGACAAAATATGCTAGCATACACCCTACGTAGGAAAGCAATGCTGCTGGTGGGTGGTCCACAAGGATAACCTTGTAGGATGAAATGAAATTAGGATTTCTCTTGCTACTAGGTTCTTTTGGAGAAATGCACCTACTCAAATCTATACTTATCATGGTAATCAACCTATTCAGCACCACATTCAACAATGTGAGAGACTCTGGACAAAGGGGTAGGAAGTTTTACCACCTTAGCTCTAAGTGCAAAATTTTTATTCCACTTTAAAAGGTTGTGCACTTGCTTGGTATGTATATGCGAACTACATATAGAGAATGGAAATTGGTAGGATTTAATTACTTTGGAATGACCCGGATGTTTGACTTCTTGTCTACTAAACCTCCGATAGAAGAATCATTAAAGGTTATAAAGTGCTTAACTATGGGGGATAATACCAAGGTCGAAGAACTCATTTAGGATTTATTTGATGAAGGAGACTTAGGAGCGTATTTTCTAAAGAAATAGAGCGCAGATGCCACATTACTTGATGTGCCTTCCGGAGAAAGAAAAAGGAAAAATGGTCTACTTAGTGAATTTTGAAGAAGTAGAAAATTTGGATGTAGACCATTCAATAGGTAGGTGTGAGGTGTTGGACGGTGCGAGATAAGACCACACACGCCTATCATGAACCTATGAAGACAAAGAAAGTGAATATTGGATTAGATGCCGAGCCTAAGGAGGCCATAATTGGAGACTATTGGTCGACTCTAAAGTGGAAAAAACATTGAGTTACTACGGGATTATCAGGACTTATTCCCTCGGGTGTACCATGAACTTAAAGGCGTGAATAAATCATTAGAAGAGATGAAGATAAATCTTAAAGAGGGGTACAACCAGTTAGAAAGATACCACATAATGGTTGGATTGAAAAATCAAAGAAGATGCAGTGAATGGGTTATTCCAATGGTGATCGAGTATCAAGAAGGATGGTTGGATTAGGATCTATGTGGATTATAGGGAGATGAATTTTGCATGTGTGACATCATTCACCAAAAAAACCTGTGTGCTTTGGCACATCGACAACCTAGGTTGAGTGCTCACCCTAGGCCCAGGTGTAGGGTATCACTACTCAAAGAGATCAGGCACAGGCTAAAGTCTAGACTATCACATTGGATAGAGATTAGTAGGTTGTCACAATGAGACAGCTCAGAAGACATTAGTAGACTTACATGTAAGTAGGATTTCACTATTCAAGAAACTATAAATTTTTGTGATATTGATATTATACATGACATTATGAGAGCTAGTGGCGAGGCCTCATATTACAAGGCCACCTACTATTACGTAGTGCCAGAGGGATAGAGAGTAACTCCATTTGATCAGCTAGGTGTGAGTAGGAAAATATCTAGGTCATAGAGGTCGTGGAGGTCGATACGGTGAGCTCAACATTTAGCAGGTGGTACACCTAGAGTGGACCATCCCATTAGAAGCAACACCAGCCTCCATTTCAAGATTTTTGCATCTTGAAATTCTAGGAGAGGGGGAGAGCCATGGATGATACTCTTTGTATATGACACACCTTTTATATGTATGTATGCCTCTTATGAAGGCTGATTTTGATCGATGTATGTATGGATGTACCATTTTATTATATGCCTCTTATGAAGGCTTCAACATGATTCATGCCCTGTGATGGTCGATTTTTTATCGATAATGTATATTCATTTTTGAGACAATCATTTTTATATGTATATATGGACCTTCGATGTTATATTTGATCATGTTTTTATATGTCTTTATGATGATGACTCATATTTATGGATGTGTTACATATATCATGATGTTGTATGATTTTGATTTCAAATGTATGTATCATGATAGATGTTGATTATGTACCATAAGTTTTTAGATTGATTATATATCCTTAGATGATATCATATATTTTGTACATGAGATACTTAATAGATTAGTATACAGGATGATAGGGATGATATTGGTGTCTTTGGGCGGGATAGATTTGTAATCATGCAATTCCTCTTGCTTCATTGATGATACAAGATGTGATGTTTAGCTTAGTATACATGCTTAATATAAGAATTAGCATTTTTGTATATATGATGTACTAGATGATGTTATATGTGATGAATGATAGATGCTAGATGTGATGAAAAACATATGTGTAGTAAACAAACACACAAACAAAAGTTAACAAAACTAAAAAAATATACACCTACAAAACAACACAAAAATACGCAACTAGAAATGAACTCATGCAAACCTTAACAAAAATTAAATTGGTATCCAATCTAAGTAAAATCAAACCTAATAGATGCATACAATAGATGATGAAAATATATCAATATTTTACAAGTATGAAAGTTTAAAAATGAACTCAATATGGCACATAATTAAATCAAATGAGATTAAATATAAGGTAAGCAAATGAACCATACTTTAAATCATACAATGTGAAAATATACTTATAACCAAAACTATACAAACCGAAAACTAAAAGCAATCTAATCACTACCTTATTTTTACAGGACAACATTAATATACATTCTAATGTTTTTGTTGTTATCTTGAGAGATAAGTTTTCAAGGATACTATTCACATTATTTTCAAGGTTTCCTTAAGACAATGTTACGAAGTTGGTGTAGCTTCATTCCTAAGGGGGGTTTTATGAAGTTTAGATTTTTGTGTATCCTTTTTGAATGTTTTTATATTTTCTAAGGTCATGTTTTGAAAGCAATGTAAAGTGACGAAGAAGCCTGGATGCCCTCGGCGTGATATGGGAATATACAAAAGGTAGAATGCCACACATGTATCATCAAGAAGGTGAAATGTGAAGGTTCCCCCAGCGTTAAATGGGAATATACAAAGGTGATTCCTTCATGCGGATAAAAGAACAAATGAGCCGAGATCACAAAGCTTCGAAAGATAGACTTGGTAGGGTTCCTTGACCTAATAAGGGAAACCAATCCTAGATAGAGGTGAGAGTTACTCGTCTAGATGTAAGAGTAGATTGTGACCAATTAATCCTCCTTGAGCTTCGAAAACCATTTTTCACCCAAAGAATTACCCAATGCACCACAATTGTGTGGTTTCACATGTGGATGACTGTTTTCTTTTTTACTATTTTATTGATTTTTTAATTTTTTGCTTATTTTTCTTTTCTATTTTTCTACTTTTAGGTATTTTCTAACATCCTCCCCATGCTTAAGCATATAACCACTTGAGGTGCATGGAGTTCATGGGATTTGGAATTTTTTTGCCATCGGAATGTGCCATTTTATACACTCCTGATCCATATTTAGCAATGACCACATAAGGTCCTAACCAATTAGCCTCAAATTTGCCTTTATTTTCTTTGTCTTAACAATGTTTCTCTGATTTTATTTTAGAACAAGATCACCTATATCAAACTCATGATGAATGATCCATTTTTATATCCTTTTGAAACTCGGTTCTGATAAACTTTCAGGTGATTAAGTGCTCTCATATGCTTTTCATCCAACAACTCTAACTCTATTAGTCAAGCAACTCTATAGTCTTCATCTTTATCAAGATAGTCTCAAAGAGATATTCTCAGGGAGGAAGCTCCACTTCTAAGGGTATGATGGCTTCAGTGCCATAGAATAAGGAATATGGGGTCACACCAGTAGGAGTGTAGATGGAGGTTCTATAGGCCCAGATGGTGGGATGTATTTATAAGTCCCAATTATGACCGTCTTACTAAACCATTTTCTCTATGATTTGTACAAGAGTCTTATTGGTGGCTTCATCTTTTCCATTACCTTGAGGGTAATAGGGGGTGGACCACTTGAGTTGGATCTGAAAGCATTAACATAATGATTTGAATATTTTTAAAGACTTACCATTATCTCGTGACAATGGCGGAGGAATGTCGTAACGGTAGATGATGTGATTCATGTGCACAAGTTCTATGGCACAACCTTTACCCATTTAGTAAAATACTCGGCGGTGGTGATAATGTGGGTATGATCATCTGATGAAGTAGGATGGAGCTTCCCTATGAGATCCAATCCCCATTTAGAAAATGACCAAGGTATTACAATTGGTTGTAATGTTTGTTCGGTGTGTGTATCAAGTTACCATACTTCGAAAGAGTTCACACTTCTTTATGAAGTTACAACAGTCTACTTCCATGGTGGGCCAATAATATCCCACACTCAAAGTTTTCTTAGCTAGAACCATGTCACTAGTGTGTGCTCTGCAAATGCTGCCATGCACTTATTTAATAGTGTGGACTTACTCGGTAACATCCAAACAAAATAGCAGATTCCCGTCGTAGCCACGATAACAGAGGGTGCCTCTAGGATGGTGTAATGGGCTATACAATGGATAAGGAATTTCTTCTCAGTATGGGTAATGTTTGGGGGAAATCCATCATTTTGTAAGTAGTTAAATATGGGATCATACTAAGGCGAGAGAGGACCAACAATTTTACATGCCAAACAAGACTCTGACATGTCATAGGTAGGCACTCATAAATGATCTACAAAGAACAACATCTTACTTGCTTGAGGGGGAATGCGTGATAGGGATCCGATAGTAGCCATAACACCCACAGACCTGTTATGTGATCTTGGTCGTTGTTAAAAAATAATCTACATAAAATACTTCTTCAATGTCTCGACCAATTTCTTATATGGAATAAGCTCCTCATCTTTGACCTTATACTCATCAATAACTTGTTTAATGATTAGTTGGGAGTCGTCGATGACTCGTAGCTATCAAATATTCCAAGTGATAGCTAACTTAAGGCTGGTGATAAGTGTCTCATATTCTACAATGTTATTAGTATATGGGAATCCCAAATAGAATGCTTGTGGAATAACCTCTCTTGTAGGGAGTGATGAGCACCACTCCGGCCCTGATCTATCGACACTAAAATTTTCCTCTGTAATTTTTGTTTCATTAATGTATGTATTAAGAATAGGATGTTGTTAAGTATAATTAGTAGTAGCATCTTATAGAAGATACGGTGTTGCTGTATGCCACCGCCAATAATGTGTAGTACGGTAATGAATTAAAGTACAATAGGAATGTTGTGGTTAAAAGTAAATATTTGTCGTAAGTGCTTCGGTAATGTTAAAATGTCAAAGTTAGGGTAAGTAGAGAAATAGGGTCTACATGATTAGGAATTAGAAATATTATATTGGTAATAAGGACAAGGAGTGAGGTCATAAATATTTTGTGTATTTTATTTGTAAAAAGTCTAAAAATGTGGAACCCATGTGAAATGATAAGGTTTATCTTATCTTAAAATATAAGCTTACATGTAAAGATAAGAGTTAAGGTATGGCATATGATTCGTCGAGTATATTTATTATCCTATCTTAGAGATAAGGTGGATAATCGTGAAAGTTCTATAAATAGAGAGGCCACCCCCCTCATTTAACATAGAAGGAAGTAGTGAGAAATATTGCATGAGTGAGTGTGTGAAGGAAGTCATCATTTAAAAAGTGTGTTAAAGAAGCCATTAAGAGGTGTAATTGTGAATGTTATCCCATAGTTATTGTTGGAAGGCAAGTGAAGTTAATAATGCTTGAAGTACCTCATGGGTGAGATTGTAACAATTTCATGTTGATATTATAATTTACACTTATATTTCAGATTTGTCATCATTCATTCGTATCATAGTCTATGGTATTCTTGTGTTATGTTTGTTGTTGTGTTTCTAGATTACATCCACCAAACTAAAAGTTGTGCATTAGTAAATAATCATAGCACGAGGAGTTCCCGGTTGAGAATTATCATAATGTCGGATTGGTGATGACAGATCCATGAAATGTGAATAATCTGTTGAAGTGGACTTGCCACACAATGGAATCTTATATATACATCATGGATGCATCTAGTAGATCCATACACAATGGTTCCATTCCCTGGTAGGAGATCTTCTACCAACCGATCGACAATACATGTCCTTTCAATGATTTTCGATTGACGAACTTGATGTCAAATTAACTAAGGAGAATGGTCTAATTAGCCATTTTTCCCGTAAGGGTGGGTTTGGATAAAATATACTTGAGAGGGTTAACTTTGGATATCAACTTGCTTATTTTATTAAGGAGGTAATGGAAAAGTTTCGAAAGGTAAAGATGACTTCCAGAGAGACCCTTTCAATCTATGGATAATTCAACTCATAGGTGATCAATGTGCGATCGAGATAATAAACCACCCTTTCTCTCGTGGTTGAGGTAATATTGGGTAAGCAGTGCACCAATAAAAAAATGGGTGGCTGAAATATATAGTAGGAGGGTTCTTTGGGGTAGGCGGCATGAGAATAGGTGGGTTGATGATGAATTGTTTAAGCAATGAAAATGCCTTTTGAAAATATGGTCCCTAATTGAAAGTAACATCTTTCTTCAAGATTATATGTGTAAATGGATGGCACTTATCCACAAGTGTGAAATAAAATGATGGATTGCTTGAATTTTCCTTGTAAACTTCATAGTTGTTTGAGATTTGTAGGTAGAGGCATCTCGTGATAGATGCAACCTTAGTAGGGTCCACCTTTATTCCTCTTTGTGAAACGATGAAACCTAAGAGCTTTCGATAGAATGCCAAAGACACATTTCCCGGGATTCAAACAGACCTTATAATATTGAAGACGTTGGAAAATACGTCTCAAAGCATTTCAATGTGCTCTCCTCGATTTTGGATTTTTCTAAGATATCATCAACGTAATCCTTCATGATGTCATTCATGATGTCATGGAAGATGACCGCCATTGTGCATTAATAGGTAGCCCAAACATTCTTGAGTCCGAAAGGCATGAATTTGTAGAAAAACATCCCCATGGGGTGATGAAATTTGTCTTGTGTTGATCTTCCTCCGTAATCTTTTTGGTTATAACCTTAAAATCCATCCATTAAGGATAACATCTCATAACATGAAGTGGATTCGACGATCATGTTGATATTAGGGATATGGAAGTCATCTTTAGGACATGCTTTGTTGATGTCTCAAAATCGATGAAAATTTTAATACCCACTAACTTCTTTTGAACTGGGACTATATTGGATATCCAATCTAAATAGTGGATGGATTTAATGAAGTCTGCTACTAACAATTTTTCCAGTTCATCTTTAACAAGTAGTGTAACCTTTGGATGCATCTTCCTCAATTTTTGCTTGATGGGTTTAGCATCTAGGTGCACAACAATGTTGTGCACAAACAATTATGGGTCTAAACCCGATATATCTGCATATGACCATGTAAATATATCTGCATATTCTCCTAACAATGCCACGAAAACCTTTTGTTCTTGGGCTGAGAGTAAAGCTCCCAACTTTATCATTTGAGGATGTTCTTTTGAACTAATTTTAACACTAATCATGTCTTCAACAAGCATCTTAGAATCATCTTCCATCCGTGTAGGATCAGGAGGAAGAGTAAGATCAGCGTCCTTAGGTGGCTTATCATCATTTTTATAAGGATACTCCACTTTGTCTCTGATTTCTTCATTTTTTTATATATTAGTGCCCTAAATAGCTTTTCACTGGGAGACTTATGTTTTTTCTTTCCTCAAGGATTTTTTGAAGTATTCTTGCCCTTTCTTATGACCTTTTTTAAGTGTCCACACATCTCTACTTCTTCTCCAAAGTATGCAAAAGCATCTATTTTTATGAAAAACCCTTTCTTATGATCTCCATTTGGAATAAAATCCCCGAGCCCCATGAATTGTGCAAATTCCTCAACGTTATCAAAGAAGTCGATTGGCATATGAAATTGTTGATCCCAATCTATAAGTTTGGGATATACAAGGGTAACTTGGTAATTGATTGAAGCGTTGGATTCAGATAAGGTAAAAATAATTGAATTAGGAAATAGGTTAGGGGAGGCAAGATCCTCATATAGGCTATATTGGGAATTTGTATCACTATCTAAATGAGACTAGCCATCCTCACATTTTGAAGATGCGGCATCTATCTTGGAAGGTGGATCATCATGGATCTTGATTCTGAGGTTGTGTTTGTTAGATTTGAAACAAGGAATAAGAATAGGCTCTAGCCTTCCTTCTCTATTTATATCACATCCAAACCCATTATAGCCCATGACATACATCATGTAATGGCCTTTAATTTGATGACATGATGCCATGGTACCTTCAACTACCCTTTTGATGGGATATTCTAACATCTTCTCCTCAGATAGGATACCGCTAGGAATAAACTTCTCCAGTGGTTCAGGGAATCTATCCCTAGTACTCTTGAACTAGAAGTATGGTTTACCATGTGTCCTATGTGACACTTAAAGGTTTGATATTAATAAGGCTTGCCAAAGAAATAATTGATCATCTAGACCATACTTTGTAGTTGTTGCTTCCCATGATGTGAAGGGATTAACAAATGATGGGAAATTATGTTTAGAAGGAATGAGTGTATGTGGATCTACATGTTCCTTCATAGCCTCTTTTTGCATGGGAACAACAATATCTGCTAAATGAAATTCATATGTTGCATGTGAGAAGCTGTGCAACACTCTACAATGCATGAATGGCTCTGGATCACCTAGAATGGTGATTATTTGGTTTCTATGGCACAACTTTATACATTGATGGAAAGTGGAGGGAATGGTCTGCATGACATGGATCCATGGGCATCCCAAGAGCATGTTGTAAGGAAAATCCAAGTCAAGGACATGAAATTTTGTATCATGATATGTTGGCCCTACTTCCATTAGAATCACTATAGTACCTGTTGATTCTCGCTCTTCATTATCATAGGTTGTGATTGTAATAGTTTTTCACCCAAGTCTACTTTTAAATGACCTAGTTGTTATACCAATTTCAATGTACATATATTTAGACTAGACCCGTCATCCACGAGCACTCTCTTACTCTTACGATGAGTAGTGATGACCTCTATGTATAAGGGTAAGTTTTGATTTGGGATATTATGCGGGATTGCAGTGTGATTAAAAGTAATATGATCATTAGAATCAAGGTGTATGACCATTTCTTGCAAGTGTGCAGGATCTACTTTTGTGGAGACTCGAACTCAAGTGTTTTATACAATATGTTCTTATGAGTAGTAGATATCTTAAGGATATATAGGATCAATATTCTAGTTAGTGTCTTCTCTAATTGTTCTATTAAATTATATTGGCCTTCCTATGGAAGAGGTAGGGGATCCGGTATTACCAAACGAGCCCGTTGTGTACATAACTCTTCTCTAAGACATAACATGTTCATTAAATGAACAAATACAACTTACAAGGGACTCAAATTATTTATTGTTTGTCGATAAGTGCGGGCGTGAGTCTTATAATCATTAGAGGTGTGTCCACGATATGATCGTTATCAAATTTTTCCCTCAGGAAAAATTGATCAAACATAACCTTACACAAAAACAATTATGGTTGATTCAGTTATGAGAGCTTGCATTTGAGCTTGGTCAAATATGGTTAAAGCATGTCAAGTTGCAAAGATTTTGGTAAAAAGAAGAAGTCTGAAATTTGGGTTTCAAACTTTGGAAGTGGAGCTTTTTGAGATCTCGGCGAGTAAAATGTTCGAAACCCGAAATTTGAAAGTCTGAAATTTTGGACTTTTGGGTTTCGAGGTTTCAAAGATCTCGGAGCACAAAGTTGGAAAAATGGAGGAAAAGTTCTGAAACCCAAAACTCTAAAAGCTCAAGTTTTAGAATTTTGGGTTTCGGGGTTTTGGAGGTTCAAGGTTCGGGGTTTGGAATTCTCGAGCAAAATCGAAAAGCAAAATCGGAAAGGGTTTGGATTTTAGAAGTCAATGCAGGTTTCGAGGTCAACGGAAAAAACTTTGGGTTTTGGAGTTTCAGAGGTTTGGGTTTCAGACTTTTGAACTCTCGAGGTGATTTGGGTGATGAACAGTGAAAAAAATTCTGAAAAGGCAAAATGTCCGAAAGTTTGAAATTTCAGACTTTCAAGTTTTAGAATTTCGGAGGTTTGGGGTTCGGAGTTTTGGAACTCTCAAGCCCCAAAATGAAAAAATATCAACTCAATGTTCGAAATCCCAAATTTTGAAAGTCCAAATTTTAGACTTTCAGACTTTCAGAACTCTCTGTTTCCATTTTATCAAAATGACACCTCGACCTTCAGATGGCCATAACTTTCGACTAAGAGCTTGGATTTGAGAAAGAGAGGAATTTTTTGGAAAGCTTACAATCTATTATGAATAAATTAGTGAGACTAAGTTAGTCAAAATGAAGAAATAAAGTTTTCCATTTTTTAGGCTATCAGGGTTCTCACCTACCACCATAATGAAGTATGGGCTTTCTTTCTTGCCCAACAAGGAACAATACATGGAGGCATGGGTTTTCCAGTAGAACCCATTATTGCAAGTGAAATCAATGCTCTTTTGGGGTGGTTGAAGCAAGTTTCAGATTTCTTATATCTCCTTCTCTAATTCTTCCTATATATTGTAAGGAGGGGCATTTTTCTAAAGGTTGGACATTTTGGTTTTGTACCCTCCCTTCTTCTCTTGTCTACAAGTTAATTTGTGGAGTTCAAACCTCCCATTTCAAACTGTAATGCAAGTTTGTGCCTCTTGGCCATCAGAATGGAATGGGTATCAAATTCTGGAGCAATAAAAATAAGTCTTGTGGATGATTTCAACCCTCTCTTATGTTCATTGTATCTTCCGATCTCTCATTACAATCCTAGTTATCTATGCATGGTGGTTGTATTACACTTTTAATGGTTTGTGTTTAATTGCAAAGCAGGTGTTCAACATTCCTTTGGTATATCACCTTTATTAGATAAGGTTTATTTTCTTGCATCTTTTTAACCCCATCTCCTTGGCAAGTTAGAGTAAATTTTAGAGTAGATCCTCTACAAATTGTATGTGTGCACACCAGCAGAGGAATAGAACCGACCATCACCCCAGAGAGCTTTCCCAATTGCAAAGTCCTACACTTTGGGAGAAGATCCATGTTATGAAATCACACTAAGAGGCTCAACCCATCAAGTTACTGAGACATTCGGGGGTGTTGTGATTACACATCAACACCGACTTCTTGTGTTTCTTATCTTCATGATAAGGAAAAGGTTCTTTCAATATACCCATATTTTTGTTAGGTCCTTACCATGAGTGAGATGGTGAATCCACTGTGATCTTACCCTCTTTGATGAGGTCTTGTATATAAAGTCACAATCTTAGAAATCTATTAGTTTTGTGTCCTTTAACACGGTGGAAATCATAGTATTCATGATCTTTGCACCAACATGGTTTAGGTGCATCTTCGGATATTGTACCATCACAGCTTAGATATTATACCATGTTCACTTGTGTCTAGTTGTTTAAGTTAAATAGATAGCGATTCAGTTAGAGGTGTAAGCATGCACTTTGTAGGTGCCTTTGGGTGAGGTCCTTGTGAAATCTTTAAAAGTGGATCAGTCTATAAATTTTGGACTCTCTTGGATTCTATGATGTCATCGCCAATGAAATTTTTGTTCTTATTAAAGAACTTTGATTTATCAACGGATTTTGTCTTGTGTATGTCCTTTATAACAGGTTGAGTGTCCCTTTTGTAATAAGATCCTTTTCAATCGGCTGCCTTTTCTCTATAACTTCTTTGAAGTTAGAGCCGAAGTACATTTGCAAGTGAAAGGCTATTTTTGGGTTTAAATTGGGGATGAATATGCTTACTAATTGTTTTTCCGAATGACACAAGGAAAGCTGTTATCCAAAATTCACCCCTCAAGGTAATTTTGATAACATGCATCAAATTCTTCAGTCTCGAGCAAGTAGATTGATTCAAGGCCTAAAATCATGTTTTTGGGCCCCCTCGGCTTCTCTCTAACTCTCCCATCCAAGAAAAAATCCCAACGAGTTAGAAAAATGGAAAAAATGCAAAAATAAGGTTGCAGGATTGTTTTAAAGCATTTCGGGTCTGAAGGGTGTGGATCGTACTAGTGTGGGTCATACCGAGGTTCATCGTACCAAGTTTGGGACCAAAAAAAAAAAAAAAAAGGGAGAAAATCGGCTAAGTTGGACATTTTTGTCCCAAAGGTCCGTGGGACATTGGGAGACAAAAGTACGTGCGGGGACGAAAAAGGTGAAATGGCCGCAGGAAATAAAAATCATCAAGTTTTTGTTTCGCGTGGTTTGGGATAGCGGGACAAAAGTACACGCGGGGTGTGAATCGGCCGATTTTCTGATAGACGGTCTATTGCGGGCAGTGCAGAGGTTTCATCCAAGGGACAGTGGGACAAAAGTACGTGCGGGACGCGAAAAGGTGAAAAGGCCGCAAAAGGGGACAAGGAAGCCCGAATCGGCCGATGCGGGAGAATTCGTCCGGGACAGCCGGGACACGTGGACCTGATTTTGCCGCAATATCCGTAACTCAAAGGAAAAGTCAACGTTTGACTCCCGAAACTTCAAACAGCCATAACTTTTGACTCTGAGCTCGATTTTCACAAAATTGGACTTTCTGGAACAAGCACGAATTCTCTATGCCACAAAAAATATTTCTTATTTTTAATGAGGGTAGATATATTTAAATAAAAGAAACATATTCAGCTCCAAATCGAGCTTAATGCTCATTCCCGTCAAATGACAGAAAACGCCTGCCAGACCCAAAATAGTTGCCCGCACTCAGAAGGCCATAACTTTTGCATTTCTCAACGAAATCACACAAAATTGGTACCGTTGGAATCGTGGCTCGAGCTAGATCGACACACAAAAATCAAGAAATTATTGATTTGATGAGAAATTGGTGGGGATTTTTCATAAAATGTGGCCGGGTTCATAACAGTGTTTTATTTGGTAGTTGGGAGTGCAATCAAGAGGCATGGTCACCATTCTTTCTCTGTTGCAGCACCTAGGACAATATGGGGAGCCTTTTACAAGTAATATACAATCATTTTACTCTATTTAATGCCTCTTACAAGTGGTTGAAGGACAGATTTTGGGATTTCCATTTTCCCTTCTCTCTCTCTTCTCATTTTTTCTATAAATTGGAGTGTTGGGCTCATTATAGGGGAGTAGTTTTTGTAGCAAAGCTCTGCCAAAATTGCTTTATGAAGCCAATGTGTTGTAGGCCCTTATTGTGGACTCCTTGCATGGTGATCCAGGCCCTTATCTTGTAACCGATTGAACTGTGCATATCAGGAAGTAATAAAATATAAGTTTGTGGATGCATCTTCCCCTGCTATGTTTTCTTGCATTCTTCTTGCCCCTTCAACCTTGATTACAAGAATATTGTGTCTATTATTATGTTCTTGTAGGGATCCATTATCATTGTGTATGTTTGAAATATTGTTGTGAATGCATTTTGCTAGATTATGGAGAACTGTCATCACCCCTTCTAGTGTGCACTTTGCTTCTGTATCTCATGCATTTGAAGACTACTCTCACACCCTCCTTTTCTGGTGTATCACCACCTATAGTGTAGGATTTCATTTTATGCATTCTCTCTCCTGGTCCCTTGGAAATTTAGATTATAATAGTTAGTTTCCCTGCATTAGAGTAGATTGTGGCGGTGTAGTTTATGAGCAAGAACCAACTTTCTCGGAGGTCTATCTCAGTAGCAAGTCCCACAACTTGGAGATAGTACCCATGTTATCTAATCACACCGTGAGTTCAATTATATGCACTTGTATAAACATCGGGGTGATGTGATTCGGTGATAACAAAAATGACTTGTTAATCCTCACCATTGTTGTAAGAAACATGTGAAGGTCTCATTAGATTTTTGTTTCATATTGCAAAGGTCGTTCATGGTGATATCATTCTCCATGTTGAAAGAAAAATATCGCAGAAAATTTTCAGCAAGGGAAGGCCATGTCATGATCGATCCCTTAGGTATACTGAAGAACCATTCTAATGCCTCTACTCCTAGGCTACGAGGAAATAGACGTATCAAGTAGTTATCACTATAAGCGACTTCCTAGCAAGCCATATATAAGTCTTTGACATGATTACGTGGATCACTTTTAATTTCATACGTTTTGAATTTGGGGATATCAAAATGTTTTGGAAATGGTTTGCGCAACATAGCCTTATCAAAGGGGTAAGGTCATATTTCTTCGTATAATTATTTTCTATTGTGTCCTACATTGCTCTCTTGTAAAGTAATAAGTGTATTCTTCATTGATTGAAACTCCTATTGAATGAGTTGTTCCTTTGTGGGTGATAGCGGTCTGTTCACTTTAGCAACCTTGAAAATTACGTCATCATATGGATCCATGTGAAACTCACTTGATTTTTTCCTAAGTCTCTTCTTATGCACATTATTACTCAAAGAGCCTAAGTTTTCTAGCTTTTTTGGTGAGTTTTTGTATCTATTGTTGAATGATATATTCTTCAACTAAGGGATCATCTTCATCATTAAACCTAGGAGGTGGTGAGTCTTTGCGCTCATGTTCAATTTTCAATTTGTGTGAAGCCTTAAAGTAAGGTCTTCGTGAATCGTCTATTGGTTTTAGTGGGTCATCTTTGACATTGTTGTTATGTTTTCCTAAAGTGGAAGCATACCCTATGTCAAAAGGGTTATCCATGTCTATGAGGGATGGTTGTGGTTGTTCTTCTATTTCATGGTTAATGGTCTTAATCATCGCTTCATGCTCTTACTTAAGCCCTCGGCTCCTAATTCAAGAACTCTTGCAAGTACTTGGTCTTTGTTATAATAAAGGATCTCGTTGAAGTGAACTAAGTCTAACTTGTGTTGGTCCTTTGATGTATCAGAATCTTCTCCACTATGATCAACTAGCGGTTTAGTGTCTTTTACTTGTGAAAAGAGAGGTGCTAAGTTATTACCAGTGAAGGGGTATGATGTGAAAGGATTTTCATCTAAATCACGCTCATCTGGTTTAGATGCCATTTTTATGATTATAGGCATCACTAGTCGAAGTTGTGCTAGGTTTTTCCAAGTGTATTCAAGTTTATATGAAACCTAGGTGTATGTGATATGAATTGTTTAAAGTCCCACTATCTCAAAAGATTTCCTAAGTACACAAAATATGCAAACACTTTTGTTAGGAACAAATATGTAATTTCTCTATTAAATATGTAAACACTCAACTATTTTTAAAACACTTTATACCCTAAGCTATGGTTTCAATGATAAGCGCACAAATCAGATAGTGATAACACCCTATCAATACCTAGGTCGAGTTGAAACATCAACAAGATCTAAGTACCAAAGTTGTATTGATGCAATCTCTCCATGAGGTATACTATGACTAGTTCAAATGCCGAAAAATCTAAGTCTTTTGATAATGGAAGTTGCAAATGTGAGTAACGTAACAACACTACCCGACATGTTAACCAAGACTAGTATAAGAAATGTGTTGGTATCAAGATGCTTTTATCGCGATATGAACAATGTAATATCAACACTTTCAAAAGAGCTTAGATGTTGTTGGGATCAAAACTAAGTACAAGTATAACAAGAAGTTTTCAATCATGTGAGCAATGTAATGATACAATGAGTAAACTTAGATCAATTTATCAAGAAATGAAAACAAGATGTAAGTGTCACAATTGTATGGCTAGAATGTGGGCAGAGTAACAAATCAAATGAGAAATGATGGTGAAATGAAATCCTAGCTATGAAGATGATCTTGAAATCAAGATCACATGGCTATCAAGGATATAAGAATGTATCCACACACTTTAGATGTTTAACAACTCAGCCACAAACATGGATGAGTGTAAACAAACAAAAAAGTGGTGAATACTATCTATGACAACACTCTCGAAAGATTCCTTCCCTTGTCCCAAATGGGCAACAAGAATGCAAAGGTATAGATCAAAAGATGAAAATAAACTAAGTGTCACTTGGGAAGAGTTTCACCTCATCCAAAGGTGAGAAAGAAACCAAGCTAAGTGATATGTCATTTAATTTCATGATGAGAGACACTTAGATCTAACTTAAGTGGATTCATTACCATGTTCAAAAACAAGGTTTTGAATCCAAGCAAGTTGTCACTTCATGATGGTTTGATAAGACACGATAATGGACTAGAAAAGTGGGCTCCTTGACAAAATGGCTTTCCTAAATGGTTCACTCAACTAGGTGTCACAAGTTTGTCTAATGCAAGCTTCGATTTGCCAAGGTTTCCCAAGGATTATCTTGGCTTTACTTTACCCCTTCTGATACAATGAGAAACTAGTGTGTTCAATTGTATCATCACTGGGGTCGCGATACAGACAAATTTGACTCTAAACTCATAATGTATGACTAGTCAAGTGGGTAAGTAGAGCACTTCCTATTTCATCCACGAGGTTACTTAACGGTGGATTACTTTAGGGTTCCTAGAGCCACCCCGATTGTTATAGTTTAAGGCATTATGCCAAAGGGGTTATGTTCTAGTTGAGTGGATATGAATGTGCCCTTTTCTAAAACCTGTAATACAGTGTGATGTTTGTGGTTTGTTTTTATCTTTCTTAACTTAATGTGGTTTTAAGTAGCACACTATTTGGCAACCTGTATGAAAATATGTATTAATAGGTTTGTGTTTCACAACTCCTTTCTTTGAAAAACAAATTTGGTCATATACGCACAAAGGTTATTAATTTTCCAAAAGGATCACAATATCAAAAGAGAGTTTACATGTTGTTTTTTATTCCCAAGGTTGCCAAAAAGGTGTGAAGGAAGAGCATACACAACGTGACAAACTCAACTATAAATAAGTAATGGAAAATACTTGAAGTAATTTACACAAATGAATTTGTTTTAACCAACTTTGAAATATTAATCCATTATGAAGCTCAAATCAAGTGTTTGGAAAGCAAGAAGAAGGTTTTGGAAGCATTTTTGGTTCCCAAGATCACCTATAAGGTGAGGGAAGAGCATACATGCTTGAAAACCTCTATCAACTAAGAAATGAAACACTTAATTAAGTTAATCAAAACAAGACTAAAGAACCCTATAAACAATTGTTAAGAACCTGCAAACAAGTTAGCAAAAACTAGAAACTTTGATCTTATAGCTCGTGAAAAATTTCAACTTTTAACACCGATGTCTACGCACCCAGTCCAACGCATACACACCCCAACCGAAGGATACATGCCCTAACCAAACAAGTACGTGTGTAGACAAAATGTGACTCGTGAGGATTTAACACCTATGCATCCGAGAAAGACACATATGTTAGGGTTTCGATGGATACACCCCATAGAACATATACGTGTCCAATGTAAAATTTAAGGTCAACACAGTCTTTGTGAGACACCTACGTGTGTATAGGATTAGGTACGCCACGTTTCAACACTTACACATGGGATAGAATGGATACACATCCCTTTGTAAAAAGTGTGACAGCTCAAAGTAGGGATTGATGGATATGTGACCATCTCGACACATACACAATTATTTCGACAGGATGCATCCTTCCAGAAATCTACACGGACCCCCTATAAAAACTTCAAAATTCACGGAAATGAAAAATTTAAAAGATCAAACAAGTTAGTTTTCAACAATGGAAGTCTATTTCTAGCTTAGACCCATTAAATGCCTTAGCAAAAGGAAGAAAAATCCCTTTAAAAATGTAAAATCTGTTAAAAGACAAGCTTTTAAAACCTAGAAAACATAAAAATGGTTAGAAATGGACATGTAAAGCCTAGAAAAGACTTGAAAAAGGACTATGGAGTAAGTCCCACCGGGCATGCCAAATGTGAACAAGGAAACAATTTGTAAAAACTATGAAATGGGGTAAGAAACACTCAAGAATCCCCAAAGCTTCAAACAAATAGTTCAATGGACCATCACATAATAGATAAACATAGATTTACTACTTTTGTATGCATTAAGTTTGAAAGAAACATGTAAATCTAACATATCTAGTTATCCTCTACTCTTGAAAGATTTACAAATGAACCTAGATAGATTCTAAGAAATCATTTTATGATTGTGAGAATGAAAGCTCTCCATTAATGGCTAAAGAGCCACATGGTTTCTTCCATTTACTCAAACTTGAATGGAAATAGCAAAGAAAAGAAATATTAGCTCAATATGACAAATGAAGAAAAATCTAATCCTAGCAATAATACTATAGTTTAGCCTAGAAAGGGAAGTGATCTTAGAAATTGTCTAAGGGGTAGTGGGGTATTTATAGTTTTACATTTGGGAAATTGGAAGACTTTGGGTGCATGTGGGACAAATGAATAAGACAAAAAACACTTTAGTGAGTCAAAGTAAGATTGGACTAGGATTACGAGAGGTTAATCATGATTTAGGATAATTAACCACAATTAGTTAGAAATTAGGGTTTTGAGAGTGTTGTGAGAGGTTTAATCAATCTAGTGAAATAGATTAATTACCTAGAAAGCCAGTAGAAGTGGTCTAGAATAGGATTAGAAGAGGGTTTAGTCAAAATGAGGCCATTATAGTTTGCTTAATTAATTTATAAGAGGAATACGACCAAAGAGTGTCGTAAGAGGGGAGTTAGATAAGTCTAAGTGATGGTGTGTCGTCAATTTGCAAGGAGTAGAATAGTTAGTGCAATATTAAGAATAATATTGGTTTGATCAAACTACAGGTGTCTACAATTGGGGAAGGGGTAGTAGAATTATTTTGAAGAAGAACATCAATTTACTCTTACATCCTATGCAAGGATTGATCCATAGCATTAAAACACACATCACTATGGTGGAAGTGTGCTAGAAGGTCATCATATGGTGAAAGATATGAATGGAAGGAATCAAATTGCATACTAATTTGGGGCCTAAAACAAACATGAGGATAGAAGCCCTGTTCTCCAGTGAATGTCATGTTGTTCGAGTTGGAGAACTCCAGTCGCAAGCTATAGGGAGGTTGATCGATCTCCTCAATCCTAACCAATGAACCATTGTTGGCACCTTGAGGAGGAGGAGTGTGAGGTGAAGGTAAGTTGGATGAGTAATTATCAACCCACCCTGATAATGAGGGTGAATATTGCATACCCATATGGCAAGTAATAGGATTCCATACCCGTAATGGGCTTGTTGTAATCGACCCAAACATATTCGGGGGGTTTATAAACACCCACAGAATAATGGGAGAGGAGAAGGATGGATGAAATAAGGAAAGAAAAGAGGAAATGAAAAGGGACTAGTCCTTCATGTCGAGTTCACTAATTTTTTATGTCTTAAAATCAACATGTGATCTTAAGCACACACAACCTCACAAGGTCCTCCTGGGACAACTAAAATGGAATGAATAGATGGCTATGTGATGGAAAAATAAGTTAAATAAGCATAATATACAAAAATGGGAGAAAATGGCTAACAAATGATGAATGTAATCTAATTTCCTCTACAGAAATGTGGGAATCTACTCGTATAAGGAAATTAAGGCATCTCTATTTTGGGTGGGCGTAATGGAGTGATAGAGGAGAATGGCCACATGAAAAATCCTATCAATATCAGTGTCACCAAATACCCACCGAACCGGATGTGGAATGTATGGAAACTATCCTACGCATTTGCCTCATAAAAATATCTAGACAAGGTCATAGAGGTGTGAGAGGAAATGAGTGGGAAGGATGAACAGGAAAATATCATAATCTAATTCCAACCAAGTTGACGTGTCCAAAACTCGTAAGCATTATGCGCTTCGATGTTGAATGTCATCAACTATGAGATGATAATGGGTGGTTGTGGGGTGGTTTGAAAAAGAGAAATTTGAGGCCTTGGTCAATGTTTTCCAACTATGGAGCTAGATCTGGTTGCGGCACTGTCGGATCACACACGTAATCTTTGGGTTTCCTAGGGCCTTGTATGGTCATGTGGATGTGTGAACTACTAAACTAAGGAAGAAATCAAACTCACAAAGTGTCCATTCGAGGCAAGGTCAATGTTTAAACCTAGGCCAACTAAGAACACGTGGGGAATTGTATTACTCTCCGTCTAATTAATCTAGGTTCTAACTAGCAAATGAAAGCAAATAGACCAATCAAATCAATTCAATTACTTTCCTTGAATTTAATTAAATCTACGTGTGGCTAAACGATTAACAAATGAAAAATAACTTAAAAAGCAAGGAAAATGAATATATTCTAATTGTTCTTTTGATTTTCAAATGATTTAAATGAAAAGGGAATAAAATAATTAACTAACTTAATCTATTTTTTTGTATTTTTGGATGCTTTTGGAAAACATAAGAAATATGCACAGACAATTAAACTTATTCTAATTAATTAAAATTGCTTCTACACTAAAATTAACAAAACTAAACAAGAAAACAACCGGATGTGGTTATTTCCTATGCAAAGTGGATCTAACCTATTCTAATAAAACATAAATTTTTCCAATTTGTGCTAGTAGATTTACAACTTCCTCTGTTATCACCTCAAAGTCATGAGAATAATGAATAAGCTTCTCGAAGAAATTATTCCTCTAAAGCTTCCCTGGTATAAATAACAGGATCTATGGAAGCTACAAAAATGAAGGGAAATTACAATTAACACTAAACATATGCATAAGCTTCTTCCATAAAAACTTCCCATGGAAATCCACATGGATAGGCAGGGAAGAAACTTTCAATAGAAGCTTTGTATAAATAAAGAAAAGCTATAGTAATTGTACTTCTTTGAATTAATATACTCTAATAGATTATGGAATAAGATCTACTCAAACAAAGAAATCTTTAAGAATCCAAATGCATCCCCAACCTGGAAATGTAGAATTGTGGTAGTTCCACTGCTGGTTTTTTTATTTTCCCTCATCTTCTTTTCCAATCATATGTTTAAATGAGTCTAGGGAACTGTTTTGACTTGTGTGAAAGAAATTATGAAGAAATGTTGGAGCTGGAATGGCTTGCAAGCAATCTAGTAGCAACACAGGCAAGAGAATAACAAGGCAAGTGAACCGAGCTTGGTTGTGTATTTTGTCGGGATTAAGGGTAGCATAATAATGTAATTAAAAACAATAATCTCTAACCAATGCTTTGAGTAGAAGCTTGGATCTTATAGAAAAATGGTCTAAGCCATTTGGCTACAAAGGAAAGTGACATCACTCAAAGAAGGGGTAATTAAATCACAATTAACAGAAGGAAGGGAAGGAGATGTTTGTATGCATCTAACAAGCTCAAGAACAACCAATTTGGTTAAGAAACATGTGCTAAAAATGAGTTTGAAAAAGGTGATACGCGTTCAAAACACACTGGAAAAGGCTCGGGAAAAATCACATAGAATCTCTAGTCTACGTAGACCGATAGTTATGTAACCATCATGGTGGTTGCGGAACTACCACTCAAGGCAAACCAATGGTTACGCAACTGCGAGGTGGTTGCGTAACCGTCGCGGGCTAGTTCCGTAACTTAAAGCAAAGAGGTCAAGGAAAATCTACAAAAATGATAAAGGAAAGTAAGAAAAGCATGGAAATGAACAAGAGAAGCATTCTAGGCTACAAATATATACTGCAAATGAGAAACTAATCTTGAAAATGATTGTAAAGATATTTACTCATCATTGGGGATTTTGAACCGTTCCGACAATGTAGCACGTGCAAAATTAGGTGCATATAGTAACCTCATGCCAAAATTTGTCCCTTCTTAGATACATGTCTCATATCAATTCAATGTTCTACTTGGTTTAAAAAATTGATGCTATAAACAATTCCAAGGTTTTATAAAACTTGTTAACCACCTCTTATCATAATCTTGTCATATGACCTTTTTCCTATCCTTGAGAAAATTTTAGGACAAAATGTGGGTGTGTTTTTATAAATCTTGTATACCATGATCTCCTGGATATCCATCTCGAAATGAAATGTATTTACTTTCAGATATTTTTTTGACAATTGATTTTAACTATGGAATGTCTAGACTATGCCAAAAACCTTCCATTTACTTAGGCGATTCAACAATGTATTCATCCTCTTTCACATTCAAAACACTACTAGGACCTCTTTTATAGAAAATTATGTGCAAGACAAATATAAACATTCGAAACCAATCATTTACATATTTAAGTGTTGTTTCTAGTTTGTAAAAGAGTGAAAGTTTTATATAATATGAACACAACTTATATAAGAAGCAAATTAGTACATATTTATTATCTATTGGTTTGAAATAGGAATTTTTCATACTTTCAAATGTATTTGTGATCTTGCAAACATACAAGAAATATAAGTGAGTGAATCGATGTCTATATATTATTTATAATCAATAAAACATAAAATTATAGGAAAGGAGAACACGAAATAAAACACTTGATTATGTTAAAAGTTTTAAGATTCTAGGTTGTATAATTTGAATCCTAGAATATGTGTGGAATATAAATATATAAATGTGTCTCATGATGAGACCATGTGGGGTATGACATACACATCTTAGACAAAACACCATTTAATTTCTTCCTTGTGAGGGAGTAAGAGAGTATGCACCATGAAATATTGTTCATGTATACAATCGTGCCACACTTAATAAAAACAATTCCTAGATAATAAGAATATTCAAGAACAACACACTTATAATTGTAATAATTCTTCATCAATTAGGAAAATCAACGTTATGTAATGTACTATCACCCTCCTTCTAATAATTGTAGTAACATGAATAAATGATCCAATGATTGCTTTATCTCCTCTAAAATGCTTGCAAAATAATTTCTCTTTAGAATGTCTATTTTCTTGTAATTGCCTCTTGATTATTAGATGAAAAATGATTTAGAATGTGACCGTATTTATACATGTCTTGAATTAGCATTAGTACACTATTAAAAATGACACTAATATAACCATGTAGTTTATATTTCTATTATAAATATTTAATGCTATTAAATCACAAAGATCCATGAGAGTAAAGGGAATAAGCTTGGAGGTATTATAGCTAAGGTCAAGTCAAAGCATTATGAAGCCAAAACCAATACATAAGAATAAAATTACGTTAGACCCACATGATGGCCCTAGAAAAATCCCCAAGCTCGTTGGGTGAGGTAAGGTGATAGTGAAATGTAGATAATACAGATCCAAACATATCAATATAGAGCTACAAGAATTGGCTATTTGATGGATTTGAGAAAAACACGAAATCAAACACCATTTACTAGTGAGATGTTATCCACAAGATAAAGCTTAAATATAAAAATAGCTTGTGAGCATTGCAACAAGTTTATGTGAAGGGAAAACCAAGTCATGAATCCAACAATAGATTCAAGTTGCATGCAAATGAGATAGATTACAAACACTAAATTTGTTTATAAAACATTTTTATAGGATTTCCTAAGTAGGCACTGAAAATAAGTTTAAATTTTGGGAAGGAATTGTAAATTTGATGCACAAAATTTATATTAAAGGCATTTAGTAAATTCTATACCTAACAAACTACTCTGCGGTTAAACATGCACACACCTTTATAAATAATTCATTTGTTGTTTTAAGAAAATTTCTAGACTCCTTTTAACAAAAATAATATAAAGACATTAAGGATTTATAAACAACAAGAAATAGATGTTATTAATAACATCCTTTCTTTCGCACATGATATGTATTTATTAGGTGTTAAAAAAGGTAACTACTTAAGAAGGAGAAAAGACATATCTTCTCCATCTAGCTTATCCTCTTAAGTAAGAGGGAACATAATTTTTGTAGACACTAAATCATGTGCTTTGGGTACATTTCAAGGTCCTTAGCACATACCACTATCCATATGATTCCTAACTAATAAAAGTACTAATTGACCACTATCTTTGGCTTCTTTTCTTTCTTCTTGGTCTTCTTTTCGGCCTTACACACCCTACTTGGATAGTCCGACTTTAGATACTTTAGTTTTTGTAGTTTGGACACTAAGCACCCATCCATGATGCCAACGTCGAGGCACCCTCATCCCCTCTGGGTGCCCCAGACCTCTTTGTATCTTACCTGCTTCTTTTGGGCCTCTTCTAGCCATTGGACATCTTATTTTCTTATGGGCCAACATTTTAGATGTTAATTACAAAATTAAAAAGGGAATCATATAAATACAAAGCTACATGACCATAATAAATGACTAAACACTAAACATTTACTATCATCACCTAACATTGCATCCGAGAGCATTCTAAGGGCATCAAAAGCATCCATCTAGCTTCACACAAGGGACAAGGGACTGCTATTTCTGCATATACTTCATAGGAGGAGAAGTTCATTTTTCCATGCACACATCTATTTACATCTTCCACATCTAGCAATTTCTTTCTATTCAAGTGTGTCAGCATAAGAGCCACCTAGGGCATGATTCTATACACAAACACAAAAGTATATGGTGTTTGAAATGTAGTGCAACGATTTGATTATTACTGAGTGAATCTTATGGACTTGGTGTGACACACAAATGATCAAAAGTGAAGACAATGACATTGAAGCGACACAAAAAAATTATTTTCTAAGATTATGCATGATCATGGTGCCAAACGGTGGTCTATAAAGCCCATGAACCCCTAACTTGATCTAGGCTCCCTAGTCCACCTTGTTCCAACACTTTTGTAATTTCCTGAGCTCGATTATGACAGTATTATTTTTCTATTCCATCAATTTTCTAGCTTTTTACATCTTGGGATCTTTTGAAATAAGCTAAGTACTCTATCCCTTCTATTGCACCTAGGGTTTCATATTTTTTCTAGCTTATTTCTTAGGTCAGATTTATACTTTATTATTTTATTCATCATTTGCTACATTGCAATATAAGGTTTTACAAAAATATTATTTTTGTTAAATCATATGGTGAACCCATCACTTGAATTCCACCTTCTTTTTTGGATTCTTATTTTTAAGCCCATTACCCATAGTGGTTGTTTTGGGTATTTTGAGCAAATCAAGATTCCTCCATCTTCCTGAAGGGTTTCTAAATCAATGGTTGGATCTAATAATCCCATTATTATCCCCAACAGGTGCCTCTCAAAAACATTGAAGCATCTGATAGTGAACACTCATATGATGAGGACACCAACATTGATCAATAACAATTAGAAAAGATAATTAATTTTTGTCAAGCTTTGCGTGGAAATTCTACCCATCTTCCGCATATTCTTCATGCTTTGATCACTGCTAAAAACTCTCACAATGTTTATTTAGCACCCCTTTTGGTTCTTCCTCAGCTATCATAGCCTCTACTCAACCCTTTCATATCCCTACTTCCATTACTATTACTACCACTCCCATCATTCCACCTCCGCTTCTAATGCACAACCCAACTCTTCTTCAAATACTCCTGATTTAACTTATTTATATTATGATTTACAGATTCAAATTCACCAACTTCAATTGGCTACCTCTCATGCATCTCCATCTTTTGATTCCAATTCACTCCTTCACACTCCTTTTGCACACGACATTTCCACCTATCTCTGTTTCCTCTCAATTTCCTCACCCCTAAGTTGCCCACCTTCAAAGTTCATGTTGAACCTTAAGAGAATCTATGATAATTTCATGTGACATGTCTAAACTATGCACATGATTACACTTTTACTCACAAATATCTTTCCTAGATGTCTTATGCTTCCTCCTCCACTCAATTTGGACCCATCTCGTCCAAAATGTCACAATTACAATGAATATTTTATATGTAATTATCATCAATGCATTCGAAATTCTACATATCAATGCTTTAAAATTTGAAATATTATTCAAGATCTTATCGATATTTATGTCATTAAGCTCCTGGAGCCTACACCTTTTGTGTCATTTAATGAAAATTACAAGCTCAAAATATTCAACAATCCTCATCCTAATCATGATGAGCAAGCGCATGATTCTTCGAGATAATCATTCATATTGTCTAGTGCCTCCTCCTTCATCGGGGGCTCTTGATTTTATCATTTCTATCGAATCTTATGCTATTGACAATATTATGATCAACACATCACCTTCTCTTTACGTGTGTTATATTGCGCTCCTCATTTCTATAGATTTTCCACTCTTGTAAATTTTATATCCAATGTCTAAATCTTATGGTTATGTCAAGCTTCATTCATTTTTTCCTCTTACCATGTTTGTTTCATTTCTTGTGGCACCTTCAATTAAAGGGTGTGACATGCTCTTAGGTATTCCCTAGCTTCATGATTTTCATGCTATCATTTCCATGAATCACTTATGTCTGAAGTTCACCACAACAATAAGGTCATTACTATCAATGGTGTTCCACCATGCACACCATGGCCACAACCTCCTCTTGAGGTTGTCATTGTGCTCGCTAGCTATAAAATCTAGGTCCTCGATGTCTCAATGCTAAAGCACAATCTAATCCTAACTCACCTATTTGCACATGACCTATTAGGTCTCATTAGTCTACTAATACATTTCATCTCGTATAGGTCCATAACTCAGATAGCTCCTTCACATAGGCATACATCATCTCCATGGTTTACTTCAAATAGATGTTCATCACCTTTGCACTCACCTTCACATAGGTGTTCATCACCGCCACGCTCTCCTTCACATAGGTATTCATCACCTATGCACTCTCCTTCACATAGGTGTTCATCACCTCCATGGTCTCCTTCATATAGGTTTTCATCACCTCATTGGTCTCATGCACATAGGTCTCATTCACCACTACATCATCGGTATTGTACATTCCCAATATCGAGCATGGCCACACACCTTTATCTCTACAAGAATTGGGGGAGGACCCTTGCCCTTTACTTTCATCAGATAGCTCACTCATCATCAAACACTTGAGGGCATCACACTTACTCTCCCCTCCTCTTAGCATAATCATGTGTCTCACATTTTTACTTGTTCACTCTACACTTTGCATTTAGTCTTTCATACACATTTTACACGTTTTGATATACTTGTATCATCACCACCCTATGTAAAAATCTCGTGATATGGTTCACACTTGAATTTTGAGGGCACACTAAAATCATGAACCTCACATCACTTCATGCTTCACACTGTGTACATTCATCACATATCTTTCAAGAATCTCCTATCTCACATCGTATACACTTTGAGTGCAATACATTCACGATATATCTTTCTCACATCTATTATCACGTGTTGCACTTATTTCTTGATGACACACTCTAGTTCTAGGGTTCATACTCAACTACTAAGGGTCTAAATATAAAATAAACCTCACCATACTCACTCGTTATGTTATATGATTCATCGATCTATCTCTCTAACATAAAATTCAAACCATTTCTTGATGACACACTCTTGTTCTATGGTTCATTCTCGATTGTTGAGGGGGATTTTATAAATGAAAATCATCTCATGCATACTCATTCACATTCACTCGGGGGCACACTTCTCCTATCACATTCACTTTGCATCCCATTCCATTCTCTTCCACAACATATTGCATATCTTGGTTGCATTTACAATTTTACTCTTGTTTACTTATGTTTACATGTACACTTTTCTTACTATGCTAGATAGATACATTGTATATCATTATATTTCTATATACACATGCTAGTTCACTTGCCTTCTAGTTGTGAATGTATACTTTACACAAATCTTTACATGCAGCACATATATTTGGCATTGTACCTCTTACTAGTCCCACGGTGGCTCTAGGGCATCTACCTTCCTATACATCACAAGTGTTATTGTTTCGATTTCTACTAATTCCTATTCTTACAAAGCACACTACTATATTGGATCATACATGCTTTGAAATAATTTTTTATTTCTAACATGCTAATAGGTGCTTCATGTGTAGTATTTGCTTTTGCAAGTCTATTTTCCACCATGGTTGTTTGTTACTTTGTTTACTAATATTTTTCCTTGCTTGTTATTGATTGTCATTGTTTGCGGGCTCTGCCCTTTTTCTTTTGTGCACACTATATGATTTTGGAAAATTTGGCCCAATTTTCTCGTGACATTGTGAGCGATGTCCCATGTTTGAAACCCACTTTTCACAATCTACATTATCTTCTTGCTTGCTAGATTACACTTTGTCTTTTATATGCGTATTTGTCTTATTCGCACTAACACTTGTTTCTAGCCACTTTTCTTACATGTGCCTTGGTTTTTACCAAGCATATTCCATCCCCCCGTAGGGTATCGAGTTCTGATTCAATGGTTGGTCCTTCTTTAGGCCGTACTCTCCTCGCAACGTCGTATGCACCCAAAATGAGGGGGTATGATTGGGTGAATCAGTCACTCCATATATGCAGTTCATAGTCACAATACAACATAGTTCAATCTCGGTATAACATAGTATTAAGTCTCATAAATGGCCCGAGAATTTAACTTGGGTCTTCAAAGACAACACAAATGCTAACTCCCAAACACAAAAATGAGTGCACAGGCGCCCTGTCACTTCTTGGGTGCCTATGACAGTGGGATAGTTACACATTTTTCTTATTAGAACATAATATTAAGTGTTGTTATAAACCTTACTTTATAATTAAATAATTCAAAATATTTATATTCTTAATTATTTAATATAAACTATGAGTTTATGGTTAATTGATTTTTAATTAAATCAATTTATTTAAAGCTGGGGTATACCCGCTAGTTAAATGTTCATAACCCTTGGGGTTAAATAAATATGGTTGTGAACCATAATCGGATGGATTGAATTCACACCGAGTAAAAACATGGAGTAGGAGTGAGGAAAGGAGTTACTGGATTGTGTAAAGTTCTTGTTAATGGAAAATTCTTTATCTGTGGTTTTTACCCCATTGGGGTTTTCCATGTTAAATCTGGTGTCTCTCTGTGTAAATATGTTTATTGATTAAGATAAAATAGAAAATAAGAGCCTAATCAAAGCTATTACAATAGTAAATAAATAAATAATGAAATAGATCTAAGGAATTAAGTAAATAAATAATGAAAACCTAATGTGCAAAGAGAGGGTGAGAAGCAATATTAAGTGGTCATGGAGCGGTGGAAGCAATTTTAGGACCATGTGATGGTGGTGGAGTTTGAAATGTGTCACGACCATCAAATAAAGGAGTGGTTTCTTTGAAAAAATGAATTGAAAATGGAATTGAAGTATTATGGGGAGGAATCTTGAATAGTGGTAGCTTTGGTGGTATTTAAGATGCTGAGAAGACTTGATAAGAGAAGGTTTAATAGTTTGACTTAGTGATGTTGCGGATGACTTGAGAGGAGGAGAAGTTATATTGATTTTGAGAGGTGGTTTCTTAGGTGATGATTAAATTTATGTTGAACAACCATTATAAGTGATGGTGTAATTCTCATTAGCCATAGACAAATCAAGTTTAGGAACCCATTGAAATGTAACAATTGGAGAGAACAATGTAACATGATGTTGTGCAATGAATGAGATAAAGCCTTGATGCTCAAGTTACTTGATTCTTCGGTTTAAATCATAATAGTCATTGTTGTTATGTCCAATGATTCAATGATAATTTCAATATGAGTGACATTGATATTTAGAAAGTCGGTAAGGAGGATAGATTTGAGTAAACGGTAAACCGATCAATTGATGACTAAGGAGCTTAGTAAGAATGTTATGTTTCTTAGTATTGTGATCAAAGGTGAGAGGCTCTGGTAATGGTATGGCTTTAGGCTCACCGATATGAGCACATGTAGTAGTCATAGAATGAAGATGAGATGTAGAAGGAGAATAAACTTGAGCCTAAGAAGCATCCTTAAGATGTTGGATTTCATATTTGAGAGATGTAATCGTTGATTTCATAACCTGAAATTTGTCTTAAAATAAAGAATGCAAAGTTTGAATTGAGTCCAACATGGATTGATTAGATGGGGATCATGAAGACTAGGGTTGTTAGATAGATTTTCTAAAATAACACTCACTTGATGCAACAACGTATCGCTAGGGAGATACATGGTGTCTAGGGATTTTTTAGAATAACTTGGCAATTAAGATGCATTTGAATTAAATCATACAAATAAATTTGAGGAATTTTAGGAGCCATGATAGAGAAGATGATATGCCAAATAAGGATCCAAAATACCGATCACGAGTGGGGTTCACCAAAATGATTAAGCTAAAATGTGAATTATATTCCTAATCTGAATGTTATAGTAGTAGTAAATGAATAACAATGAAATACAGAAATAAATACCCAATAAACTAAGCAATAAATATTAAAACCCTAATTACAAAGAGATGGTTAAGAGCCTTAGTTGGTTCGTAGATTTTGGAGAGTACATAGAGCTGGAAAAAGAGAAAAGTGAAGCACTAACCATTGCACATAAGCTCATAAAATTGAATATTTGGAGATTTGACTGATTTGGGTGCCTAGAGAGGGAAAGGGGCACCCATGGGTGTCCCATGCCTGTTTCTCGGGTGCACGGGTCTCATGGAAATGCTCAAAAACTTGATTTCTCGGGTTCACAAGATGCTCACTAATGTTTGCCTTTTGTCACTATGAATTCACACAATGATCGCTCGAGTCCCTATAAATTTGAAATAAATAATGAAACTACAAAACCCTCAAATAGACATTAAATCCCAAAAACAAAGATGCAAAATGAGGGGTAATATTGTCATAATGTGACCACAATGGTAGATTTACAATCGAGCATTGCACTACATCTAGACCCAATGTAGTTATGTGTGTGTTTGTGTGGAATTGTTCCCTAGGTTTCTCTTGTGCATGTCACACTTGGATAATGAGCAAGTAGATATATGTAAAATGTAATAAATGTGTGCATGGAATAGAATAAACTTCCATCCTATGAAGTGTGATGCAGAAAACCAACCCTTGTGTCCCTTGTGATGGAGCTAGATGGATGCTGATGGAGCTCTTAGATTCCTCGATGGATGCAAAATTAGGTGGTGATAGATAGTGCCTAGTGCTTGGTCCTTTATTATGACCACGCTTTTATATTTATATGATTCCTTCACTTGAATTTCGTAATCAACCCCTGAAAAGGTCGATTACCAAAAAGATAAGATGCTCAAATGGCTAGAAAGGACCCAAAAAGTGTGAGTAAAGTACAAAGAGGACATGGGTGCCCAAAGAGGATGAGGGCACTGTTGTTGGTGTCCTAGTTGTGCACTCCTATCCGAGAATGAAAAGTGTTAAAGAGTAAAAAGGCATATTGAGCAAGTAAGGGTGCAAGACTGAAAGTAACAACCGAAAGTAAAGAAATGTGGGCAAAGACATGGGTTGATTAGTGTTTTTCTTACTCTAGAATCATATGAATAACATTATGTAATTAGAACTAGATAATTACCTAAATTTTTTGATTGTGTGTCTACATGATGTGATAAACCTATCGCTACGACAAAAGAGGATTAGTTGTAAACCAATTATCTTGTGATAAGCAAAAAAATGGTTGTAATGTTCCTAACAAATGAGTCTTAATCGTGTTAACCCCGGATGGATACGAGAATTCAACAATCATATAATGACATGAGTCATTATGTGAACGTTTCCTTTTCATAGGGATCTTGAGTTTTCCTAGTTAAGATTTGATCATTCTGAATATCGTAGCATGATCAAAAATTGCATTTCGAAGGGAATAAGATTTTTCTAACTCGAACATCAGGAACACCTCTATACCAACTTATATTGGCTACAGGGAAGGAAATGATTATGTAATGACTTAAGTCATCACGTAAACATTTTTTGTTCCCCTAGGTAACCTAATTTGGCACCGATGTTACCTTTCGTGCATGTTTGTCAAGTCTTGTACCTTGTGTGATTATAAAAAATAAATGTCTTGAATAACTGATTCAAATCCAGATAATGGAATTAAAGTGAAGCTATGATAGGACAAGTTTCTAATGACGAGTGTGTCATAAAAAAATTAGCATGTAATGCATGTCTCTTAAAATTTGGTCGAAGTAGTGTAAGTTGTTGATTACATTGTTAGATTCACCGAGTTTCTAATTGAAGTGTGAGTATTGGATGAAACTTGATTGACTAAATTTCAAATAGATGTTTAGGAACTACACTTGATTATCAATACTTGTCAAAGGTTAACGAACAATATATTTGTATATGCACTCATGAAGAGTGAACTATGGGGGATCGGGTATATGTAATTGACCCATACAATTGCACATGGTTTTGATGTTATCAGATGGATTGAATTTTTAATTAATGTTAGATTTAAATGTTGTGTATTTAAATCAGTGAAGGCATAAAGTTAGTAAGGGATATAAAAAAAATTTCCCTTAATTTGGAGCATTGATTAAGTAGGCATTACAATAATGATTGATTGATTGTGGGGTGTGTATGTTTGCTTTCTTGGTGTTCCACTCTCTCCTCTATGGCTTCCTAATACAAAAATATCCAAGTCATTTATACTTATTTAGTACATCTTGGAATTGCTTATATGAATATAAATGTCTTGTCCTTTCAAAAACTTAATCTCACATTAGCTAGTAGGTTTGGCCCAATTCAACAACTTAAAAATCCCCATTCATTTATATATATTTTATCTCACATTAATTTGTATGTTTAATCTACGATAACATATAAGTCCTAATAAACAATTATCCTTATAATGTCAAGAGCCTTATAAATATTTTAATTGTCTATAAATTGCATGTCATATATAAAAACCACATAAAAACTGTAAATTTCAATATGCACAATATATTTCTCATTTCTATATAAATATTTAAATTAATAAATTAATGTAATAACAAAACTAGTCAAAGATTAACTAAAAGAATATAGTGCTTTTAATTAAATGTAACCCAGGCCAGTCCTCATCCAATATTATGTCTTAGTAATACTTAGAATTCATTGATCTTTATTAACTGAAGAGTTTTGTGTGATAATTCATCCATCTTTAAATATGAGAATCAATCATTATTTTAATAATGGAACGTGTATGCAATACATGTTTTATATTATTTATTACTTTCGAGTATTTAATAATTTAAATTGATATTTAATTTCGAGAAGAAAATAGGGATATCATATATATAGTTGTAATTCAAGCAATGTTCATGCTACACATGAATTCATGTTTTGAAGAAGATTTAATTTAAATTGTATTTCAATGATGATATCATATAAGACATGTCTCTTTTGTATGGTCGTTTAAGTTTTAATTTTATTTTGAGGTAGACTCATTTTTTTTTACCAATTTATTAACACTTGGTTGCATTTTTAAAGAAAAGTTTTCTCAATAACGATATTATATAGTTTTGTATAACAAAGATCCAAAATGATAGTCATTATTTATCCTACTTAACAACTTATCTTACACTTTTGACTATTATAATTAAGAAAATGCATAGGATGACCATCATTTTTATATGCATATATCCAAATATCACAATTCAAATGATGGTTCATATTGGTTTGCTAGATACCGTATCATAGCACTAAGCTAAATTATATTAAATTATCATAGCCTGTATCTTTTGGTTATTAACATTTTCCTCCTATTAGAATTCGCACCTAAAAGTGTACGCAAATGTGTGATAGGGACTAGTATTTACAAGCCTACCAACCTTGGCATGTATGTAATATCTTATAACAAAGAAATGTGTAGGACTAAGATAATATGCTTAAAAATATTCGTCCTTATCCACCATTTACATGCAAAATCTAATTTCATACCTTAATATCATAATAGATATTCAATAATTTTTACCTCACAATAATCAAAATGTTTTGGTTTTATTCATTAACCATCAACCATTTTTATAGTATTTTTTCAAAGTAATGGAAATTTATAATATTTTTTAAAAGTTGTATTTAGTAAATATATTCGGTTTAAAGTAATAATTAGATAACCATTTTATATAAAACAATAACATAAGGACATTAATATGCGGGTGCCTTATCTTTAGGTGCATTTGGAAATCGACTATTATTTATATAAATGTGTTGGGGAGGGTGTTTAGCACATTATGATGGTGAGAGAGTAGTTGGTAGGCAGGTTGTAATATGTTTTTTTATTTATTGGTAAAAGATTTTAGAGGACCTTACCCAAGAGTTCAAACAAAGGCTCAATAGCGGATATAAAAAAGTAAAGTGGCTATCAAAAGTAAGGGGCCACACCCAACCAACAACATAAACAAACAAAGTACGAGAGCGGTGCAAATGCCAATACAAAGCCCAAATACGATCAAAAAAGCAAAATTGCATCACTAAAACAACCAAATAATGATTTGACCGAACAATAAGACCAAAAAGGAATTAGTTGATGGATTTGTTGTAGACCTTGAGCACAACACCGAGTTCCTTTTACAAGTTCAAAGAAGTGCTGATGTTGGGATCCCAATTAGAGGCCTGGTACTTTTTGGTGAGCTTACAATTCTTCCATACTGATTCTGGGATTCCACCGATATCACATATATGAAGTATGTGCACTTGCGGGGAGATTAAGGACTTCCTTGTGAATAGCCATAAGGTTGTTGTGGTTGACTTCCATTGCTTTGATTTGATTGACATCGGTGTTAAGATCGTTCCTTAGGCTTGAAATGGAATCAGTAGTTGAGTCTTGTGTGTCAGATTTCAGGAGAAAGTCCACATTATCCTCAAGTGTTTTTAATGTCTCAGCCTGAATTTTCAATTTCTCCAAGACCACATCTTGATTACAAGTATCAATAACAATAGGGGAGCTAGCAACAACCATAAACTCTTTGCCTTTACTTCTCCTAAGAACCCTTTTGAGGGGAGGCTTAATAACAGGGTCTCGATACATGGGGTTCTTGGATCGAATGCGGGGTTGTTGAGGAGGTGGTGGGGTAAGAGGGGGACTAGGATCATTAGCCACAACACCTAAAATGTATTGATGAATGAGGTAAATAACCCCCTGGTGTAAAGGCACAATCCTTCTATGACTTTGAACTTCACCCACAAATTTTTCAAGAGATTGCAGGATGTAGTATGAAAGACTCACCTTGGCTGCCCACCTAAAATGATTAAGAATCACCAAGTGGTGGAGTGGGATTGTGGAAAAATGACCCTCAAGAGTGATATATCGAACCATCATATGCACAACCTCATCGAATGGCTTCAGGATTGAATCACAGACTATACCTTCCTTCTTAAATTCCAAATGTTCCCCATCATCCAGGAAGATTTTTTCCTACGTTTCCTTATCAAATTTGTTTGAAGAATTTGTTGCCATCCATGCTCACCTGTGATAAACGAGATGAACTCCTCGGTGATGGGAAAAACCCGACCTTTAAACCGAACGTTTTATCTTTCTAGTTCTCAACAAACTGGAGTGAAATGTATTGATCATGTCCCCTGATTTTCTGAATAAAGTTTGGGAAACCCCCAATGCTAAGGGTTTCCCAAAGCTCAACATTTTCTTTCTAGTGCAGATCGAAAATGGGTTCAACCCGACAAGGAGCTCCTCCTATATCTAAACCGACAAACCGGCAAGTTGTAATATGTTAAATGACAAGTTAGAAGTTTTTTTCTTTTGGCTCGTAACTCGTTGGGAAGGTAACCACATGTTACTCTATAATTTGTGGCCAAAATCAAACAATCAAAGTTGGCTCACTCATCCTCGACCACCGCTTTAGGTGGTCCATGTCATGAATTTGAATCTCAACTTACTCATGGGGGTAATGAGTGGCACACTGGAAAACTTCAATCTCCTTTAAATTATCAAAAAAAAAAAAAAAGAAAAAAATTAGCAACATTTCACTAAGAGGCTAATGCTTATTTAACATGCAACAATGTATGTCCATATTTCTTGAATTCACAATACATGTATAATTTAAATAGCATTGTTTGTAGATTAACATATTTGAAGACTCTACTCTAAAATTATGTAAAGTCATATAACATGCTCATGTTAGTCTTGGGTATTGAATGCTGTGTCAATGGGTTGATGGTGTGGACAAATTTTGGTGGAAACATGATGTCATTTTGTGATTGTAAATCCTACCAAACTAACAACTCATTTTAACATATTCTGAGATAATATCATAGAATTTTTCTTCACATAAAATGTATAAGATTCCCTACTCTCTTCATCCATGAGAAGAATTGGAGGGTATCACAAACTTTCTCATGTTGGAGGAGAAAATGCCGACATGATGCACAATTATCTAACTTCAATCTCTTCATCTCACAAAGAGCACAATTATCCCATTTCTCAAAAATATCATTTGTTGATCTAGTTGGAGAGTGGCATTGTACCTTTTATTTTCATCAATACATTGGAAACTAGATTAAACAACATTGACCTAGTTCGTAAAGTGTCTCATTTAAGAGGGAACACAATTTTCCTAAAACTTTGATCTTTTGTCTCATAAAGAACACATTTACCCCATTTAACCCACTTTGATCTATTTTGTTTCACAAAGAAGATCCCCTATTGTTATAGTTGGAGAAGATCCCCTGTTGTTAGAGTTTTTAAGCTTTATCAATGAATTTTGGGTGCGGGATTGGATAATACTAAAAATATGTTAAGATATACTTTATGTTTTTGAAAGGAAATTGAAAATTATAATAATATTTTAAGAGAGTTATACCGAGTTCACTTCTAGGGAAAAGAGGAAAAATCATTTAAAAAGAAAAAAAGATCGAAAGAATAACCAATTATATATACCATGTTCTAAAATAGTTTGGGGCGGCTAACATTTGTTCCATTTTGTATATATGTCTATTTTGTCAAACAATTTACATAAAATGAGGGATTGAAATTTTTGGGGGACGGGGGACAAGGGATTGAAATAATTTATTTTATTTAGCTCGCATTCTCAATTTTATTATAGAGTTTTTTTATAAATCAATATTTTAACTTTTTAAAGTGATTGACTTAAATAATTTCTTAAGTTTCTATAGAATTTTCAAATAATAAAAATATAATGTGTTACATTTTTCACTATTATAAAACTCAAATATATTTTCCGAGATAAATTCATGGATAACTACTTGAATAGATGTTTTTCTACTTTCATGGACACGTAATATATGCTTAATGAATATTAGAAATAATTCATATTTCTAAGGTTCCTTGATTTCCATGTGGATTTCTTTGGGATGTGACAAATTTAGTAAACTTTGGAATACAATGGAAACAAGGGATAACAAATAAATTATGAAAGTGAAACCAAATGCATTATTTTTGTGGTGAGTAGAACAATGGCAGGAGGGAGAAAATTATATATGTGGTAAGCTTTTCTCCTCCTTTTGTTGATGGTTTTTGATATTTGTTGAGTGTGTAACAAATTCCCATTTGCTTTATATAGTTGGTTCCTTTTTGTGGGGTTCCTCAATGTCATTTGTTTGTATGATTTATTTTGTGTCTCCCATCCATTCTTTAAAACTTAAACTCTATTGCACACTTCTCCACATATATATGATCCTTTGTTACAAGGGTGATCAAATGAACAAAAATTTTAGAACACATTGTCGTAAACATGTTTACATGTATGTGTGCTTCCACATTGAGCTCTCTCCACTTCCACATCTATTTTATATTATCATTAATGTAATTTCTTGTACTAGTTCATGCATGGAAATCACATCATTGTTTAGATCGATGGTCTAGTTCATTGGCTTTTCACTCAACACTATGACATGGTTCCCCCTTTTGGCAAGAAATCTTGTTATGGATTGAATGTTTATGAAAATTTCAATTTATAACATGTTAATGTAAAGGGGTAAGTGGCCATGTCCTGTCATATTGACATTCATAGATAAGAGTCGTCTTGTTTTCTAGTGTCTCGTTCTTAAGCTTCCTAGTGGTGGGGTTATAACTCTCCTTATTCTCTTTCATGTCCTTTTTATGGTTGGAAAATCCAACGAGTAGTCGATGTTCTCAATCACAATAATGAACTTGTTAGTGGTAGCAATTAGAAGCTTTCTTTTTTATTAGTAATTGTTGGATAGGCTCCAAGGGCCATTTCATTAGATTTTCAATGAAGATCATAGCAGTACAGAAACCACCAGCAAGAAGAGTCAAAATTACATTGACTCAAAACACCAACCAAAGGAAAAATCTCTGAAAACATATCAGAGAAAAACCCAAAACAAACAGGCCCAATGAAACAATCAACAAAAAGGAAGCGAAAATACCGCTAAAGAGTCTTTAAATTGAGCCTAGTCATAGAGCTAGGCCCTTCCTTACTTATTTGTTGTTGAAATAAAACCTCAACCTCATCATCGAGCTACTCGAACAGGTTTCAAATTCTTACCCTTAAACACTTCTTCAACCCTTTTATCATGAATCATGTCTAATCTCTTCCTTGAACAATAACGTTAGATTTTAACTTCTTAACCATATGAAGCATATTGTTGTTGTCTAGTTTAAGAGAGGTCACCACTTTTTCTAAAGACTCCATCTTCTCAAGCATGAGCTCACAAAAATTATCCTCCAACTTCTTCCCAAAATTAGGACCGGAACTAACCCCACCAACCAAACTATGAAGAACAAAAGCCACATCCAAATTTACATCTATATTCCTCTTGCTCTATTATTTTAAAATCATGATTCTTTCATACAAGGGAAGAATGTCTTACAAATATTCACTAGAGAAGGAAACCCCTTCATTCGAAAAACCCCTAGGGCCTATGAGGAGAACCAACTTTAACTAAAAGGATAATAAGCCCCTAATGGAGAGTGGATATGACCTTCTCAGACTAGAAGTCCAAAACATAATTCCTCAACAAACAGAACATGTAGACAAGGATTCTCATTCTTTTATTTTGAAAGAAATGATTGAGGGAGAAGTGATGGGTATGCAACTTACGAAACTTACCATACGAGTAATGTATTTCATTATATGAGAGAAAATCTCAAGCCATCTACCTAGAATCGTTACCGAGAAATTACATCCTCCATAAAGATAATTATTTCATCAAAACGGAAAAAAGACTCTAGTTCTTCCTTCCTCCTACATCTATATTTGAAGTGCTTGAGGTCATCCGATGACGGACCCATACCTTAGAAATTAAATCCTTAGTTACATGTAACAAAATCCCTCTAATGGGCACAACACCATTATCCCAAGCGGTGGCAAAATCAACGAGAGAGGGCAAGATCACTATCTTTAAGCTTAAACAAATAATTACGAGACTCCCTTTTTTCAAAATATCCCAAATAGTTTTGTCTCTCTGCAATCTAATGCATGAAGCAAGCTCCACATGAACACAATCACCACTCATATTAGAAATGAAAAAAGCTTCAAAAAAAAATCGAGCCAAAGGAAAATTGAAATAGACCAAATACCCAAAATCCTCGCACATTTGAGGAAAAAAATCATAGAAATAAGTGCACCAAATCTACCTCACAAGTGAGAAGAGAATTCTATATGTCTTCATTATTTAATCTTTAACATTCAGCATGGGTAAAGAACCCACACATTTTAATGAATACTTTGTATAATGTTTTACCCCATAGTTTGCTAAGATATTAGCACATTTATTTCCTTCTCGGTATATGTGGTTAATAATAACAGTTCCATCAAACCTAAGTAATAAACTATGGATATCTTCCATAATATTTTTAATGTTGTAACTCACCCCTATCTCCTTCTTCATAGCTTGAATAATATTAAGGGAATCCCCTTCTACATGTAACTTTTGAATATTAAGGGATACTACCAAAGATATACCACATAAAGTCAAAGTGGCTTCAACAACATTACAAGATTGAGAACCCAAGTAACTCGTATAATTTTCTATCATTTCACCCAAACTATTTCGATAATACTACCAGCCCATGCTAACCCTAGATTACCTTTTAAAGCTCCATTGAAGTTGAGTTTAAACTAATTTAGACTATGTTTTTCCCATTTTACAAATATTCTTAAAAAAACCTTTGAGTTTTTTGAAGACTCAAATTGTTGAGAAAACCAAAACTCTAAATGATGTAACTCTCGTGAGAAGGGATATCTCTTTTTATTTTTATTTAACAACTAAAATATTATTTCCAATAGCTCATACCACTCTACTTCTCACCCTTTTAGCAGAATCGTGCTTGTATTTAAAATTTTTGTTATTTATCTCCAACTGATTTCCCACAAAATGTTATGTTTGTGGAGCCTATTTTCATGTTAGAGTGTGGCACACCTACTATGTGTTACACTCGGGTATTTTTACGGCGGTCCCGCTTGCCGGTGAGTGGGTCAATGGGGGTTCGGGGGCGAAGCCCCCGAAGAAAATTTTCATGGGTGGTTTATTAACCCATGGGTAATGGGTAACCGTTATGTGTTGTTTTTGGGCCCATGGTTTTGGTACCCATTGTTTTGATATCCTGAGCTTTTTTGCCCATGGTTTTGATACCCACGGTTTTTACCCATGGTTTTGATACCCACAATTTTGTATCAAACTACTTAAGCAATTGTCTATTTATATGGTCTTATGCATATGATACATATACAAGCAAATGCATTGCAGATGTGCTTTGAATTGGGTGTGAATTCTGTAGAGTTTGTTGAGCATAGCTCCAAACGGATCTAGGTATTGTATTGAGAGAGTGAAGGCTTGTAATAAAATATGAGCAAGTGATTCTTGGTGGACGTAGCCCAAATTGGGTGAACCACGTTAAATATTGTCTCTCTATGTTGTGTTATTTATTCTACACTTTTATTTGAGATCTGTAATATTTTCTGCATATTAGTTTCTACTATTGCGATTCTGTAAGGGATTATTCCACATATTTTATCTCTTATTTCCTAATAAATTGGTATCGAGCTGGTTTTGGTTTGCTGAAATGTTGAATTGGGGAAAGTTTTATCTTGAGTGGGAGCTATGGTAGATGATGAAAGATCTAGGGTTGATAAATTCAACGGGTAGAATTTTAGTCTTTAGAAGATGCGAGATGGAAGATTACCTTTATCAAAAGGATCTTTATACTCTGTATGTCTGAGAAGGTGAACAAACCCTCGAGTATGACAGATGCAGAATGAGATTTGTTGGATCGGAAGGCACTTGGAATGATCATTTGTGTCTTGCATCTTCGGTATTATTTAATGTTTCAAAGGAAAATACTACAAAGGATCTAATGGATGCATTAGGATAGTTATATGAAAAACCCTCGCCTCTAACAAGATATTTTTAATGAAAAAGTTGTTTAATATGAAGATGTCGAGAATAGTTCAAGAGTGAGATCATTTAAATGATTTCAATATGGTTGTGAATATGCTAGCGTTAGTTCAATAGAATTTGATGAACAAGTTAGGGCTTTATTAATTCGTGTGCTTTGCACGAAAGTTGGAATAGCCACGGTAATGGTGGTAAGCAACTCGGTTCAACTAACTCGAAGTTGAAGTTTGAGGACGTTGTAGGGGTGATTCTAAGTGAGGAAATGTGAAGAAAAACTCGGGAATATTCTACTTCAGGGAATGCTTTGATAGTGGAAACTAGAGGGAGACAGAAAAATAAATGAAACCATGGAAAATCGAAAGATCGAGCAAGGTCAAAATCCAAGAGCAAGATTGTATGTTGGAACTGTGGAAAGTCTGGGCATGCAAAGAAGGATTGTTGGGAGCTTTGGGACAAGAAGAAACAACAAGAAGAAAATAAGGAGGCAAATGTGGCATCGGGTAATGTATGCCAGGATGCTTTGATTCTTTCTTTGCATAATATTATTGAATCTTGGGTTTTAGATTCAGGGGATTCTTTTCATGCTACTCCACATAGGCATTATTTTGTTGATTATGTTCAAGGGGATTTTGGGCATGTTTTTCTTGGTGATGATGAGTCTTGCAGTATAGTTAGAAAATGTTATGTTCAGGTTAAGATGTAGAATGGGAATACATGGCTATTGAAGGATGTAGACATGTGCCTACATTAAGGAGAAATTTGATATCGGTGGGGCAATTAGGAAGTGATGGTTGTACTATGATATTTACAGCTGACTCTTGGAAGGTTACCAAGGGTGCTCTTGTAGTGGCAAGAGGTAAGAAGGTTGGAACCTTGTATTTATCCACCGATAGTACTAATGATTGTAATCTTGTGGCTTTAGATGTAGATACAACATTATGGCACTATAGACTCGGTCATATGAGCCATAAGGCATGAACATCATAAAGAAGAATTTACCTAGATATACGAAACAAGTTTGGATTTATGTGAGAACCGCATATATGAGAAACAGAAGCGAGTAAGGTTTTCTCAAGGTTGGACCTACGAAGAAAGAGAGTAAGTTAGAGGTGGTACATTCTGATGTGTGGGGGCCAACTTAGGTATCATCTCTTGAGGGTTCAAGTTATTATGTTACTTTTATTGATGATGCAACAAGGAAAGTTTGGGTTTATTGTATTAGAAAAGATCGATGTATTTAATACTTTTGTTAAATGGAAAGCCTTGGTAGAGAATAAAACAAGTTTTAAGTTAAAATGTCTCAGTCGAGATAATGGAAGGGAGTATTGCAGCAATGCATTTGATGATTATTGTTCTATGAATGGAATCAACATGCAAAAGACGGTTCTAGGAACCCCGTAATAGAATGGGGTGTCAGAAAGGATGAATAAAACAATAATGGAATGTGCTAGGAGCATGAGGATACATGCAGGACTACCTCTTTATTTTTGGGCAGAAGCGGTGAGCATAATTGTGTACTTAATAAACAGAGGACCCTCAAGTGCCTTGGATGGAGGCATACCTGAGGAGGCTTGGTACGGTAAGAAATTCGATTACTCATTTCTTAGAGTCTTTGGATGTGAGGTGTTTGTTCATATTGACAAGGATGATAGGACCAAGCTAGAGGCTAAATCAGAAAAATGCACTTTTATTGGTTATGGTGGTGATGACTTTGGATTTAAATGTTGGAGTATTAAGGACAAGAAAATCATTCGGTCTAGGGATGTGGTCTTTAATGAGAAAGTCATGTATAAGCAACAGTTGCAAGAAAATAGGGAAGAATCCAAGAAAGAATATGTAGTGGTAGAGGATCTTCCGGATGGGACAGTGACCCATGAATTAGTTCAGGAACCTACTCAACAGGAACCCCAAACTCCTATAATGAGGAGGTCTTCTAGGGTAAGAAAAGAACTTGAACGTTTTTCTCCTTCTCTTTATTATTTATTACTCACTGATAGTGGAGAGCCAGAGAGCTTTGATGAAGCAATGCAGGTAGATGCCAATAAGAAGTGGGAGAAAACCATGGATGAGGAGCATAAGTCTCTCATGGAGAACCAGACTTGGGATTTGGTGAAGCTACCGGAAGGCAAAAAGAGCATTGCAGAACAAGTGGGTGTATAGAGTTAAAGACGAAGGAGGAAAGAAAAGATATAAGGCCCGGTTAGTGGTCAAGGGGTTTGCACAAAAACAAGGTATATATTTTGATGAGATATTTTCTCCTGTAGTAAAAATGACTTCTATTAGAACTGTTCTTGGAATAGTGGCAGTAGAAGACTTGCACTTAGAACAGTTAGATGTAAAGACTACATTTCTTCATGGTAATTTGGAGGAGGAGCTATATAAGCAGCAAACTGAAGGATATGAAGTCAAAGGTAAAGAGGAGATGGTGTGTGGCGAAGAAGAGCTTGTATGGCACGAAACAAGCTCCACGTCAATAGTATAAGAAGTTTGATAACTTCATGATGGAGCAAGGTTATATTAGATGTCATTCTGACCATTGCGTGTATACAAAGAAATTTGAGGATGGAAGTTATATTATCCTGTGTTTGTATGTTGATGACATGTTGGTTGTAGGTAAAAACATGCAGGAAATAAAAGTACTCAAGAAACAACTAAGTGAATCCTTTGATATGAAGGATTTGGGGGTTGCCAGACAAATCCTTGGTATGAGGATAACTTGGGATAGGAAGGAACGAAAGCTAACTTTATCTCAGGAAGAGTACATTAAGAAGGTATTGAATAGGTTTAACATGCACGATGCTAAACCGGTTGGGACTCCTTTGGTAGGCCATTTTAAGTTATCAAAGGAGCAGTGTCTCAAGACAGAGCAGGAAAGAAACCATATGTCCAAGGTACCTTACTCATCAACGGTTGGCAGTTTGATGTATGTTATGGTATGCACTAGGCTGATATTGCCCATGCAGTAGGAGCTGTGAGTAGATTTATGAGTGATCCAGGTAAAGAGCATTTGACAAGCTAGTAAAGTGGATCCTTCGGTATTTGAGAGGGACCATGGGGACATTTTTATGCTCTGATGGATCAGACACCACTTTACGTGGTTATGTAGATTTAGACATGGCTGGAGATGTAGATAGCAGGAGGAACACGATAGGTTATATTTACACTATGGGTGGGACAACAATAAGTTGGATTTCACGACTACGAAAGTGGTGGTTTTGTCAACCACGGAGGCCGAGTATGTTCTTGCCACATAGGAAAGAAAATAGATGATTTGGTTACAACAATTTGCTTGAGGAGTTGGGGCATAGCGGGAGGAATGTAAGCTGCATAGTGATAGTCAGAGTGCTATACACCTAACTAAGAACTCTGCTTTCCACTCCAGGATGAAGCATATACAATTGAGATATCACTTCATCAGGACAGCTTTGGAGGAAGATAAGTTGAAGTTGGAGAAGATTCATACCAATCAGAATCCTGCAGACATGATGACCAAGGTGGTCACAACGGATAAACTAAAGCTAGGTTCAGCTTTGGTTGGCCTTCGCGGATGACAGTGAATGGTTGAGAAGATTGCTCAGTGGAAATCAGTCTCCAAGTGGGAGATTATTATGTTTGTGGGAGCCTATTTTCATGTTAGAGTGTGGTACACCTTCTATGTCTTACACTTAGGTATTTTTGCAGCGGTCCCACTTGCCCGGTGAAGCGGGTCGAGGGGTTGGGGCTAAGCCCCAAAGCAAATTTTCATGGGTGGTTTATTAACCCATGGGTAATGGGTAACCATTATGGGCTATTTTTGGGCCCATGGTTTTTCGGTACCCATTGTTTTGATACCCATGGTTTTTTACCCATGGTTTTTGCCGTTTTTGCCCATGGTTTTGATACCCACGGTTTTGTATCAAATTGCTTAAGCAATTTTCTATTTATATGGTCTTATGCATATGATACATATACAAGCAAATGCATTGCAGATGTGTTTTGAATTCGGGTGTGAATTATGTAGAGTTTGTTGAGCATAGCTCCAAACGGATATGGGTATTGTATTGAGAGAGTGATGGCTTGTAATAAAATCTGAGCAAGTGATTCTTGGTGGACGTAGCCCAAATTGGGTGAACCACGTTAAATATTGTCTCTCTATGTTGTGTTTTTATTCTACACTTTTATTTGAGATCTGTAATATTTTCTGCATATTAGTTTCTACTGTTGCGATTCTGTAAGGAATTATTTTGCATATTTTATCTCTTATTTCCTAACACAAAACATGAGGAAGAGCTATCTTCCAAGATTTTCTTAAAAAAGATGAAGAGAAAGGAGATTTCCATTGATTGAAAAATTCAGCAAAAGACTGGAAAATTCCATGCCATATTAAAAGATTTAAGAACCCAACTTAGAACATATTAAGTGAAGGAACAATCTTTGAAAAGATGAGAAATAGATTCATTTGAAAAGATGAGAAATAGATTCATTATTCCTTTGTGAGAACTTTGTTTTTAATGACCAACCAAAGAAACATATTTATTTTAGGAATCAAAACCTTATCTTACACTTCCTTCCAAAAAGAGTTTTGAGGAGGAAACCGACAAGCCACACGATAACTAGACTTAACTAAATAATTGCCATCATCCGAAAAGTCCCAAACAATAGAATCAACCTTAGAACTAGAAAGAATGTGAAAGCCACCCCGTTCAATGGTAAAATCCTCAATGACATCTCCACTCTCATTATTTCCATCCAAATGTTGAATTTTCTTCCAAGACCAACCAAAAACCTCCTTATTCCAATAATCCTTAAGAAAAAAGCTTTCTCATTTCGGTCTTCATGCTAGATTTTCTAGTAATTTAGGACAATGAATCTCATTTTGGTGTTCACGCTGAATTTTCTACTAATTTAGGAAGATAAATATTTTGAGAGCTATGTAGGAGGATTAATTGTTCGTAGAGCCGTAAAGGGAGGTATTATTTGGCTATTATTCTTATGAAGAGTATGGCACTTTCTATGACTGTTCCTAAACTCGACCACATCTCCATTCGTAGAGGAATATATGATCAACAAAATGAACCAAAAATCTAATGAAGTGTGGAAAGGGGAATACTAATGGAAAAAGCAGTCCATTTTATGTTAATATAGCACTTAAGTTCCATATGTTGGTGCAAAATTCCATAAAATTGCTCTCACATCTTCAATTATTTTTAAAAACTTGTCCATAAAATTTGGGATCCTAATACATGTATTTAGGTCCATAGTAATGAAATTGATCCTCAGTAGGCCGATGACGATACCAATAATAGTAGAGTTTGCAAGAATACATGCAACGAAGACGATTTGATTTTACTTCTAATTCCATTAATGATAGTGTATGAACTAGGTCGTTTTAGTATGGATGTTTACATATTGATTTTATTTTTCAACTAAACCTAGTTTTTCCTACCAATTTGTTAGCACTTGGTTGTGCTTCCCAAGAAAAGTTTTGTTCAAGAATGATATCATATAGTTTCATATACCAAAGACCATAAATGGCCATCTTTGTTTGTCCTACTTTGCAATCTACCTTAAATTTTTTACTGCTATAATTAAGAAAAGATACACAAGATGATTGTCGTAATTTATGCTTGCACCAGTATGTTATTATCAAATAAAAGTTTGTAGTGGCCTATTGAACATTTTATCATATAACTAAGCTATAATATTAAATTAACATAACCAACTTTAGACCAATCTCAATTTCTTCTTATTATTAAAATAAAAAATAAAAAATAGATAACCAAATTTAATCTCTTCTATTTCACAAAGAAGATTCCCTTTTCCTTTTACCTTTATGAATGAATTGAAAAGTTTACTCCTATTATTAAAAATTAAAAATTAAATAACCATCCGAGAAGGTTCCCGTCTCTTTTATCTTTATCGTATTGGAATTGTAGTGCCCACATTTTCTAGCCTCAGTTATCTGTTGACTTCTTAACCCATAGTTATGATTTGACAAGGATTTTGACATATTTTGGACATTATATTATGTTGTTTGATCTTCATGGACATGTATGGTGATTTGGGCGTGTAGCGCCAATTTAGCTTGGATTTGTATGTTGGCACATTTCATTTGATGTTGTGGATATTAACATATTGTTATGTTAGTTGGGCCTAATTGATATATGATGGATACATAGTTTAGTTGCACATTTTGATGATATGAATTATTCGATTATTGATGAGAACACATGATAGCATGGATGTATGTCATTTATATTTATTTCAATGACTAACTCAAGGTGAATTGTGTGAAATTGTGCATGTTTCTCATTTACGATTCCATGTTGATGTTGTGATGGCATAGATTTCATGTTTGGACTTGATCGTTTATTTAGTAGTTTGAGTTACACTTGTATTGGATAGATGCGTTTAATGTGTGCATTGAGTGTGCAGGTGACAGGACACAAGAGAACTTGGGTTTCAAGGTGGCTACGCAAATTGTGCACAAACGGGTCATAGGGCTAAGTCCTAACCATGTTAGTTGTATAAGGCCTTATTGTTTGATTTCATTGTTTGAGCACCATAAGTAACCCTTATTTGTAATGTTGTATGTCATGTAAAATTAATTAGGATTAGATTGCTTACTTTTTAAAGTAAACTAGGTTGGGGAACTTAATGGTCTCCACTTGCATTAAGTTTTGCATTTGTGTTAGTGCGTGTTAATTAGAGAGGATTAGGGTCACATGTGTACCCTTGAGTGGGCCGCACATCCTATACACTTGTAACCAAATGTGCCAAACCCAAAATTGAGCTATTTATGACATTTTAAGTGACCCCTTTTAGTTTGGGAGTTCACTTAGCATGAAAATAAGCCCTTGGACCTTACTTATTAGGTAGAGAGCTTAATTTCAAGGCATAGAGAGAGTTTCCCTCCCATTTAGCCTCTCTTTTATCACCATCCATGTAAGATGGATTGGATTGTGTGTTGTAAAAAGTTACACAAACTTGTCTCTTTTTCTTTTTAGGCAATTTAGGAGAAGAGTGTTTAAATGTGAGTTTATATTTTATTCATTTTTTTGGAATCTTTGACTTGGAGGAAAGAGAGGGGTGACACATGTCACCCCCTCATTGGTGAGAAAATTTGTTTGTTTTTCTTCAAATACTCCCTCATGTGGGAGAATGAGGACTTTCTTTTGGCTTTTGTGACTTTTAAAAGTTGGAATTTTACTTGGACAAAGATTGGGAAAACTTAGAGTTTTGGAGAGCTTGTGGAGGTAGGCTCCTTGATCTTATGTTATGTAATTTGATGTGTTAGATTTAATTTTGCTTATGGTTGAAGTATTGTTTTATTGCATGTGTTGATTAATTTACTTGTTGGGTTATTTGTTATTTTCTCCATCCATCATATGGCTTGATGGATTTTAGAGTTTTATTGGGGAAGAGGGAGGGATTTTCCCTCTTAAACCTCATGGCTTTGTGATGGGCAAGCCATGTTGGCTCTTTTATTTCTCCTCATATAGTTTGAGGTGGGAAGGTGGTTCATATGGTTTGAACCCCCTTTTTCATCCTTAAAGAGAAAACCCAATGAGTTTGAAAATCCTTTCTTTTGTTTGTTAAATGTAGTGTTTTCTTTAGTGCATGGACTTGTCTTGTATGTGAATATGATGTTGTTATGTCTCCCTCAATCTAACTCTCTCATGGGCTTGAGGAGGCTAGCATGTCTTTGAACCTTTGAAAAGACATGTAATGATGTCTAAAGGTTGGGTGGTAAAACAAGTCTTTCTATTTGTGTTGGTTTCTTGAAAAAAACACTCGAGGTTGGAGCTCAAGTTTTGAAGATGGTTGGAGCTACATGAAATCATGGCTTCTCATTGTTTCTTCAATTTTTGTGAACTCTACTCTCATTGCAATCATGTGAATTTGATTTCGTTGGAAATTCTAGTTATTTGTAAATTTCCCATATTGAGATTGAGATTGCTTTTGAGAAACTAATGTTGTATTAGTGTTGTGTATTTGAACATCTCTTTAAAGATGAACTTTTGGTTGTTTAAGATGTTGTTGTCTTCATATTGGAAAAGACATTGAAAATTGATATGTAATATGAACTGGTAACTATCATTCTTATTGTTGAAGGGGAAGTAAATTTAGTAAGTGTTCTTCCTTGATAAAGTGATTGTTTGAGCCTTTTGCTTTGAAAAGAAATCTAGTTGTCTATGAAGTTTGGTGTTTAGAAGAAAATATTATTATTTTTGAAATGTATTTCCTTTAGTAAATAATTGTAGAAGGAGAGTTGATTAAAATAAGATTTAGATTTATTCTTATCCCTATTATTATAGAAATATGATCACTACTTTTAAAGGAAAGCTTTTATCGCAAAAATAAAAGTCCATACTCATACATATATGGTTAAAATTTGTGTGTGAATAAAACTGTTTTTTTCATAAGTTATTTCAAATTTTAAAATAGTTCAATTTAAGTTTGAAATACTTAAATGTATTATTTAGTTGGAATCTTTTGACAAAAAAAAAATGTAGCATGTTCACTTAGTTACATTATTCACTTAGTTAACACTCAAATAAATGATATCAAATACTTCACTCAATTCAAACGTGAATGATATAAACCTGGATGCAATGAAAGGCTTAAACTTACACAATATTTTGGTCCTCATTTGCAGTGAAGTGACTGTGTTTAAAGCGATTTAGCTCCAGTGCACGAAAGCCAAAGTAATCCCCAATCCCACAAATGAATCCTAAACCAATGGCCATGGCAATCCCCAATTCACTTGAACAGTTACACTCATCAAACACATATTCCTTTTTAGTGGTAATGGATTTATCCTTATCTTTCCAATCAATTGGCAAAAAATTATATCCTTCTCCAT